>SRMA01025712.1:7407-128937 GCA_007224835.1 Danionella cerebrum
TGCATCGTCTTCAGTCTGTGAGGATTTTTTTTCGCTAAACAAATTACAAAAATGCTATTTTTCTTTATTCACTTGGAGAGTTTGATCCTTCATTAATGGAGTTATGTGGGTTTTCATAAGCTGACAAAAATCAAAAGGATTTATATTAGAACAGCAAGCATACAATTGTTTCCATGTGTTGATGTCAGGTGCACAGATGAGCGCTTTCTCTCTCTCTCTCTCTCTCTTGCTCGCGTGAGGAAAACAAAACGCTCTCAATGACTGAAACTCTTCTTTAATAAACTCAAACTCAAATCATCTCTCAACGGTACATCTCATGAGGATCATATCTTAACACATGCAACCGAATTGTCACTTAAATAAGCTATAAATAATGGGTTATTTAACATTAAGGAGTAGTTACATTTATTTTACATTAAAATAATTATTAATTCATTATTAAATAATTATTATTTTACATCTGGGGGTGCCCAGATTCTTTTAAAGGTTTAAAGGGGGGCTCGACTAAAAAATTTGAGAACCACTGTATTATTACTAATGTGGGGGCAATCTTACTAGCTATTATTAGTAATGTAGTGACAATGTTACTGGCTATTACGGTATTACTAATGTGGGGGCAATGTTGCACTGGAACAGTGATGGTGATGACGAATGGTGGACTTTAGAATGATGAGTGGGGGCAAAGAAAAACATTACAGCCTTTTTTTTTGTTACTTTTACTGTCTGTTCATGTTACATGTTTGGCTGTTAACTTTTACACAGTTAATATAAAATATTTTACAACAGTATTTGGTTCAGAATCTTTTTTTCTAGATCTTCATTTAAAATTGGGAGCGTCTTATGTGGCGGTGTGTCTTATGAGCCGGAAAATATGGTAGTTAAATAGTTAATTAGTTTAGGGAGAATAATCTTTAAGATGATAAAACTAATTCTAGAAAAGATTTCTAATCCTCACATTTACCCACAACTCTAAAATTATATACAATACCCTTTTAAAACTAGACAATTCACCAGCAAACAGTTTGTGCAGAAGGTAAAGCATTACTTTTCTGGCACACTGAGTCATATACACATCTTAAGTGGATTTTATTATAGTTTTCCAACTCTTATAGTTGCTATGATATAAAAGCAAGGATAACCTCCATCTGCAATAACATCTAAACATCATATTAAAGCTGGTTTTTGGACAGCACATTAAAGGGATTAAACACAAATGCACTGCTAGATTAACATATTTAATTCTTGCTCACTTCACTTAGGAAAAATTAAATCAGCTTGCCCCATGAGTGAATGTCCCATGCTGCTAAACATGAAAAGAAAGACAAGCCCCAAATCCCAAAGAAGCAATAACACCGGACACACAAAAACAATAATGCACCATATGTTTAACTATAAAGAAATTAAAATGTAAAGAACCTCTAATATAAAGCCTGGTGATTAACTGCCTTAGGAAGCAGATTTCAAACATTTCCTTTAGTGACATCGGAGGCAATAAAACAAGCATCTGTTTGGAGCAGGAGTCTTATCCTAATGAAATGCTGAATCTCACACCTGCTACCTGCCTCTTTCAGTCCAGAAGGGGTTTCTCACATATATTAAATGCCACAGGATATGAAACCAAGATTGTGTGGCAGTTAAAATGCACTCTGTCTCTTCTGTAGGTCACTTTGGCTGTGTATTGTTTCCATGCTGACTGGAACTTATTAATTCACCCAGCTCCCGGTGCAGAGAAAGGTCTCAATATTTCCAATTATTCGACAGTCTCGGCTAGTCTTGTGGTAATTAAAACTCTGTAGACATGGAGGACAGTCAGCATTCTTGTAGGTCGCCACTCCTCATGCTCTGTAATTACAACCAGATTTTATTAGAATTTTTTTATCTTAATGTAGAGCAACAGCGTTTGAGTGAATGATTTGTTTTCTAATCTCTTTTTTCTTCTATGCTTTCTCCAGATCAAGCAGGTAATCATTGTCATCTTATGGATCAATGTTACAACATTTTATTTGACACCAAAAATAATTGACAACCATGAAATCCATGGTTAAAAAAAAAAAAAAAAAAAAAAAAAAAAAATCAGCCCAAGTTTTGTTTGGAAGCGCTGTTGAATTGAGTGATTTAGTTTGATACAGTCAGGAGTGTCAAAATTACTAAATACGTTATAATAGACTAGTATAAAATAGACTATGTGTGAGATGGGCATGTGTGAGCCAGACTCACGGCGGAGCTCTGAAACTATGACGGTTCCATTTCTAACAGGAAGTCACATGTACAGCAGTCAACAGCAGCCTCCTCTCCAGCTAGGTAATGGCTTCATACGAGCCCAATGGCAGTAGTCGGTAACACAGACTGATAATTTCCACAAATGGTCTGTTTGAAGTTTCAATGAGGATTGAGTTACATTTTTACAACGTTTCACTGCATGTTTGGTCAAAAAATTTCCAGGATTCTAAACAACCTGACTCAGACCAGTTTGGATATCTTAAAGTTTAGTGACTGTTGCTTGAACAGTCTTAGGAGGAGATGTGTTTAGAATTTAAAAGTCTGAAGCGAAGGGGGTATTTCAAAAGAATTAACTAAAAAAAGAAAATGTACATCTATTCCTTGTTTTCATCTATTCTTATTCCTTAGTTTTGTTTTCTACTTCAGAGCACTACATGCCACTTTAGAGCACCCATGCCACTAGCTTCACAAAACATATTATTGATCAATAACCTCACAGCACACAGAGACAATAGATCAGTCTATAAACATCCATAATTCTTTGTTAGAAATCAATCCCAGCATGGAGCTGTTGGGCTTTTAAATTAGGATCTCCAGTAGTTCACTCCATAACAAACTCGGCCAAAGCTGTATTGACCAAATAAGAACAAATGACTTCAAGAAAGTGTTCATTTATCATAAGTTAGTCAAATACATTAATGTAAGCCTCGGGAGTTTATTTTAGTTACCAGTTTGGATGACTCACACAGCAGTAGATCATTCAGAACCACAACCATGTTCTCACTAGACTGTGATTCATCTTCTGTTCATTTCTAATCAACCATTAACTGCTCCAGGACTATAAAGAATTAACTGAAGTGCCTTTGAACAACTTTATGCTTTATTCTTTAGCTTGGCAGATCACCATCGGTTTGCCTAATCTCTAATCGTTTACATGAAAAATGACCTTGGTAGGGGTGGGAGGTGTCAACATTGTCTACGTTTTATCTAATTTAAATAATATCAAGTGAGTGCCAACACATAACTGTCTACCAGGGTGATCACCAGCCAAGTCCTTGAGGGTCCGAGAGAAAATACATTACAAATGATAAATGATCTACAGTCCAAATAGGCATGAATAAATTCCAATATTGAAATAACAATGTTGCTATTGCTTTGTTTAAGTCATGAGTTGCGAGAGATGTTTATCACATTCAATGTTTATCACATTCAGCTTCTCAACTGTATGCATTATTCATAACAAGCTTATGATCTGGATGACCCCACATCTTAACATGCTGATCGAGGACCAAGTCCTAACCTTTACTGTTACAAAAACAAAATACCTTGAGGTGCAAACGAGTGATCTGTTGGTCGTAATATAACGCCACGCATGTAATAGCACTGTTTGCAATTTTCCAAGAAAGTTCTGATTGCTTTTTTTGTTTGTTTTACATAAGCACCCAAAGGGCCACCCAACCACATTGTTGTAGATAAAGTGTAAAAATTGGTCATAAAAACAAGTCTGATCAAAAGAAATACAAAACCACATAACCTTAGCTTTAGATGATTATAATGTGAATGCTAACGCTCATCTGCCCCCTATCCCTACCTTCAGGCCAGAACCACCAAGTTAAAACCTGCTGCCACTTTCTGTGTATGATTTGAAGATCAAGGATTTTAAGATCATGTTACAGTAGCCGAAAGAAGATCAAATTGATTCATCCATCCAGCTCATGCTTGTCCAGGACTGACTCTCTTGTAAATCGAGTTGAATGAAGATAACTAACCTAGATTTCAAATAAGAGGTCTAATACAATTTTTTCTCTCCCTCCCCCACTACCTACATCCAAGGAAAAGGAATCACATGTATATCCCCCATTTTGTCAACAAAAAAAATAAGACTTCTTTGGATTCATATGAAGATAATGCTCAGAGCTATCATTCCTGCAGTGTGGTGTAGTGAGTAGCGTGCAGGAGACTTACACAGATGTGCTGTGGCAACGCAGTTTAGAATCCCAAGCCGAACTCTCCTCGGTCCTCCCTGTTCAAAAGGAAAAAAATATATATAATCTTAAAATAAAACCCAGATAAATCTGTATAGAATTTAAGCCTGTATTTGTTCATTTCAAACGAGATATTGGCCAGGTATTCCTTCTCTGTTTCTTAAATTTTCTTAATGATTAACAAAAATTCTTATTTTTTAGTAGAATGGTCAAATGGATATACTGCAATAGCAATGCACTTTTCATGTAGACGCACACTTTGGCTTTCTAATTCAGATGCAATTGATAAGCTGGTGCTCATTTCACCGTTGGGGATAAAACAAGTCACCCACAATAGAACGTGTGTTTATAAGACAAGAAAATGAACAAATGAAAAGATACCAACAAAGTCCTGCCAGCTCACCAAAGAATTAAATTGCAAAAACTGACCTGCTGTCAAAAATACTCCTATAGATTGATTTTAAATATAGATGTTCAAGATTGGGACTTTAAAAGTACACATCACTTTTTAATTTCATGTTTTATTTTTGTCAATGTGTTATTTTGTTTGTAAAAAATTATTTCTATGAAATTTTGAGCAGAAATTAGTAATGAATTAATTGCATTTGTTGAAACTAAGTGACATACTACGCTGAGAATGATGACTGAACATGATTCTATATCTGCATCACTCTGTGCATAAGGGATATCCAGTAGTGTCAGAACCAAACTCTGTCCAGTATAAAATTCACCAAATATAATCTTGTACACTCTTGTTATTTATTCAGGCATGACCCAGTATAAAATTACTTTAGCAGGACCACATGGTTACCAAAAACCAGATGCTTTACGGTGAGCTGCAGTATGAAGAAAATGAAAATATTCATTAATCCTTTCTGCACTTGTTTATTTGCAGAAAAAAAAACAACTTCAAGTAATTGGCCTTTTCCTCTTTGGAAGCCATCATCAAACACAACTGCCCCCCAAAAAAACAGTTCGTACGCTCAAATGGGACACTCAGGTACCATCTAGAGGCACAGCATCCATACTTTATCCTTACAATTTCCTACTCCATACAAAAATCTCCTAAGATCTTTGGTTACCCTAGATTGAGACGAACCGAGGCTTACATAGCTCACTTACTTTTAGACCTAAAGATGTTGTAAGTCAGGACATGGGTCAGCGAAGCATGCGCGTAGGGGTCCAAAGAGAGCACCTGGTTGTGTAAGACCCCAGTGCTGCACCACAAGGGCCATGCATTATGCAGCGATTGCATTTCCATGCCACTTCCTCCTGTGCAGCAGTAAAAATAGAAACGCAGACCTCGCTTCTTATGCTTCGTTGTTTACAACTGCTCTGTTCTCTTTTGCACCTCAGGATGGATGGTTATTACTCAAACCAAGTCATATTCACCATCAACGAAGAGATATTAAGATTAGAAAGCAAGAGGACACAGAAACACAGTCCTTAGACCCAAACTAGATTAAATAACTGGGATTTAAAATTAAAAACTGTACACACCTTCTCAGTAACTTTCATTTTAGGTGTCAATTTTAATGAGAATTTTGCTTTTGACTTCCGCAGTCGAAAAAGGGGAATGAGCTTTACTCGAGATACATAGAATCTCGGTTGTCTGTTTACTGCTGTCACCATTCTGTTCTAGTTCCTGATTTAAGGAACAGCGCAACTTCACTGACTGCTACACTGAGGCGGGCTTTGAGCCCACGCATCAATAAGAACTCTGCCTCGTGCTTTCTGAGTCTTTCCAATATCAACACTGCAGACAAGAAGTGGAATGAAAAAAAGGATGTGAGATGACTGAAAGCCAGGGTACGCCCCCAGTGAATCAAAGCACAAATCCAGTCATTATTCATAGAGCCAAATGTTTTGAT
Organism: Danionella cerebrum; assembly: GCA_007224835.1. Lineage (NCBI taxonomy): Eukaryota > Metazoa > Chordata > Actinopteri > Cypriniformes > Danionidae > Danionella > Danionella cerebrum. The sequence goes on from SRMA01025712.1 coordinate 13,484, forward strand.
GGCAAGTATATTAGAACATAAAAATCAGAAATTATTTAAAATAGTTTTCTGTTTTAACTTTCATAAAACTATTGCTTATTAGTATGAAACATTTCTTATATGTTCATTTTTTTAATCTTTCTACACTTAATTTATATTTAAATTTGGCAAATCACTGTCAATTTGCATTTTATGAGTGTTTCCTAGCTTCTTTCTAAAGCGGCAGTCACACTAATCCTGAACCATTAAGAATTTTAATGCACGCAAATGGTTTGAGTAAACTTTAAAACTGTCTTAACTATATCAGAGTGCTCTCTAACCTACTTTATAGCAATATTGATATCCTAAAATGTCACAAACAGGAAATGGCGTCTCTTTGGAAAGCGTTTGCTTTCCTGGTATGGTCTTTCAAAGCGTTTGCATCATTTGAAAACAGTGATTTCTGACAGCAACCCATAATTTCCGAAATAATGTTCTGAAAACAAATGTTGATATGCTATGCTCGCTAGTTTCACTAGTCTGCTTGTTGGTCTGTTTTTTTGCATTTTCATATCTCATGGGAATTTATGAGCTGATGACCCATGCTGTGATATTATTTAAAGGTGGCTGCTGTACATCCAATCACGTAAAGTGACAATACAAATAAGAATGTTAACCCGGGGTTTAGGAACGTGCAGTGTGAAATGAATACCCAAGTATTAACTGTAACTTAGTAAAAGCCTCAAAATCAAAATACAGCAACTGAGACTATTTGGTACCTATAGGTTTAACAGATCACACATTCTTTTTATTCTTGAACCCACACAGTCTCATCAATGGAAGGGTTGTCCAAAAACTCAGATCCAGAGCATCCTGTATATCCTAATGGAGCTCTTAGGCTGAGAGGAGATGTGTCAGACTGAGACAAGAGACTGAGCGTGTGTGGGTGTGTGTGTGTGCGTGTGCGTGTGCGTGTGTGTGTGTGTGTGTGTGTGTGTGTGTGTGTGTGTGTGTGTGTGTGTGTGTGCGTGTGTGTTCACTCGAGGGATGATGCTCAGCGGGAGCTCAAAGGAGGAGGAGGAGGAGGAGAGTATGTGCCCAACTCTGTGTACTTGTTTCTCAAGGTCAACCTCATACACAGAAACTGTCATTCAAAATCAGAACAAAAACTGCTAGATGCAACGCACACAATCATTGTGAAGTGAGACAGCCATTATAAACCATGCTTTCTTTGGGATTTATGCTTTCAATAACAGCTGCTTTTGCCTCTGTATCACGAGGAACAAGGCCTGGGCAATTTTACGTTCTGACATTGTGATAACCGAGCAAATTCTTCTATTGATTTTGGTGTATATCACCACAGTTCCCCATTATCATCACTCTATGGGTCCACGGTCAGCCCACGTTGCATCGTAAAGATAATTTCCCATATTGCGCAATTTGTCACTTTTCCCCTAAAGACATCCGTAAAGCACAAATTCATAGTTGTTCATTAACACGACGGTCAATTCCCCAAACAATGTGCTTCATGTCACAATAAAAAGCAGGTTTTATGGCTTGTTGCAGTAAAGCGCTATTAAACAGATAAAGCACACCAAACGGGCATCTGGAGGATTATAAAAAGAAATGCCACACGTATCGGCTCACACACCCCAAAGCCAGAACGGTGCGGAGAGCAGGGGTTATCGAGTCCATGCGGTGGAAAAATATGGAAATGCTGCCCCCGTCAGGCCGTCTTCACCATAGCACCAAAAAAAACAAGGAATATGTAGGAAAATGTGTCATTTCCCCTTGATGCTTTTCTGCTGCCCTCATGCGTCAACATAAGCGCTGCTTTGTGAAACAGGTACGTTTATATACTTTTGAGGTATTTTAAAGTACGATAAGAAATTAATTGTTCACAAGGTGAATACTTTCAAACGCAACCAATCTTAGGAAAATCTGTATAGAAGTCATAATCCAGTGTTTGAAGAGGGAGGGAAGTAGAACAGTGAGGTTACAGGGGGCTGAGGTCAAGAAGGTGCAGGAGTTTAGGTATTTAGGGTCAACAGTCCAGTGTGACGGGGAGTGTGGAAAAGAGGTGAAGAGACGAGTGCAGGCAGGTTGGAGTGGATGGAGAAAAGTGTCAGGGGTGTTGTGTGAGAAGAGTATCAGCTATAATCAAAGGAAAGGTGTACAGAACAGTAGTGAGAGCAGCTATGATGTATGGGTTGGAGACTGTGGCAGTGAGGAAGAGACAAAAGGCAGAGATGGAAGTAGCAGAGATGAGGATGTTGAGGTTCAGTTTAGGAGTGACGAGGATGGACAAGATTAGGAACGAGCACATCAGAGGGACAGCTCAGGTTGGTTGTTTTGGAGACAAAGTCAGAGAGGCCAGATTGAGATGGTTTGGACGTGCAGAGGAGGGATAGTGGTTATTTTGGTAGAAAGATGTTGGAGATGGAGATGCCAGGCAAAAATATGGCCAAAGAGGAGATATATGGATGTGCTGAAAGAGGACATGAAGGTAGTTGGTGCAAGAGTAGAGGATACTGAGGACAGAGTTAGGTGGAAACAGATGATTCGCTGTGGCGACCCCTAAACTGGGAACAGCCAAAAATAAAAGAAGATTCAGGGGATGGCCAGTTTGGATAAGGTGAAAGTTTTAAATGAAAAGGATTAAATTAAATCCTGGTACAAAGTTCACAAGGTCTTACACACGGTTCAAAATCTTATAAACTCTTTAGGTAACTGAAAACAAGTGTAACGGTGTGAAAGTAAAATAAAAAAAAAACTGTGAATGGACTTATTATGTTGAAATTGTACACTTCTGACTCTCAAATAATAAATGTGGATCTTGTTTTAAATCTATATATTAGTTTGTTATGCAGACACCTTCATAAACGTATAACTAAGGTTTGATCTAATAATTATACTGTAATATAATACAAGTTCTTCATAAGCTTGTTAATCTAATCCTGTACAAAGAGTGCATAAAAGCATTCCTAATTAACATGGTCAAATAAATAGCATTCCTTACCTCATCCTTCCTCACTGACCATTTAGTAAAACTTTAATTACATTCTACAGGGGAAATCCCAATAATAAATGTGTTGTGCTTACTGCTTCCTGCCCTCTATGTCAATTTGTTTATGGTCAAGACAACACCATTGGTTATGTCATGACATGCTCGTTATATTTGCATCATTTCAATACAATTATTTTTAAACAGAAAAGATGACCAAAAGATGCTAAAAATTGACATTACAGGTGAAGGCAATATAACATGTTGGAGTGACTGGAAGAACATAAAATAAAAACTAGATCGTAAGGATGACATTCAATACGTATGTATACATAAACATTACAGGTCTGAAATCCTGGCAAATGCATATTATTTTTCAGTCTAGATTTAAAAACCCCAATAGGGGCTTCAAGCTTATTTCCATAAGCAATTCATTCCATAGTCTAGTGCCACAAACCCCTTAGTTTTTAAAGCTACTTGGTGTTAAAATCGGGTTTTCAAATTGATTTCAAGCCAGTTAAAAAACTTGTAGTCACGAAACACCATATGCATCTGTTTCGGATATTGTCGGATACTTTCGGACAGCAATCGTGAATTTCCGCCAGCGCTCGCCCTTTCTTGACAGTCTTTCGGCCCCACTCGTTCAGTGGTGCAGTGTGGTTGATGATCGGATTTTCGTCTCGTTCGCTGTGTTGTTGTACTCGGTGACGCGACGGAGGTGTAGCCTGACGCGGTCTCTTACGTGTCGGCCCGAATAAAACTGGAGCTCCGAGGGCTCGAGAGTGACGGAAGGAGTCTGTATCGGTAAGAGAAGACAAGTGTCCGGAAAGAAAGGGCTCGTCCCGAGAATGTCAATAGACTGTAGTTTAGGTTCGGCCCTTTTGCAAACAAAGAGATCATGGCGGCTGTAGTTGTTGCATGCAGAGGGAGGGGAGACAAGCGTGAGAGCAGACACAAATCTGAGTAGAAACATTATTGCATGGTTTTTATTGAAGATACGTATGTGCAACGTTTTAAACTCACTACAAGCATCTATACAGATCACGTTTGGGCGGTATTACGATACCTTGATCATTTTATCATGGATTTTTTTCACACCCTGGCTGAAAAAAAAGAAGAAAAAAAAAGTCAAGTGTATTCTGTGTAATAACAGAATAAAAGGGAAAATTTCGGGATCGCCAGTATGCAAAGTGCGTTTTTTTAGACATGCCCTAAGCATTTTGCAATCATAAAAAAATGCGACAATTATTCCGCTGTTAGACGTTTCATTGTGCCCAAATAAATTAATAAATAAGTAATCATTAAATTATTAATCGCAAACTATTTTTTTTTCTTCAAAAGTGAATGAAGAAACGTTTTCTTGCATACCAAATTTGTAATTGATTTATCTAACTAGTTAAAGCAAAAAAAAAAAAAATTATAAAAAGAGTATTTTCTCATGTACATCAAGTGAATGGACATTTCATTGCTTTCAGGTAGAGGTGCAACTATCTAAATGACATTTACAACAGCTACACGTTTCCTGAATAATCTGTATTTGAAAAGTAGAGGGAGAACTATGTAAGACCAATCAAACCACAGATAGACTGAACGTCATGAGATCACATTACTGTCAGGTCATGCTTTCAGCCATGCTGGAGCTTCCTGCCTCCTGCTTCCTTCATCCATTGTCCAAGTCCTCAACAATACCCAATACCTCTACATGCAATGTGTAAATCAAAAGTCTGCACTCCACGTTTCATTATTTGGTCAAGCTATTAATTTGCCAGAGTGAATTCTTTTCAGGAAGCTTTTTTGGGGGGTTCAAAACAAAACGCCAACAATGAAGCACTTTTACCCTCACAGTGAACCTGATCTAATCAAAGCATGCAAGCAATTAATCCAAACATTCCTCTCCTGAGAACAAAGCCCAATCAGGGAATGTCAGCATATTGTGATGCAATTTTAATAAAATGCACTATATGAACACAGAGTGCGATTACCTTTATTGCGGTACTTAAATTTTATCACAGGTCAGTGCACTAGTAATTTTGCACTCTCATGTTATTGGTAGCCAATAAAATAGTTAGTGCACCCGGGGCTTTGGTCTGAAATAAAGTTTTTTCTAAGCAACAGGGGATGTTTGCTCTGGGGCATTTTTTAATGAGAATGTTCGAACTTATTTTTGTGTCACACTGGGACTTAGATTAATTTCCATTTGACATTATAATCTATTACTTCTCTTGGCATGGCTGGCCACAGAGGGAACTCCTAGTTTTCTTTGCCAACTTCAAGGCCATGCAAGCTTTCACTGGCTATTTTCAGAAATTAGCATGAGAATAAAACATTTAAATTTAAGTTTTATTTATCTCAGACAATGTACATCAAGAATGGTGAGGTCCTACAGTGAGTCAACAAGTAGACGTATTGAGTTAAATCTGCACTTATTTCAACACAATGTGGAAGCGCTCAATTAAAATTCAATATAGAGTTAATGTCATCTAAAATGGGGCAGTTTAACCCCACAATTGTTATTTAGGATGCCTTTTAAAACAAGGCAGAACATCGATTGAATGTTATTTGCCCAATATTATTGCAACAGCTGTTGCTTTTAGAAAGGAAGCCATTCAACGTGTTCACAGGGAAAGTGGACATTTCCTCTTCAGAACTGATTGTCAAATTAACACTCTGACGATGGCTAATACAACACACCCCCTCTGACATGACCCTAAAGCCTATGGAAAAGCAAGCAGGCCAAATTGAACTGTGTCGAGCCGTACCAGGTCATGCAGTGGCCATAAAATCACCACACGTGAAATTGCTGTTTACATCTCTATTGTTGCCGTGAAATATTGTATCCTACTCTTAAAGGCAGTGTTCTGTGATTAAAACATGCATTAGAAAAGAAAGTGTCGGGTTGACTAATAAAACAAACTTTTGGCACTGAAGAACATCTGTTTATGATTCTGAAAAGGGAGGATCAACAGAATGTCTTAAAATTCTGTAAAGAAGACACTTACTTGTGTTACTTCAAGTCTCTTAACCTGCAATACTCCAAGTCATCATTATTCAAAAAAAAAAAAATCCACATGAAACATAGCTAATCTACCAACAGCTCAATATGCAATACTACCAAAACACATTCACACTGTTTTACCACAGTAACACACATTGCTATCACTTATTCATTTCAGTAGAGCCACCCACATTGATTGCCTGGTTTATAAAGTGACAAATGTTTGTGGCACAACCATCAACTAGGAAGGCTGCCCTTTTGGTTTGGTGCTTTAAAATTTTTATGGTGGTTAATCACAGACCAACCCCTAACAGCCTAATCCAAAACACTATACTTTTTTGGGTTCAACTTCATTCTAAAGTCAGGCATAGAACCAAGAGTCACATGAAAGGCTGATTGGCTGATCTTCATTGACTCACTGATGATTATGTAGTTTTAAAAGAAAGGAAGAATTGTTGTCCACAGACAAGTTGCATAGATTCTACAATACACAACTCGATATATATTCTCAGTACTATGGAGGATATATTTTAAAAATACTCCTCTTTCCAGATTCCTGAAGTGGCAGAGGACACCAGAGTCATCGTGAAAAGTCTGTCTACTCTCCCTTTAACAGGTACATTGAGGTTATGCACTAGACTAAAAAAGGCATTGCAATTGTGATGTTGGGTATTAACCCTTTAAGACCTATGGGACACCAGCAATCCCATTTTAATCTCAATTTTTAAATGGCTGTAATATTGGAACCACATTCTTTTTTGCATTATTAACAGAAGGATTTAGACTTACATTATATGAAATATGAAACATTCCTCATAGAAATATGAAACATGCCTCATTTTCCAAGAGTGGGTGTGTACAAAACCAGTAAAAAAAAAAAAAAAAAGCAAAAACAACATTATAATCCATACCGCGGGCGTTAGCAGCACTTCTGATGAAGGATATTTCCTCATCACATTGTAATTAAGTGATAAATTCCAGCAGTATTACCTGCAAACCACGATGCGACATCATCTTCCCGGGACTTTTACCACAACAAAAAAACTTTTGGCTAGGATCTGCTCAATTGATATCAATATCTCTCTCCTAAACATCCCATAACATCCCTGTTACCCTCTGTGAGGGGCATCAGACTCAAAAAAGCCACACGGGTGAACAAAAAGTGTGTGAAAATTACAGTGAAACAACAACACTGTTTCACTGTAAATAGTTTGGGATTTGATATTATTATATAAAGGTTCTATGGCAGGTCATAAAGGGTTAAGTAATACAAATGCAAGTCTAAACAGTTTCTATTCATCATATATTTATATCCATTTTAGTTTCCTTCACATTGTTACTCAATGACAATGGAGTCAGGAGCCGATACCCAGCAGGGTGCAGACTCTGCTGTTTCTGAAACAGAGAGTCAACAGATTACACAGGCCCAGATTGCAACTCTTGCGCAGGTAAAATCAGTTCTTTTTGAACATACAACAGTATTGGGACAAAATTGGGAAATTCTATGATTAGAGTGATTTAAACAGGTCACAATGGCTGCTGGACATGGAAGTGCCACAGCACCTACGGTCACCCTGGTTCAGCTGCCCAATGGTCAAACGGTGCAGGTGCACGGAGTGATCCAGGCTGCTCAGCCATCAGTCATTCAGTCACCACAGGTGCAAACTGTCCAGGTAAGGCATCAACACTTTTAGCACATCTAGGCCTCTATTTCTGCATTACTACTTCCAATGCAAATCCTTCACTACAGTCATTCTGACAGTAGATGCCTTCTTCTCTGATAATGTCTTTAAATAAAGGCCTTCAACGCTTGGTGTTTATTGCACGTCAAAAAGAAAGTGGTTAGCATAGGGGTTAGTTTAATAACCATTGTCTGTTAATCAGATTTCCACAGTTGCAGAGAGTGAAGATTCACAAGAATCTGTGGACAGTGTGACCGACTCGCAAAAACGACGAGAGATCCTTTCTAGGCGCCCCTCATATAGGTATGTGTACATAACATAAAGGTTTAGCATTTCAAAGACATTTTCCAGTCACCAGCTAACTTTGATCTATAGGAAAATCCTGAATGACTTGTCATCAGATGCTCCAGGAGTTCCGAGAATCGAGGAGGAGAAATCCGAGGAGGACACTGCGCCTGCGATTACAACAGTGACTGTGCCAACTCCAATATATCAGACCAGCAGCGGCCAATACAGTAAGTTCGGTCCACATTGGACATTTTTAAATTGTTTGAAGTCTGGAATCTTAATTTATATCCAAGCCATTTTAAAAATTCGAACACTCACTGGATTTCTGTGTTCCTTTTAGTCGCAATTACACAGGGTGGAGCCATTCAGCTTGCAAATAATGGCACTGATGGAGTGCAAGGACTTCAGACCCTCACCATGACCAATGCAGCAGCAGCTCAACCGGGAACCACAATCCTCCAATATGCCCAAACCAGTGACGGTCAGCAGATACTGGTGCCCAGCAATCAAGTGGTTGTGCAAGGCAAGCTTGACTATTTTTCACAAAATGTTTTCAACCAGCTAATTTAAATATTTCTAATTACAAATTAAGCCCTTACTCCCCATGAAATTCGGTTTATCATTCAGTGATGAACTCAATTTAAACTAGCTGTACTTCATCCACCAGCTGCTTCCGGAGATGTTCAGGCCTATCAAATTCGCACTGCCCCAACAAGCACTATTGCCCCAGGTGTGGTCATGGCATCTTCCCCAGCACTGCCAACACAAGGAGGCGCTGAAGAGGCCACACGCAAGAGGGAGGTCCGCCTCATGAAGAACAGGTAAAATTCATAGACATTTATGTATTTAGCAGACGCTTTTATCCAAAGCGATACAAAACATTCAACTTGTTTGCTCCCTGAATATGGTTTTAATTATTCAATTTAAACATAAGTTTATGTCATTGTTATCGGATTACATTTCTCGAATGTTTGTATGAGATACACAAAACTGTGTTTAAAGTAAAGTCTGAATTGAACCAATAATTTTTCTGAGAGAAAAAGAGACTAACAGACTAAAGCTGCTCTGATCAGAAAGAACAGAGTTTGGCTGGATCTCTTCAGAATGTTGAGGGGTGCCATTCTTTCTCCAGCGGAACTGAAGTATTCATAACATGTAAAAACAGCCTTTTTTATTTGGTTTTGTTATAAGGCAGTTATTTTCTGTGCCATGATCAAATTATTAAAATTAATGTGTGAAATCAATTAGACTATTGACATTATCGATATCATCAATGTATCGTTTCATTTGTATTCTATGGCTTCAAATAACTAAAACTTTTCTAATTGCAGAGAAGCTGCACGCGAGTGCCGTCGGAAAAAAAAGGAATATGTAAAGTGCCTGGAGAACCGTGTGGCAGTTCTAGAAAACCAGAATAAAACTCTTATTGAGGAACTCAAAGCACTCAAAGACCTGTACTGTCACAAATCAGAGTGAACCATGTGAACTGAGGCTGGTCATGGACGCATGTTTTTATTTTCAATCGCTGCAGACTGCCTATATGGACCCAAGTACACAAGGAAGAAACAAACACGTCTCCTTGTCAACACAAACTTCTACAAGTATTGGAGATCATTTCAAGAGAAGAGAAGGCAGCAGCTTTCTTAGTCATCTGAACTCTGGGACTTAAACCGAAAGCAGGGGTTTGTAGTGGGAAAAAAATGCCACCTTGTATGCCATTGTGCTGATGTATCTTTCTTCATTCCCCCTTTTTTAAGATATAAAATAACATAAGTGATGCTTGAAAAGAATAGACATGGGAATTCTCTCAGTAAAGGCATCATTTTTTCTGTTACTTTTATTCAGTGTACAGTGCTGTTGTGTTTCAAGTTGATGTTTTTACTATTAAAAATGAACTATATCAGATTGATTTCTATAGAAAATATTGTGTATGATATGCAGAGTAAAATTTAAACGCTCATGATTTTGTATCGGTCATTTTGATCTAGCTGAATTACTTGCCCACTCCACATTGCATACAAATATAATGCATTGCACAAAATCCTTTTATTTATTACAAATCTCACACAACATCAGGAATTAGAGAAATTAATCTAAAAACTGATCTGTTCTTAACATTTCATATTTATTCCAATTGTATTCTGCTGATCACGTTCTGTTAAGATTTTCTGTGGAGGTAACAGAGCCATATTTAGCGAATACTTTACCTGTTGTTACAGTGTAAAGCATGTTTTATTAATATAATATTGCCTTGATGCATTGTTTTATGGTCTATTTTCTCATTGCAACACTCTTTGTACATGTTTATCAATGGTATTTGCATTTGGCAGCTATTTTATAAAGAAAGACATGTTTAAAGGATGGAAGTTTCTTCTTTTTCTTGATCTTACTCTGCTTCTATTTAAGCTGTGTTTAATACCAGGTTGTATACAAAAAAACAGCCCTTCATTAGGGGTACCATCCCCTAACTCAGGGTATCCAAACATTGGTACAACCATTCAGCATTCATTTAACATTACAATACACCAATTTAACAATTAAATCTGATCACCCTTATCCCATTGTTGTTTAATCTTAATTTTGTTTTAGGAATGAAGTGTTTTGTTTTTTTCTGAAGTGGAAATACATCATATGCTACAGGAAAGGAAAACTGCTAAATTAATGCGTTTTCTTTTTTTGATGTCGAACTAGTGCGTGTGGCCGCAGCATAAGATGTTATGACAGTTAAGGCATTTTCCTGTTTCTATCAACTTTGGTTTTTAGAGTTTTATAAGGAATTCTATTACATTAATATTTTTTTAACTCTGTGGTCAGAACAAGGTTTTTACCAACGGTTGATGCAACCTTCGGATGAACCTCCGGAGACTGGGATTGGGACACAGCTTGTCTGTCAGCTTTGCTCAGATCATGCTCATATTCATGTTAATTTTTTTAACCGTCATTGGCAGACCCAGATATTTACTGCCATCTTCTGGTGAAATATAAAACAGTTTTTCAAATATGTGTAGCTTACTGTGGTCAACAGTGTGTATGAACTTTTATGACAGGCTGCAGGCCACCATCAGCTTTAATGCGGACCACACTTTGGACATGTTTTAGTAAGTTTTAGTAAAAGCAGTGAGTCAGACATTAGGTGAACTGGCTTTGGCAGGGACTCACACAAACATCATTAAACTAGCTAGAAAATTAAGCAAGAGTGTTAAAACTATATTTGGAAACCACCATTTAAAAATGACTTTCACCAAATAAATAACATAAGGTTAAATAGACTAGCACTCTATTCACAAAGAGGTGTGTAAATGGGCGGGGATCTAATCCCAACAACCTTGATTGACAGATGAAAAAGTCCAATCCCTGCACGTATACTTGTTTTGTTTTGATAAGTCATCCAATTACATTTGATGGAATGCAGAAAAGGAGGCGGATCCTTGCATTCGTCATTCAGAGCAGATGGCGGTGCGGACTGTGAGAGGATCGTTGCTGCTACTGCACTGGCCGGCGAGGAGGAGGGCAATGCTGGGCAATCTCGAGCAAGACACCGTTGAAATCTGAATTTTGTTTATAAGACACCCGGAGCTTCAAGTATTCGCGAATAAACTGAGGAGCCAGCGCAACTTGTCTCTTGTCCGAAGGCCTGCGGATTTGAGTGATTAACATTACAGTACGTTATTGGACCCAGGGAATCAGCAAACAGATCGAAAGATCTACCCTCTGCAGACCGATAAATGTTCGGAAGTGTGTTCGTCAATGGCCGGTACATGTACTCTTTCTGTGAACTTTAAAACCAGGCCAATGTAGGGGATTTTTGTATGTCTAAATTTGTGAAACGAAGGGTTTATCTCAGTTAGCTCGCTGGCTAACAGCTCTTTCGTTCACAATGAATCAATACTAGTTAGTCGTTAGCAGCTAGCATGTATGGCTAATTTAAACGCACAAGTTCGTATTCGGTTGCCAGGCTGCGGTCAGTTTTCTAGCGATGTGCTGACAGCCATGTGTCACAGATCAAGTTTTTAGTGATTAATGTTATTTGAGTGCTACAGCTTTAACGTCGGGTCTTCCGTGGCAGTGAGTGTAAAATGAATGGGGTCCCGTTACATTGGCACAAACTGTAAAATATCTCTAGAGTGTGGAGACTGGAGAGGCAAGGCAGCACAGCAGTAAATGCTAATTCTGCCAGTCATTCATGCTGTCGTATTTCACTTTAATTTCACTGAAACACATCTGATGACAGAAGCAACCCAGGTGTGAGTTGAAAGGGGTTAGACTTACACTCCCGAGGAGGTCAAATTCTTGCGGTTGTCATCATGGGAAATACAGTGTCCTGCTGCGTGTCCCCCAGTGGGAGCCCAAAACTTCCACGCCACGTCGAGCGTCTGGAGGACTATCCGATCAGCACGGACATCAGCGACGACACCGGTCCGTATCTGCAGCACATCAGTGACCGGGAGATCCCCGACGGTAAGTCTTGAGCTTTGTTGGTGAATAAGTTTGCTAGTGGTGATACTGGCAAACTTCTGATTCACCGCTGCTCTAACTCACGTGACGAATCTCACCAGGGTTTAATTATGAGCTTGGCCTTAATGACCAACAGGTGATGGTAATCAATTTAAAGACTGGGTGGTCCTTTCCCAATAAATTAAAATGGGTGGTCTACAAACATTTAAAGTTGGTGGTTTAAATAGAGGGCCAAACTTTAAGCTGTCACCAAAGGATTATTGCTTAAACCCAGTGTTTAATAAGTAATTAAAATAAACAGAACTAACTGCAGACTTTGATAAAAGCTAATTTAATAGCTAAGTTTACTCAGGTAAAGGTATTGACGTACCTTGTCATTTTAGCACGTATATATGAAACATTTTGGTATTTTAAAAAGTACTTGAAAGAACAGAAGTAAAATGTCAATTTTTTTTTTTTACAAAATACTACAATCTACAATGAATTGTTCTTTCACGTTCAGAATGTTTTTGTAATTAATCTAAAGTGATTGATCAACATTTAATTACGAAGTGTCAAAATAAAAACATTCTTAGCCAATCTCCACCCTACGGAGCCTCTAAAGGGCCATGATGGTACTGGGAAAAATCAGGATGTGATAAAAATATTTAACTTTTTTGGGAAGGGTTCTCTTGCAAAGACATCTCCAGGTAGATTCTGGAGAATTGGTGCATGCATGAACGCAATCCTACTTTGAAAGTTATCATATATATAACTTCATGGGACAACGTCATGGGAGATTGTGTATAAAAATCTGTATATATTTTTTTTTTTATCCCACCCTGATTTTTCCCCGAGCATCATGGCTTTGTAACCACCCTGAGGCAAGTACCCATTGTCTGCAGACTGCAGATGGGTTCAACCCCGCCCACCAAACGTGCAGCCCCACCCATGTGTTGTCTTATTGGTTGTATGCATCTAATTGGTGGGTCATAGTAACTATGTGTATGTGTGTGATGTATTTAATTAACACATTGGCAATTCAAACATGCAAATCTCACCACATGCTGATGCATCCGTTATGATCCCGCCCACAAAACAGGTACTTACTTTCTAATCTACTTTAAAGGTAAGCCGAAATCCAAAAAATGTACATTTGCTTCATATTGAGTCATCAATACGGATCACCTGATGCAATATTGGAGGTCAAAGTGGGAACGTCTGGTTTTGCAATGACAGATACGTCGCCGTTCAAGTCAATGGAATTTTTTTTATAATTTGACTACTGCTTTAGAGCCTGCAGTGGTGCAACATAAAAATAACAAACGTCAACAAACTAAGTTAAATTAACAGCCCTAACCCTTTGTCGTAACACAATTTTAGGTATTTTTAAAATAAAATCCCAGAGGAAATGGACGGCTGAATAGACAGCTAGGTTCACCATTTCTCAATTAAGTTCAATAAGAAGTTTTTCAAGCAGCAAGAGAAAAAAAAAATGTCTGGACTTTAAACAGAAAAAATTTTGCCTCAGCTAATTTGTAAAAATGTATAGTTTATAATCTGTATTTTTAAAAGTAATGTAGAAGTAACGCACAAGCTGAGCATTACAACGATTCCTTCAATAGTTACGATATTAGAGTTCAGCTATAAAAGCCATCAACAGTGTAATACCAAAGACATTGTCTCAACTTATTATGTTTATGTTCAGTTATTTAAAGGCAATTTGTTTTCATAAAAGCTGATCAATCATAAAAAATGAGAAGTATTATTTAGAAAAATATTTCAGAATTATAAGGCTTTCTATCTGGGCTTTTCACCACATTTAATCAGAAAATCTGTTCTTTCTCGTTTCCACGTGTATACAGTGTCTTGAACTGTGTTGCTGTGATCTGATGCCTTGACCTCCTCATCTCACAGGTCGGGTTTCTCCTCAGAGCTAATCACTAAGTGCTGGTGGATTGCGCTGAAAATGGACATCAACATAAAGACATTTCCAGTCAAAGTAATGATTGTGGATTCAGGGCGTTCTCACACTAAGTATTTTTGATTGGATTAAAACGAGGATTGGAGAAATCTTTATATCAATGCAGTGTGCAGGTTCTTATGCAAGCCTGGATCGTGTTTCCAATATCGTATACATGAACAATCAATGACACAAAACAATCCTACTTTTTGGGATGAGTTTAGAAGGACATTTGACATCTATTTGTGAAGCCTGTTTCAGTTTTGTTGCTGTTTATTCAGCTTGAGCTATTGTACACTCGGGGGATGCATATAGTCACACAGTCCACTTGCGTTATAAGTTGTTTTAGATCTGCATGTCTTCATCTTTGGTTGAGAGCAAATATGTCACAGGTGTAAACTCTTCCACATTGGTTCCAGTTAATCCTTCATAACTGTGACATTCCAGGTCATAGGTTCATTTGGATTCTGCACGAGATGCGAATAAAAGTTGTTCTAAGTTTAACTAGTTGAGATGATAAAAAATGTGCAGTATTCCTGGCATCCGACTGATGTAGATCTACAGGACAGCTGGATTCTCAGTCCTTTGGAACTTTCCTCTGTATGACCATTTCGTTTAAAAATAGTTCACTTGTCAATGCTTATTTGTTATTTTCTTTATGCTGTAATTCAAATTGAAATCATGAATTGCATTTTTTAAGCAACCATACACAGTGTGAAGGCCCAGATTATAGGCGAGTTCTTCCTCTGCTGCCCTCTCCCCACCCCCTGGTGTTATTTTTGACTGTGGTGGAGGAATGGGAGTGTCATTTGAGTATGTGAACTCTAGAGACTTGTGGAATGAATTAAACTTTTATCATCCATGTACTTTTAGTCTGTAAGACTTAACAAATCTCTTTCTGGAATCCTTCTTCAGTGATCATTCCCACTCGGTCTACATTTTTCTGTAAATAAATTAAGTTAAGTCAGTTAATTTATCTTATAACCTATATCCTTATAAGCAGGTTCAATCCTTCTCCAGTATGAGTCTGAACCTGGGCTGCCTTGTCTTCCACCCTTTCTCCACTGAAACGCATATGAGCAGACAGCTAGCCTGTATGTTCGTACCCATCACAAACACTCGCAAACAATACAGGTCCAGATAACCAAAGTATATTTTATGCAGCACAAGATTACTGTAGAATAATTTTAAGGTCACATTTCCTTTAGAACTTTTGTTTTACTTACATTTGCACATTTCGTTATCAAAACAATACCTGTAAACCCATGGGAAATACTATTGCCATATACCTTCATTTAAAGTAAAGTAAAATCTAAATATAATACCTCGTTTTAGTGCTTAGAACCTTCACTACCCCTTTCCATTAAAACTGGATGGAAGAAAAAGTTGTAGCGCGCAACAAATTTTGGAAAAGTATTATGGAATTCCAAAGTTCAGCAGGCTATAGGATGCTTATTTCAAGAATAAGTATCAGTACTTAAAAAAAAAAAACTGCAAAAAAGTTTGTTGAACTTTAGAGTATTCTTCAAATAAAGTGAAGTGGCGTAAAATCACTGCAACACTGCTTTTATTCTGTACTTTTATGTCAATTCCACCTTGAAAAAACACGTGTATTTGCATTCCTTAAGCCTTTGCTTTTACTACAGATTTATAGGCTAAAGCCGCCTTGTCATCATGAGTTCTTGGACCTCCCTTTAGGTCAGCAGCTCTTCTCACCAATGTCAATCGATCTCTCAAGGGAAGAGATGGGCTCCAACAAGGATTTATTTGAGGAATAAGGCGTCATGTTTGCTCAGCTCAACTGGGCATGTCATTTTTAATTTCCATGCTGTTCATTTCCTCTGGAGGGTGGCGGCTTTCAAGGCTCTCACTAGCACCAGATGTCAAACTGGTTCTCCCTGATTCTGGGGGTTTCACGAGAATGGGTGTACCTGATTTTTACCCTTTGAAATGACCCACTTATCCGCATGTTTTAGATAACTCTAGTTGAGTAATTTTAAATAATTATAAACAATTTTTTTTTTAATATAAAAGAAATTTAGTTGCCAATATAGATTTGCCTTGCATGTTTTTTTTTTTGTATTAAATTGATCAATAATGTTTGTTAAAGGGAATGTAGTACCTGGATTCCAATTGATTTCAATGGGAAATAAGATCAAATAGATCAGATCATTATTTTATTTTTCCCATTTGTTTTTGCCAAATCTCTTTTATCTACATCAGTTCGAAACGAAAGTACAAAATAAAAAAAATCCACCATTGATTTCCATTAAAACAAACTTTTTTGATTGCAAATCCTTGACCCAAAATTATCATACATTGTTGGGAAGACGTACTTTTATATATATTTTATATATATGTGTGCTGTCAATTTATGACTAATGTTAGTGTTCTACATTTTTATTGATTGCTATTCAAATAATGCATTCTCATTCTGGGCCTAGTAAGGTCAACCCACTGGCATGACTTCTATGGTGTGTAGTGTAGTGGGTGGAGCTTAGCATCTGAGCTCTCATTGTTCTTTTGCTGTGGGTATACAATTGCCTCCTTGTGCCCACTGCTGCCCTCTGCTATGACTAGAGTGGGCTGTAGCATGACCCAAGCCACCCAAACACACTTTATTATCAATGTGGTGAGGCTGTTGCCATTTAATGTAGTTCTTTTTTGTCAACATTGTCTTAATATTTATTTAATATTTAAAAGAAAAAACTGACTCAGTATCAAATGACCAGTGGGTCATTAATTAATTAGTCTGCACATGGTTGAACTTAAATACATATGATGTTGAATCCAAATATATTGTATCTGTACTGTTTTGTCATCTACCCTTGTAATTTCTTTTAGATTTGGCTTTAGAGTCGAACCCCTCAGATCATGCCCGCGCCAGCACCATCTTCCTCAGCAAGTCACAGACAGATGGTGAGTGTTTCCATGAATTAGCTGATGATTTACTCATTTAATCTTATGCCTACTGAGTATTAACTAGACTGCGGACCAATGGTTTTTCAAAGATGGATGTTCACTCTGAACATAGCTTTCCACTTGGATAACATTAATTTGACAAAATCCTTTTTTTTCAGTTCGAGACAGGAGGAAAAGCAATCACATAAACCATGTGAGTAGTGGTGTTTTACGATATTCATTGTGGTGTTATGTTTACATTTTTGAGTGAATTATTAAGTGATGTTTTACTTCCAAAGGTCTCACCTGGCCTGCTTTCGAAGAAGTATAGCTCATGCTCGACGATATTCATCGACGACAGCACTGTCAGTCAGCCCAATCTGAAGAGCACAATCAAGTGGTCAGTGATGGCTCTTTTTGAATTAAACTTTTTATTCTTTTGCCACTGGTTTGCATGTTAACCACCTTTCCGTTCCGTTTTCAGTGTCACATTAGCAATATATTATCACATAAAAAACAGGTAGGATTTTTTTTTTGTTTACCTTTTTGCAAACCATTTCATTACTTCATTTTACTAGTTATGTTAATTATAATATTACCATCTTATTTCAGGGACTCTGATAGATCATTGGACATCTTTGATGAAAAAATGCACCCGTTATCCGTAAGTTAAACATTCCTTTGTGTCATTTCAGTATTTTCTGCAGATTTTGTTGAAATTTATTATGTGCTAATCTGGTTTTGTTAAACAGTTTTGTTTTATTTCCAGTTTGCACTGATTTAAAATACTCTTATTATGGGATTCACTAAGCTCATGTGGTAGCTTTAATTGTTCCCAACTGATTGAAATGAGTGAAGGGTAGGGCTGGGCGATATGGACCAAAAGTCATATCCCGATATATTTAGGCTGAATATCGATATACGATATATATCCCGATATTTTTATCAAAAAGTGAGAGCAATTGTTTAGTCACAGTCAAACCCAAATATGACATTTCACAAGTAGTTTTATTTAAACTGGCCGGATGAAACAATACACAGCTGTTCCCTTGTTTTTGGGAATAAAATATAAATATATTTGAATACGCAAATAAAATATAAAAATCTAAAGTTTGTATAATGCTGTACATTCATAAATTATTAAAATATTCAATGCTGTAAGCAACTTAGGCGATCGCATTCTTTTAAACTTTTTAAACAATATTTATAGTTTTACAATGTGTTACAAGTAAATTTGACATCTACGCGGCATATAAGCAAAATAAAAATTTAAACTTTTTCACGAGTAAACATTTTATGTGAACTTTCTCCATATTACTGAGCCGCTACTTTTTTGTTTACCAACTAATTTCTCCGCACGCTCAGCAGATGTTGTTGCTTCCTCCATGTTTGTTGAAGAGTGCCGGCGGATTGTCTGCTCCAGAGTAGAGCCCCTCCCCTCTCTGTGCCTGAAAGAGGAGGGGCGTGGCCAGGGGCGCGCGAAGTAGTGCTGAGAGCTCCGGGTTAAAGCAGTTTGCTGGAGCAAGGCTCACAGCGCAGTTTGAACTACGCAGCCTATATCGATATATGCGATATGGTCAAATTTCATATCTCGTTTAAAAATATATCGATATATTTTTAATATCGATATATCGCCCAGCCCTAGTGAAGGGTCAAAAATAATTTTCATTCACACATTTTTTTTCTCTCATTCATTCCAACAAGTGAGGTTTCCAACTCCTACTTGTGATTGGTGGTAGAGGCCTGGTTTGTTGTAAAACATTTATACACTCATTTATACATTTATACACCACATTATTAGGTACACCTGTCCAACTGCTCATTAACACAAATTTCAAATCAGCCAATCACATGTTAGCAACTCAAAGCATTTAGGCATGTAGACATGGTCAAGACAAATGGCTGCAGTTCAAACCCAGCATCGGAATGGGGAAGAAAGGTGACTAAAGTGAATTTGAACGTAGCATGGTTGTTGGTGCCAGACTGGCTGGTCTGAGTATTTCAGAAACTGCTGATCTGGAATTTTCAGGTACCGCCATTTCTGGGGTTACTGAGAAAATATCTAGTGAATGGCAGCTCTGTGGATGTAAATGCCTTGTCGATACCAGAGGTCAGTGGAGAATGGCTGATAAAAAGGCGACAGTAACTAGAATAACCACTCATTACAATCGAGGAATGCAGAAGAGCATCTCTGAATGCACAACATGTTGAACCTCGAGGTGCATGGACAGCACTAGAAAACTACATCGTGTGCCACTCCTGTCAACTAAGAACAGGAAACTGAGGCATTACTTCCACAGCCAAAATTGGACATGACAATGAGTTTACTGTTCTCAAAAGGCCTCAACGTGGACCAAACTCTGAGAAAAGTTTCCAGTACCTTGTTAAAACCATGCCACGAAGGATTACGGAACTTCGGAAGGCATTAAGGGTTCTGGTACTGGCAAGGCGTAACTAATAAACATAGAACTTATCCGTCATGTTTTGCACTGTTCAATGTTTGTGTGCACAAAAAAACTTCATGCATACCTTTCCATTTAATTTGATGAGTAAACACTACAGATAATGTTGTTATCTCGAGGATGGCAGATATTTTGGTACACCAGAAAATGTTCTCTTTTTCACTATTATTAGATCACACTCAACACATACAAATATTTCCTCCTGGTCTTTGTGTTATTAGCCTCCAATCTGAATATTGTCTGTGTCATTAATCATGGGATTGCAAGTAACTTTTTTTTACTACAAGTTCATCATAATCTTGAACACATGTGTTAAATTCTCAGGATTGTTTGCTACGTTGGCTCATTAGTGCACAGTACTAAAAATGCTTCTGCAAATCAACAACACAAGTAGAAATCTTTTGTGCATTTGATTTTGCAGTAGCATTTTATATTTGCAATAGTGTTGCTTGGGCAAAGTTGATGTGCAGTTGTTATGTGCACTAATGCACAAAATACAAACTTTGAGATGTTGATGAAATTGTCATATTTTGTTATCCAGCTTAGTTCCAAGTTTAAGATGTGTACCTTATGTTATTTCTTGAAGTGTTACAGTTTAAATTGTATTTAATAAAACTGTGAATACTACTTTGGCAGAGGGAGCAGGTTCCTGACGACTACTCGCGCACAGACCCTGAACACAAGCTCATCTACAGATTCGTGCGGACTCTTTTCAGTGCTGCTCAACTCACGGCAGAGTGTGCCATCGTAACACTGGTAAGAGACATGGTTGAAGAAGATTGGAGTTAGTCCTAATGCAGTGTCCATGCACTTTTCTCAAATGTACACTAGAGGGAGCCAGAGCTAAAAAAAAAAGGATTGGCCTTATCTGGCTTCATGGCGCAAATGCTGTGGACTTCTTAACTCAAGAATACAACAGCATACAAGAAAATTGACACAACTATTGTGTTAGTTACATCCACAGAAGGAACACTATGCTTTTTGGACATGATATTAAGCAGTGTTTATTAATCCCTTCAATTGTTTCCTTATTTAAACCATATGTGTTTCTATCCAATGTCCCCACAAAATGGAGGGGAACCACTAAGGGGTAGGGGTAAGGAAGAGAAATGGAACGCGGCCTTAATGTATATCTCAAATATAGCGCAGTCAACAAATGTGTGTTATTGATGGCAAACCAGATTTATTCATTTTCACACACAAAAAAAGTGATTTTTCTCACAAAATCATTCAAGCCCATGTTGCAAAAATGAGTACACCCCAGTTATAGTCTTAGGAGAAAAGCCACACGTAATACTACACAATTGTAATTGTCAAGCGTTCAACCACAGATGGGTCTAATGATTCATTTAAGAGGCGTCCAGCAGAGACATGAATATAAACGGGCGTTACGTAACAAAGGAAAGCCCTACCCATTTCATGCTGTCAGCAATGGCTCCCCATGGAAGAAAAATGTCACAAAATCAGAGAAAGAAAAGCATTAAAAAAACACAGGTAAGTGCTACAAGAAGATCAGCAAACTTGTCACATAAAATGTTAGAAAGATGGAAGTGTGAACATCCTACAGAGACATCCACAGAAGTTAACATCTCGACAGGAGCCTCTTCTGATGAGAACGGTTGAAGAAAATCACCAGCAAGTGTATTGTCTTCAACTAAAGAAGTAGAAAGCCAAACTGGACTGACTGTTTCATTTAAATTGGAATAAAATTAGCTGATTTTGAACTGTGTAATCTATCGTTCCATCCACTGGGTCACAACAAATGCATTGACTCTTTCTATTCTCCACGCCATCTGTAATTTATTCAAGAATCTGCTTTTATACAACCTCTAGCTGTGACTCTTACCTCTTTAAAGCTACAGTTGCTTTAGATTAATATGTTTCAGATCTAGTGTCCTCCGTCTCTACTGCAGGTCTATCTGGAGAGACTGTTGACCTACGCCGAGCTGGACATTTGCCCGTCTAACTGGAAGCGGATTGTTCTGGGAGCCATTCTACTGGCCTCCAAAGTGTGGGATGACCAGGCCGTGTGGAACGTCGACTACTGTCAGATCCTCAAAGACATCACTGTTGAAGACATGTAAGTTATCTGATCACTGTGTGCTCTGCTCAAAAGGCTACAGCTCAGAATCACCTAGAACAAAACGTCTTGATACACTGCGAGATCCGTAAGCGGCAGGAAGCAGATTCACTCCTCTCCCAGCTCATTCCAGTCTGCAACTCCCACAGAGCCCAGTTTCCCTTAATATCAATGCGGCAGGGTTTTTACAAACATGAAGCCAGGCACTTCAAAAGCTTGTTTGGATGTTTGTTGTCATGTCTCAATATCCATATAAATGATGCGGAGATGGAGTGTGTGTGTGTGCGTGTGTGTTTTTTGTGCTGTTAAAGGCCATGTCTGGCCGTTGCCTCTGTTTTCATGGGTTTCTTTGTGAGCCTCTGGGCTGCCGGCCTTCAAGTGCTCTCAGACTCTTCTACAATGGTCCAGGCTCTCGCCCACTCCATTTGTTGCCCTTGGCGACGAACTCAACCCCCCTCACCTTCCCTTCAGAACACCAGCCATACCAACCTCGTTCGGATGTCTGCTCTACTCTTCTCTTAGCCGACTTGTGTCACTGATGCGGGATGGATATAGATATCCGCTTCTTGTTGAGGAAATTGATTTTATAATAGTGTAGGCAGCTGATATCAAAACATTTTTCTTCGTGTATTTGGTATGCGTTTTGTGCTAAAAACAGTTTTATAGTATTGTCATTTAAGAAATTGATGCAAACTTCATACAACTTTGTATTTAAACTTATTAGTATTTGAAACAATCTTGTGAATAAAGCAATTGCTTTTTAAATAATATGCATTCTATCAGGTGATTATAAAATTAAAGATATTTATTTGTTTTACAGAAATGAACATTTTTATTAGTTTTGTTGTTTTAGACATTTTCAAAGAAGATCTGGTATAAACGCCAACATATGCAATGTTTATGATTTCATTTGTGAGTAAGTACGTACACATCATAATAAATATGTAAAAATTCATTCATTTTCCAACCCGCTTATTCCCTTTTTGGGGTCACGGGGGTTTAGCGCACATTAGGCGATAGGCGGAGGTACACCCTGGACAGGTCGCCAGTCCATTACAGAATATTTAAAAATGTTTTAGGATATCATTTTCATGGATACTATTCATTGCTTAATATTATTTAATTAAAAGAAGTAAATGTATTATTAGTAATATATTAAAGGAGTCATGCTCTGCTTTATTTCTATTAATTGATGTTCATTATCAAAGTAATATCAAAGTGCATCACAAATCAAAGCTTTAAAGAAAATTAAAATATTAATTTCTCAGTCTTTGGCATGAATTTTTTTTCCAGTCTACCACCCTTTAAATATTTTACATTTTGTACTAAACACTAGACATACTTTGATGAAACCATTTAAAAATAAAATGAGCATTTGTAATTGTATGTAAAGTATTATTCATGCTAAATATCATTAATTTACCACACAAGACCATATTTAATATACTGAATAAATTTTGATGAAATATATTTCCCTTGCAAAAAATATTATCCGTGACCCAGAAAGGGAATAAGCGGGTTGGAAAATGAATGGATAATATTTATTGCATAATTAATTTGCTGTAATATTTAAAATAATATGCATGTAAAGCACATTCCACTGAATAATTTCATTTTACAACAGTAAAATACATTTTGTTTTACATTATAGAAAATAAACAAATAAACTTTTGCTTATGAGTAGATTTACACTTGTTCATTTACTCAGAAATCATTTTTTTTTTCTTTTTTATTAAATTGTGCCCTGCACACTTTTATTAGATTTTAACATGATTGACGTTAATCTTTATTTCCACTGATACCAAACTTGTTTTCATTTCTATTTTCAGGAATGAAATGGAACGACATTTCCTTGAGCTGTTACAGTTTAACATTAACGTACCAGCCAGTGTCTACGCCAAGTATTACTTTGACCTTCGTTCTTTAGCAGACGACAACAACCTGAGCTTTCCTTTGGAGTCTCTGAGCAACGAGCGAGCACAAAAACTGGAGGTGGGGAACTGAGCGCAACACTCCTTTTAGTATCTTTTATTAGATGCTTTATATCAAGTTGTATTTTTCTTCATCTTGTTTGTTTCAAAGGCAATCTCAAGACTGTGTGAGGATAAGTACAAGGATTTGAGCCGAGTGGCCATGAGAAGATCATTCAGCGCAGACAACCTTGTTGGCATCCGTAGATCCAATGCCGTTCTTTCGTAAAGGTTATTCTCGTTAACCACAGTGAGATTGAGTTCATTGGATGACACCGATTCTGGAATATGGCTGAAAGAACCAGAACATAGCGACGGAAACAAACCGAACAGTTTCTTTTATCTGTTTTTGCTTACTATGTAGGCCACTAGCTGTGAATTGTGAGTTTTTAATCGAAAACATTTACAGATGGAGTATTTTAAATAAACACTAATGATGTAACGCATCTGAATTTATGTTTGAACAATGTTTTACCAAATAACTCCATTATGTTATTGTTGCACTGAACAATGAAGCCAGGGATTTAAACGGATAAAGCTCTTTCTTTTTCAATAAGGGCTACTTTTCTTTATAGTGGAATTGTATTATTTTTAACAGTGTACACATTATTAATAAAGTGCAGGTTTCAATGCCTAGACTGAGAAGAATTTGAAAGCAGTTTACTAACAAAGCCACAGTCAAATAAATGACAAAACTTTTAACTTGAATGTTCACAAATTGTTCCTCACTTTTATTCTCTACCAGTAAGAGAAACATGTAAAAGACACTTTTTATAAATATCTAAGAATCTCTTTAAAATTGTAGCTGTGAATTTCATCTCTTTTACAAAACATCTGTACAAAGTTGCAGTCTGGACTTAATAGGACACGTCTTCCACAAGATTTACAAATGAGATGAACCAAACAATTATGTACACAAAACCAGACATGCAAAGAATTCGGAACGCTACATGTTCAACAAGTTGTCTACAAAAGCTTGGGACAATGGAAATAATCCACCTGATTCTGGCAAAGGTGCATACCCTGGTTTTACTATTCAAAACTTGGGGGGGGGGGGAACAGCCAACTTTTTAGTCTTTAAAAAGACTGTCATTAAAACAAACCCAACCACTAGAAATCTTCCTTAACTTTTTGCCATTTAAAAAAAGACATTTAAATGTTTGTTTTGAATTTAAACATTAACCACTAGAGGGAAGACCAGCTCACATTATAATCCTCAAGACATTAGTTTGTTACGGTTGAAGCTACATACGGCTCAATTGATGCGGACCAACATTCAAAGATCATTGAAGGTTTTGATTATTTAAACATATGATACATTTTAGAACTGAACGGCTGTAAAGAACTTGTTTTGGGCATAAGATATTAACTGAACTGCTGCTTCGTAGACTTGCATTTACCTCCATTGACACACAGGTTTTTTTTCTTTACAGGAAACGCACAAATGCTTCTATTTACATCCTACATTTAAAACACATTTGAAAACTGAGGGAATCTTCTTTAAATAATTGACCAAAACACATTTTCTCAGATATCTAAGTTCTTCAAAAGTATATACACAGAAAATATACAAATAAATAAAATATCCCAATTTGTCTTCACTCTATCAAGTATCAACCCTCTCAGATCTTAAATTGATCAGTAAAAGCTACAAGGCTCCATCTAATAGTTTTTCCAGCAACACAACTGAACTCTGACGTGTTAAACCTTTTTTTTTTAAACTAAACCAGTGAATGAGACGATTGTTACAATAACAGAAATCTGAGTGTCTTAAAATCCTTCATAGTACATCAACACCATCCATAAAATCCAGATAAACACCTGCTTGGTGAAAGTCATGACCTCTTCACTTCCTGTTGGGTTTATAAAGCATTGGGCCAATGTTCAGACATGTGACGATGGAGCTGATTTGTGATAAGTACCAGTAGGTGCTGTTCCAGCTCGGGCTGTGAGGGCAGTGGTTGCCTCACTGTACATGGATGAAGCTGATACAGGGGGTTTCCTTGTCCTACAGGGGATGTACCGTGCCACAAATCGCCTCCAGGACTCAAGAGTCTTCCCTGACCAGATCCAAACACCAGAGGTAATGCCTACTACAAGATACATGAAGTATTTCAGCATGAACACAGCATAATCCGGGCCCATGGCAAGCCTCTGGCGCTCAGATGGGCAAGAACAGGCCAGTGCACGTTCCCAACTGGATCTGTAATGTTGCTCATACACCAGACATGCCACCACAATAGTTGCGGGCACTGTGTAAAGGACTGTGAAAAGCCCAATCCGGATCATTAGCTTCTCAAGCTTGTCCGTCTTAGTGCCTCCCTGTTTAATGACACTACGAATCCGGAAGAGGGAAACAAAGCCGGCCAGCAGGAAGAGGGTGCCAGTGAAGAGGTAGACAACTAGAGGCGCCAATACAAATCCTCGTAGACTTTCCAAGCTCTGGTTACCAACATAACAGATCCCAGCCACAGGATCTCCATCCACTGAACTCAAAGCTAGGACAGCGATAGACTTCACACTAGGGACAAGCCAAGCAGCAAGGTGGAAATACTGCGAGTAACCTGCAATGGCCTCGTTTCCCCATTTCATCCCTGCTGCCAAGAACCACGTGAAGGAGAGCACCACCCACCAGATGGAGCTAGCCATCCCGAAGAAGTATATGAGAAGGAACACCAGAGTGCAAAGGGCTGGACCTGTGGTGTCATAGAGAATGTGCTTTTGGTCACCAGAGCCCTCGCAAGCTACCCGCTCATGCCCTGCAAGTAAGCGCACAATGTACCCTAGTGACACAAACAGGTAACAAGTGGCCAAAAAGATTATCGGCCGCTCTGGATATTTAAAACGTTCCATGTCAATGAGAAAAGTTGCCACGGTGGTGAAAGTTGAGACAAAGCAGAGCACAGACCACAGGCCAATCCAGAAGGTGGTAAACGTTCGCTCATCCTGGGAAAAGTAGGGTTGGTGGCAAGGTAGGGCACAGTTGGGTTGAGAGCCAGTGTGCACACGGTTGTAAAGAGGGTGAGCTTCCTTTTTGATAGGTACAAGAGGGTCTCGACAACGGCACTCACGGTCACATTTCTGCGGCGGAGCAGATTTTGCAGTAGCTCTGTGTCGTGGTGTTCCTTTGGGGGTCGGTTTAGGGAAAGGAGGTGATACAGTCGTGGCTTCACTGCTGTTTCTGTCCATACAAAGCCTGTCTGTGTCCCCCAGCATGGGCAGCTGCTCGCAACTCATCCGCTCAGGCCACTCGAAGCCGTACTGGATCATAAGGGGGGAGCAACCCCTCTTAGCCCTTTCACACACAGACCTACAAGGTGGCAGGGGCTTCTTGTAGTCCTGAAGACAGATGGGGGTGTACATACTGCACAGGAAGAAAAGCAAGTCAGGGGAGCAACGGATGCGAACAAGTGGCCAAAATTGGTGCACTTCTAAGCCGACTTCATCCTGGTTGTCATGATTGAATTGATTAGGCATGTACGTGTGGTTGTATCCGATCCCTTTGCACATGGGCACAGTGATGGGCTCACAGACAATATCCTTAGAAGCAGCATCACTGAGCCGAGAGAGTTGAGATAGCAGCAGAGAGAGCAGCCAGAATCCAACCAGGTGCATCCCCGAGGTCTTCATACTGAAATGTTTCTTATCTGTAGGTTTCCTCATTCTGGGCATCTACAAATTTCAATTCTTGAGTATTTTCTCAGCTCAGATTTTCTCCTTCCCTTCCCTTTTTAGTTTATGGCTATGTTTCGAAAAGAAGAAATCCCAAAAGGAAACCTTAACTGCTCCAGCAGCATGTCCACAGTCCACAAGGTTGTAAATCACAGTGAAGTTTCATTCCAGACATCGAGCTCACTTTCTTCCAACTGCGTGAGGACGATCATACACTCCATGATCCTAAACAGGGGCTGAAAAGTAAAAGAATCATTTTCAACCCAAACAATAGTTTCACAGTATTTCACAAACGTAAAAGCAAGCGGCAGAACGTACCGTGGAAAAGCACGCGCATCCGTGGACCGAGTGGTCAATCATTCACCGACTTAACCGTGTTTAGGGCGAAAGTTCATTTCCCGTAGATCCTTTGAAACAAGTAGCATTTTAAGCGCCCATTTCCTTTCTGGCCTGTTTTAAATTCCACATGGCAGGTGAATGCATCCAATGAACGAAATCCGACAAATTCCCAACAAAAACACACGCCAAAAAAAGCGTTGAGAAAAAATTTGTGAAAAGAAATGTGACCTCCAAAAATGATATCTATTTTTTAAGACAACAAAAAGTAGTATTAATAAAATTCTAAATCACCTTGCGCATTAGTGCAACAGGTTTCAGGTGTTCTCAGTCATCTCCTTCTGTAGTTTCACGACAGTCCACCAGACTCCTTTAACCTATGGTTAAGGTAAAAAAAAAAAAAAAACACACACGCGTCGACTTTAAAGTCTGTCCTCAAATGTTGGAGCGTATTTTTGAGTGCGACCAAGAGTGTGTTCTCTCTGTTGGCTCCAGAGCCAGTAATTACTCACTCCGCAGAGCTTCAGTGCAGAGAAAATACTCCACCCGCGACGACACGCCCACAACCTCTAGGGCCCCTCCCCTTTGACCAGAGGCCACAAACACTGAGGACACATATTGATATTACACACACACGCATATTCATTTAGAAACTTAATAAAAATTAAAAATCAAATCAATATAATCTCTGACCTCTCTTTGCCTTCAAAACAGCAGCAATTCTTTTACGTACATTTGGACACAGATTTTGAGGAAACACCTCTTTTAGGTTGTTTCAAACAGCTTGGAGAACTAACCACATTTCTTCTGTAAATGTAGCTTTCTCACGTCCTTCTTTCGAGCAGTGTTGAGATCTGGGCTCAGTGGGGGTAATGCCATCGATTCCAGTACTTCTCATTATTCCTTACTCAAATGAGGTTGACTTTGGTGAGGCAAGGGTAGTGACTTTATGTTTGGGTTGTTGTCCTGCTGAAGAATAAATTCGGAGCAAATCATATGCCTCATATAGATACCACAAATCCTGACCAAGTCTCCAAATCCATTTGTAGAATTGCAGCCCCACCACCATTATCACTGGCCTTACAACTGAATAAATTGCCATCTACTACTGCCAAAAATTACAAATTTTGACTAATCAGTCCAGAGCACCCGCTGCCATTTTTGGCCTGCAAGGTGTGGAAAGGTCAAAAATGTAAAAATTAAAAAGTCTTCTGACACACTTCAGATCAAGTGTGCTTGATTTCCCAGCATGCACTCGGTGAGCCTGCACATTTGGTTGTTTAACAAAGGCTAAGGCAACCGCAAATAAAGTCATTTTTGTCCTTTAGAACGTTTTTAAAATTATGAAAACAATAGTTTTATGTTCGTTTTCATGTAACAAATACAAATGTCCAAAAAATGATTGAAATTGCTAGTATTACCATAGATGTGCCATACAGAGAAATACAGCGGTTTGCTGAAGAATGTTGTCGCTGTGCTCAATTTGGCTGTCCTAATCAACTTTTGAATCTCCTGCTCTGCTATTTCTGGGTCAATTCGTAACTGGGTTTGACATTGATGACCATTACAACCTTACTGGTATAATTGGTGGATCATACACCTGACTAATCTTTCAAAATTACAGATTTTGTGTTGAAGAATTGATGATGGTAATGATAATGGTTTTATTGATATGTTTTAGAATTATATTATTTTTCTGAAAGCATATTTATATACTCATGTATAAAAATGCAGTTGCTCAACAAACTAGTAATGCTAGTACAACAAAACTTAGCATATTATGAAAACACTGCATACAGTTGGAAAATAGTTAAAGTTAAAATTATTTTTTGAATGGTGAATAACACTGGAGAGAGAGAGAGAGAGAGAGAGAGAGAGAGAGAGAGAGGGAGACTTGGATCTTGAATCTCTTGTGTAAGTGTATCCTGCATTAGGCTTGTGTTTACCCACTAGGCCCATTCAGGACAGCCGGAGCTGTGCAAACATTCAGATAATGACTCCTAACGCAAGCTTAATCACGCAGACCTCGAACAGACAAAGAAAAGAAGTGGAGAGAAGCACCTTGCCACACTCAAACCCTCACACTGTGTTCTCTAGGATGCAGCTCCAGGTCAAAGTTCAGAGGCTGTGAACAAATTTGAGATGTTTGGAACCATTTGATTATTTAGTAAGAAGAGGTTAAGTCAAATGCACAGTCCGCGGCTGATAATCTGAAAAAATGTCATTTATATTGTTTTTATTGTTATCAGACCTTTTCTGTCTCTCCGCACATTGAAACACTATGAAGCAGTTTGTGTACTGTGTAACACGTGATCCTCATGAAGGTGTTGGTGGGAATTACAAACAGCTGTAATTCCAACACAAACAACTTATTGGGTAATTTCGAAGAAAATTGTGACAAATAATTGGTCGTTTCCTACACGCCTCCAAAGGAGCTGTACAGTACAAACTCCTCAGTCTACTTACTCAGACAGCAAGTATGTTGTGGAATTCTCTCTCTCTCTCCCTCTCTCTCATTGTTGATTCAGTATTCTGTAATCTCACGGCTTTCTATAAGTCCAAAGGTCTCTCGGGGTGTGTGCCAGTGTATGTTTGTATTTAAAAGCACAAGTGACCAATCCGGCTGCTCCGTCAGGTATTTCTAATGCTCGATTAACACTTAGATGACATGAGCTCACAGAAAGTCTGGGAAGACGAGAGTAAACAGAACTCCACATGCCATAGACTTGCTTGGGAATCAATCATGGAGGCAGACAAGGCCACAAATGGCCGCTTACACTGTTTTCCTTGTTACGCTTTGTGTGTTTGATTGTGTATTAAACTCTATGGCAACCGATTTGAACTCACCAGCCATTTGTGCACCTGTTTCATTGGATACCTACTCATACAGTGACACATTAACTCCAAAACCCCACCCTGAAGAATCAGACAAAGCCAACCAGCTTCCTTTCAGCAGACGGTCACCATTACAATCTGGTGTGCAGTTGTGCTCATAAGAATTCTTGGCAATTTTTCAGAAGATATGAATGATAACTCTCATAGTTAATAGTTGGGTGACGCCATTTATTGTTAAAAACTGTGTTTACTCTTTAAATCATGACTTTCCAAAAGACCCTGATCAAAAGTTTGAAACTCTTAGCTTTTTGTATTCCCCCTTTTAGCCTTAAAAACAGCTTGAAGTCTCTTGAGGTAGTTGTTGATGAGGTTCTTTATCTTCTCTGTTGGTAAAGCAGCCCATTCCTCTTGGCAAAAAAAACTCCAACTCTTAAATTCTTGGGGTGTCTTGTATAAACTGGATGAAAACTCCACTTTGAGGAGTGCCACGAAGCCAACCAGCTTCCTTTCGGCAGACTGTTGCCATTATACTGCAGTACAAGCTGGTGTACAGTTGTGCTCAAAAGTTTACACTCCAAAATTTCTGCCATTTACTTTAGAAAATATGAAGGATAATTCTCTTAGCTAGTGATTGGGTGACACCATTTATTGTCAAACAACTGTGTTTACTCTTGATAAATCATAATGACAACAGAAACTTTCCAAATGACCTTGACCAGCTCTCAATATTTCATATTCTACCCTTTTACATGACTGACAGCCTGAGCTCTATTGAGGTAGTTGTTGATGAGGTTCTCTGTTGGTAAAGAAGCCCATTCTTCTTGGCAAAAAAAAAAAACAACACATATTTTTGTCAATTATTC
This sequence comes from Danionella cerebrum, assembly GCA_007224835.1. Taxonomy (NCBI): domain Eukaryota; kingdom Metazoa; phylum Chordata; class Actinopteri; order Cypriniformes; family Danionidae; genus Danionella; species Danionella cerebrum. Next base: position 44,927 of record SRMA01025712.1, read on the forward strand.
TTTGAATCTCAGATTTTCCCATCTTGCAATGTGGATCTCTGTATAAGTAGTAGATTGAGAAAATCTATTATAAAAACAAAAAATGCAAAAAGTTTTCCCCAAATTTTTTTTTCAAAATAATTCTTCAATCAAACTAGAGTTAAATCAGACTTAAAAGTGAGCAGTCAAGCTTCCATTGAAGTTCTGTGATGTGGTGCACACTAGTCTTCTGTTGTGTTTAGTGATATCTCCTGGGCATGAAAACATCCCACGGTGGTTGGCTTTTCCTCTTCTTTTTTCTTCCACTCCCTCTTTTCTTTCTTTACATGGCTGAACCTGTTCTAAGCATAAGCTTTTATCTGATACTTGACTCTCCCTGTCTGCATACGGACGGACAAATCGTACACAATGACTCCGTGATAAAATCTTTCTAAACTGACCTTTTCTCATCTCCATTCGGTTTCCAGTCTTTGTCAAGAGAAGATCAGGTGATACACTGAGCTTTTGTTGGTTTGAATTGCTGTTGGTGTTCTCAGTCATGGTTTGGAGCTTAAACACTTTTATTTCAATAGTTTTTTTGTGACATGGAGTATAAATTAAGTTACAAAAGTATACAATCCTCGACCACTTTATTAGGCCCACCGGTTTAACTGCTCATTAACACAAATTTCTAATTAGCCAATCAAATGGCAGCAACTAGAAGCACATGGAGATGTGATCAGTTCATGGGGAAGAAAGTGTTTTAAACATGGCATGGGTGTTGGTGCCAGGCTGACTGGTCTGAGTATACCATTTAACCATCCTAAGGGTTAACAGAGAATGATTGGAAAAAGAGAAAATATTCACTGAATGGCAATCCTGTAGGCGCAAATGCCTTGTTGATGCCAGAGGGGAATGGTCAGACTTATTTGAGCCAATAGAAAGGCAACAGTACCTCAACCCCTAATAGAAACCATTACTTTCATTACTCAACGAGGATGTCCACCATGTGTCACCTTTAGAGAATGTTGTGGACGGTAATGAAAACATTGCTTTACAAACATCCGCAAATAAAACCAACACATTTCCGAGAAATCCTGGAAAAAAAGCCACCCCTAGAAATCCAGTGTGATAGCTAATCACTAGCTTTAAGGTTAGCGTTTCCCATCGTAGTCTGGGAAACTCGCGAGTGGTCAAGACTGCCTGTTTTCATGAGCAGCAGGTGGACCTTAGTGAAGCAGAAAACATTCGATCCACTTGTACACGACACACAGACTGTGGCACTCCACCACATGCCACTAATGTCTCCACTCGGCCTGTCTTCATTCTGCCGTCGCCTTTCTCTCCTAAAACCGCCCTTTTGTTGTCTGTTTCTGATGGCATTTCTGGCCCCTTGTTGTCCGAGTCCTAAATGAGTCTTGACTGGCCTGTGGGCCACTGGAGAAGCACAAAGGGGAACGTTCCCCTCGCTACACTGGAGCCATTGTACCTTTCAACAATGCACTAATTGGCGACGACAATTAAGCACGACCAACACTCAGGTTCAATTTGCCCAGTCCTCAATACAAATCACAGGCAAATGAGTCAGAGCGAGCACATACAGCTCACACACACATTCACACAGGCCTGCTAAAACAACAGCTTTCCTCATAACCATAGCTCAGCTTGCAAATTAACACTCTTCAGCAGCTTCATGCGAGCTGTGAAGGGACATACTGAAGGGACACTCTAACAACAATGAGCTGTTGAGCTTTTCCCGGGTTCTGTTACACTTAATCCATTAAAACTCTTTTTAGTGCAAAAATGGCTGAATGATATTCTGCGCCTTGATGCAGAGGTAGCATGGTGACGGAACGAAATTTCAACGTAAAAGTTCCCAAAAATTCTGCAAAATCATTTGGTTTTAGTTGAAAAACATTTTGATGGGAACCATTCGTGTTGAGAATCCATCTCACATCTCAAAACCAACGGCGAGCACGTTGGAAATACGGGGAAAGACATGTTCTTGGAGGCACCCAGCAATTGTTCCAAGTACCTGCATGTCCAGACTGACCGTCAATCAATTTCAAATAAACTTTGCAGAGCTGTCCTCGTCCTTTATGGCTGATGTTTGATGATTTTTCCAGTACCTTATCACTAGATTTCTGCAACTCACACACATTGCTCAGATAGTACAGCTTCAATGGCACAGCAAAGAGGGTTTTCTGTGCCTCCCAGTACTGTGTGGGGAGATGTACCTGAACAGGCCTATAAACAATAAGATGTGTTTATTTTATTTATTTGAATTTTTCTTGATGAAAATCCTTCATTTTCAAGGATGCCGTGTGCCCAGTAGAGACAGTCACCTCAATGAATTCACCTGCAGCCAATTACCTCAACAAGTCATCAACACACACCCAATCACAACACACTCCCAATTCCTCTCTAGCTGTTTAAAAAAAAAAAAAAAAAAAAACTCTTCCAAGCTCCGCCATGGTTGTCAGACCTACGGTTCACACCCCCTGACTCTCCTTGGCCAGTATGCCATCGTGGTTCTCCGCTCTACTTGGCTTTACCATATATACCACTACTCACCTGGACACCAGAAGTTCATGCTCCCACCTCTCTTCCTTCATCATTCCAGTTCCTTTCGTATTCGTATGGAGACATTGCAAGGTCACTGTTCTCCAGATACTACTTAACAATGTTGAGTATTGTTTCTTTAAAGGAACATTTCTTTTTGTATGTTCACATTGTGTTATTGTGAATAAAATATAATCAAATCCTATGCTGTCCTTCTTGCCACTCGCCATATTATTTTACTATGCACACAGTCCACTATGACATTCATTTTGAAGAGTCCATTGACTGCAAACAAGATTTTGTCATTTTCACACAAAAGCGATTTTCCTAACAAATTCATTCACCATGTTGCAATAATGAGTGCACTACAATTAGTCTTAGACTCAGCAATGGCTCCCCATGGAAGAGAAATGTCCCAAAATTTGAGAAACAAAATAATTTCTTTATACAAAAAGGTGATGAGCTCAGCAAAGCTTTACATATCAGTCAAAACACCTTAGCAAAAGTGGTCTTACAAAGAGGTCCACTGAAGTTAACATCCCAAAAGGAGCGTCTTCTAATGAGAAGGGTTGAAGAACATCACCTGCAATTTCACTTGTCACCTAAAGCTGTAGACAGCCAAACTCAAGTGACCGTTTTCCATGACACCACAGAGAAATGGCATGCATGGATATCGTCCATAAAGGAAGCCTCTCCTAAAGCCCATGCTTGAGTGAGGAGCTATTTTGCACTGTAACTATGAAGATCGTGTAAGAAAAATGTAGTTTCTCTATGATTTCAAAAGTCACCTTTAACTTTCTGAGACATCTAGGAGAAATCGTAGTCCATAATTAGTTCAGTATGTAGTGCACTATAATAATAAAAAGGCTCGTTTCTTTTCCGTTTGGTTGAATTTGTTCAATAATTCACCTTTTGTTCACAGTAAAGAAAAAAAAGTTCATATCTTATCCTCCAAAACATCCTCTAGACGTTACAAAATCTTCAACTTTCCAAATAAAGGCACAACAAGCTCAGATATGTGTGAAAACAGCCATCTTAAAGGCATCTTAGCCGTGAGCTGTCACACATTAAGAGCGTAATGGAGTCTGGGATCAGCAGGAGGCCTGGATTTTAAGCCGAAGCTTGAAACCCAGCTTTAGGAGTTAGCGAACAGGCACATTCACACAAAAACACACACAAAAGATGGAAGAGCTGGCATGTTCCGGCCCATCGGCAGCGGCTGGATTACTCTCTGTCAGAAAAAGGCTTTAGTGCTCTCTAAGGCCACGACAAATTACTGTTCTCTTTCAAGAGAAAGAAAAAAGTAAGGGAGGAGGAAAAAACATGAGGGAAGTGTTGAAAAGGTAAACCAGGGAGGAAGCGTCTCGGGTGGCCAGCCATTAGCTTTAACGGAGACATCACTCAGACTGGAATCAGTGAATTTATTAAACAAGACGGGTGTCTGAGCTTTTAGTTCCTGCACAAGTGAATCCACAGAACGGGCGAGAAATCAATCAATTCACGTGTTTACACAAAAACAAGAAAGATGATATACAGGTCAAACGAATCCTTTTTTTATGGTATGGTTATGTGTATTTTTTACAAGCTTTTATTTTCTGCTTCATGCCTCCTTGATTTAAACAAATTTTGCAGAAGTGTAGCAGGCTGTACTTCGGCTCCGGAGCAAATGATTCTGGAGGACCTGGTGATTTCTAAAAGTGATAGAAGGTGAAATATTAAATGTGCAAAAACTATCTCTTGGAATTTGAAATCAATGAGATTTTTCACGAGCAGGAAATACATTTATCACACGAGTGCAAGCGGAGGGTGACACCTTTTTATAATCGATGAAGACATATCCGCAATCGTGATGAACTAAATCAATCTTACGCCAAACTTTACAGTTGTTTTGATCTGTATGTGATTGAAGGTTTAAAGATAACATCTGTATGCAGAATGACCAAAAAAATACAGTTAAATAATTAACTTTATTAAAAAAGACATTTAGCAATTAAAAAAAAAAACTATATTTTTTGTTTTTGTTCTTGAAGAGAAAATATAAATGTCTTTAGGCTTTAAAATCAATTTTAGCTTTATTTTTAAATGAATTTTGCGCAAGGTGTCTCGATGTTTTTCAAGTCTGTAGTACGACTTGTGTGTTTAGAGGCAAAGACGCAGTCAATGTCTCTGAGAAATAAATTTACAAAAATGCAAAGTGAGTCAAAAAATCTAAAATACGTCAATTTGGAACACTTTCAGGGATTTGTTAAGATTAATGATAAATGATAGGTGATATTTAACCTGTAGGTTAAAACCCAGCCATGGACTGAAACAGAAATAGCTTAGCAGACTAACTGAGAAGCAGCCAGAGGTGAGGTTGAGACTCTTTTTAATCGAGTCAATATTGAGCATAGCAACAAGACACAGAGTAGTTGCACTGAATCAACAAGGTCTCTCCCAGACCAAGATTTCATGGCAGACATGGGTTTCAAGATGTGCTGTTCAAGCTCTTTTGAAGAACTACAAAGAAACGGGCATAAACATGGTGGTCAGCCAAAGAATGCAAGACACATCAAGCTGGTTACCCTTTGAAAACAGAAGATGTCCAGCAGTGTAATCAGCTCAGACTAGATGAAAGTTGTCAGCTTCATGGATGGGTGACTGCCTCGGATGAAGTGGTACAATAATATGGAGCAAGATGAAGATTCTTGAAATTTATTTTTCAGCAGAACAATGGCCCCAAACATACAGCCAAAGTAATCTAGATGACATAGACTATGAATGTTATGTTTTGGTACGATAATAACTCTGAGGACTAAATGCTGCTTGACTTGTAAGACTACTCATCATTAAATCTTATTTAATATCTTTGATAATTTCTCTTCTCACATCAAAATTCAACACATATTCCTTTAGAAAGACAAAAGTAAATGTTCAAATGAATCATTATACGATACGCTGAACTTCAAATGTTTATACACTGGAACCAAAGTGCACCAAAGAGAAGAGAGCCTCATGCTGCGGTTTCAAACAGGTCCAGCGGTTTCTTCTCGAACTCCAGCCAGAACCAGATACAAGCATGCGGCTTTTAATTTGGGATTGGGCCATGAGTCAGTGCTTGGACCCAATCTGTGGTAGAGGACCTAAAAGAGAACACCACAACCACAGTCACAGCCATGATGTACTTTTTCCACTGCTCCCAGCTTGGACTGCGACCAGGAAACAAATCGACTTTTTTTTTGGTAACAGTACTAAGAACATTACACAGAGAAGAGTGTGTTAAGCGTTTGACTTTATTGACAACAGTGGTAAAAAAAAGTGAAATAAACGCACATCTGAATGTTTACGAAATACAACTGTAAAGAAATGTAAACCAAGACTGAAATGAAGAATATAAATACAATAAATACTTCTGAATCAAAATGGACAAATAAATATACAACAGAGAACAATATTATGGTAAAAAAAACACAAACAGATATGAAAATAAAATACTAAGTTATTAGTCCATCCTTAAATCGTTGAATGCATTATTCCCTGATTTGGTCAAACATTCAGAGCATGGTTCAATTCAAGCTTAAAAAATTAAATCAACTATATTTTAATGGAAAACAAGGGGTTGAAATTCACTTTCACTTTCAAAAATCTAACTGACTAAGTGAGTATATATTTCCTACAGCCTGATGTTTTGATTCGATTGATAAATACTCTCTATTGCTTGCTAATTAAAGAACATCGATAGGCTGATACATTGGCTTAAGTTTAAGGCAGGCAAAAATTAATTCGACTCATAAAACCAAATTTTTCCAACAGATAAAACAAGCACCCATCCTTCATTTCTCCATCCATCACAATAACTCCAAAAATTTGATTAGTCATAAAGCAATCAATTGAATTCCAAATGTGGTTTTTGAATAAATATGGTTGCAATTGTTATCCGGCCAATCAGAAATCTCTAGGAAGTGATGTCATTGCTATTTTTCTCTTCCGTCTTCTTTTTAAAGAACCTATACAATTCTATGGTTTAAAAGCAGAACGTTAGCAATTAATTACCATTTGTGTTCTTAATAAGAAGCTTGTAGACAGTTTTCAAGTAACTTTTGAGATTCATAAACGTAAAAGTGCATTTAAGCTTGTAATTTTTCCCATTGAACGTTCTCAGGTTTCGATATTCTCACCACACATACCTAAAAAGTGTGCGATTCTGATTAAAAATGTGATATACATTGTAGTACTTATGCAATTTATTATCATTTTGTTATATAGAGTCCAAAATAAGAAGCTGGCATACATTTTTAAAGTCACTTTAGAGACTTAAGGGGTTTTAATAGTATATGAAAAAGTCTTCTTGTTGTTTTTCCTTTCTAAAAGATTAATTTGATAAGTTTGCTCTACGGACTCATCTACACATTAAACGCTCTCAGGTTTCGATATTCTCACCAATCATAAAAAAATTGTGTTTATTGAGTGATTGATTAAAAATGTGGTAAACATTGTAGTACTTACACATTTTGTTATACAGAGTCCATAATCAGAAGCTTGTAGACTGTTTTCAAGTGGTTTTTGAGATTTATAATTCCAAAAGTGGTAAATTAAGAGGTCTTATTGTTATTTAGTGAATATAAGTGGTTTTAAAAATATATGAAGAAGTCTTGTTGTTGTTGTTATTATTATCGATAAGTTTGCTAATCAGAACGCTCTCAGATTTTGAAATCCTCACCAACCAAACATAAATAAGTGTGTTTCTGATCAACAATATGATATCTATTGCACAGAAAAAAAAACTTTGTCTTGTAAAGCTATGTTTAGTACAAAATCTGGTATTTAGACAAACCCAAGCTGTTGAGGGATGTTTGGATGTCACAGCTGCAGAACTTTCAATTGGAAAAAACTACTGAAAAGAGGAATCTAAAAAGGTAGGTAACGCAAAAATCTTTTGTTCAGATGAAGTAGCCAGAAACCACTGGGAGAATGCAGAGGTGCAGAGTAGATCTGAACCAAAGGTCGGTTGGAAATTAATTATGAGCCTGTCCACATTGGCTTTGCTCTCAGTTTCTTGTTAGAAAGACGGATGAATGCTAAACAAAGCCAGAGAACTGCAGACTGTAATTTTAGGGCTTGGAAGTCAAGGGAGGCTAGTAATCACAGACTGGGCGGTTTACAAGAACAACGTGCTTCTGCAGCATAGAGGCCTGCTCTGTGAGTGTTGATAAACACTTTTCGACTAGATGAAAAGTTCATTTTCCTCTCGAGTTTCACTAGAACTTCTGCGGGTTTAAGACAAAAATGGCAACATAGATAAAGTGCAATGGGTTTGTAGCAGAAATTCAAATATATAAGAGAAATTGCAATACTGCAAACAAAAAAAAAAAAAAACGGTCAGCTTCATGCGTTCGTCAGCAACGTCTTCACTATTGTAGGTCAACAGAACCCGAATGTAACAGACAGGGTGCCACTCTGCAGCACTCATTTTCACCAAACCATTAATGGATTAGAAGATGCATTTGCGCCTAGAGATTGTAGTGAATCATCGCTCTGCCGAAAGCACGTCAGCGAGTGTGCACAAGTGTGTGAGTGTACTTTGCCTGTATCCATCGGTTGGCCCTTGCTGTCATTTGGTAGATGAAAGGAAAGGGTAAATTGGTGTCATTATGAAGCCCTGCTCTTCCGGAGCTGAATTATTGTCTCAGTGGCCATATCTGTCTCTCAGAAAAGGGAGGTAAGAAACAAAACATAACCTTTCAATATTTGCAGCTTGTGAAGGAGCACTTTCCTTGAGGAACTGCTGAATCTTGTTCTTCATGGATCCAGCAGCTCTGCTCTCAGGTGTCCAACTCAAAGCAGTCCAGCAGCTCATCGTCCGGGCTGTCACTCGGGCCGTGCCTCTTCCAGAATGATGCCGGCTTCTTGTGCAGCTCCTTGCGAACGCAACGGGGGCACGGCTGAGCTCTCGTCCTGCATTCTGAATGAAAGACGGCTCCACAGCTCTCGCACCTGCAGTCAGATCACAGAAGATGCTTCATCCTAACGTTCCATATGCTTCAGAAGATCTTCAATATTCAGTAATCATTTAAACAGTTGTTTTTCAGATTCAAATGAGTTTCTAAACATGTTTTGTACCAAAGTGGTCTTTTTGGAATTAATTATCCAACTAGAAATTCAATTAAACTTGGGAGTTGGTGAATAACTTTCCAGTTTCAGAATTCAGAAGGCATGACATCTTCACAGTAGAAGAGAATACAGAAGAGTATGCTACAGAACAGGATGTAATAACTGGTTGTTTGGGTTCCAGCATCTGGAAATGTACTTTTATAAATGAAAAGCAGCATTTAAATGTACAGGACATACATTCTCTTCTTGATCCTTTTCATTGCTGCTTTGGTTGTGTGTTTGGGGTTATTGTCAAGCTGTAATTCACGTTCATGGGTCTATTTTAATGGCCTGGCTGAAGAAAAGAGGTTCTCAACCAAGATTTGACATGTCAGGTTCCCTCTTTGTCCATTTCTCCATTATATTTTTAGAGATATTCATTGAAAAACATAAAAATATAAATAAAAAAAGGGATGAGTCACTGTCCTTTTAAAAAAAATGGTATTGCTGTAGGCTTTTTTATAAGGACAGGACAATAAAGAGCGACAGGAAGTGAGGCGGAAAGAAAGAGAAGGGTGTATGTGAAATACCCGGAGTTCGGGACTTGAACTCATGTTGCCCTGCGCAATTAGGCGTACCAACCATTACTCCACGGTGTAGAACGGGAGTTGTGTTCCTTTGACAGTTCTTTGATCAAGAGATTTTGGAATCTGATCAAATATTTTTCAATTCACTCTTGATACCTTCCTTTGTTGCTTTGGTCATGTGTTTTGGGTTATTGTCATGCTGTAAAACACATCCACAGGTCTTTTTCGATGCCCTGGCTAGTGAGTTGACATGTCAGGTTCCCTCTTTGCCCATTTCTCCTTTGCATTTTCAGATATTCATTGGAAAACTTTATGTCGTTCATTAACAGGGTGTTAAATATCTATTTACTTCAATATTACACACGTTTAGTTATATTTCTATACTTGTCCTATTAAATGAGAACCTTAATGCAAGCTAACTTTTCCTCTAAACTAACTTCTTCTAAACATCCACCTTTCTGGAAGTCAATCGCCCAAAGTATATTTTGTATTGTAATAAAACAAAACATGTAACAATTGTGTGGGTAGACTTTTCCAAAAGAGAGACCTTGTCTTACATTCTGGGTTTAAATAGCTCTTGTTTACAAAAGACTGTTAAAATACGTCTCTTCGTAGGATTTCCTCTATATATAGAACTAGACCACCAGTGCTGAAAACGTCATATAGTTTGAATCCCATCCAACATGAACAGGACCAACATAAAGCATGCGATCAAGATAATACTAGTGGACTGGACGTCTATTTTAAATCAGCCTCTATAAATAAAAAATTCTTTCCAGCAGTAAGGATACCAAATCCAAAGTGCTGTGATGGTGTACTTGCTTATTAGATAGGTGTGGTGGAGGTATGTGGAATTTATGGATTTACTATGGGGTGTGGAAGACACCTTCTGCTCCTTGTGCCCTATTGAGCTTGTGCTGTTAGAGATACCGGATGAAATGCACACAAACACACCCTAAAAGTTCTGGACAAACTAAACGTATCCCAGAGGGAAGCGGTTAGTGCATCACCTAGATCCAGCTGTACTAACAAACACTCAAACAGCCAGCAGAAATATCACAAGTGGACTAATAGAAAATAAAATAAACTACTGCGGGAAAATATTAAACTAGTACTTAAATAAGGTCATTTTAAATTACCCAATTATACATATTGCATTTAAATTTTTAAAAAACATGTGACATTCCTCATGATTAATTACACCTTTTCTTGATTTTTTTTCAATATTATTACATTATTTTAAGTAATATATTATAAAATAAATATATTAAGTAATAAACTATTTTAAGGCAATTTTTGTATTGAAGTGGTTATTGTGGTGGCTGTTCAAGTTGTAGTTGAAGTGGTGGTTGTAATATTGGGAGATGCTGTGGTGGTTGTGATTGTTGTGATGGTGGTGTATTGTAGTAGTGGCTGTTGTGTTTTTTTCTTGTAGTTGAAGTGGTGGTTGTAATAGTGGGACATGCTGTGGTAGTTGTGATTGTTGTGATGGTGGTGTATTGTGGTAGTGGCTGTTCTGTTTTTTTCTTGTAGTTGAAGTGGTGGTTGTAATAGTGGGAGATGCTGTGGTAGTTGTGATTGTTGTGATGGTGGTGCATTGTGGTAGTGGCTATTCTGTTTTTTTTCTTGTAGTTGAAGTGGTGGTTGTAATATTGGGAGATGCTGTGGTGGTTGTGATTGTTGTGATGGTGGTGTATTGTAGTAGTGGCTGTTCTGTTTTTTTTTCTTGTAGTTGAAGTGGTGGTTGTAATAGTGGGACATGCTGTGGTGGTTGTGATTGTTGTGATGGTGGTGCATTGTGGTAGTGGCTGTTCTGTTTTTTTTCTTGTAGTTGAAGTGGTGGTTGTAATAGTGGGACATGCTGTGGTGGTTGTGATTGTTGTGATGGTGGTGCATTGTGGTAGTGGCTGTTCTGTTTTTTTTTCTTGTAGTTGAAGTGGTGGTTGTAATAGTGGGACATGCTGTGGTGGTTGTGATTGTTGTGATGGCTGTGTTGACTGTTTTGGTTATGGTGGTAGTTATAATGGTGATTGTGGTTGCTGCTGTGATGGTATTACATGTAAAAAAGTTTCAAGTTCTATTTTGTCTTTATATTATATATGGCCAGAATTACCATGATTTACAGAAAAGACCCTGCAAAGTTTATTTCAAACTAATAAACAAGATTAAGAAAAATAAATACTTTCATATTTTATACAACAATTATTTGAGGTCAACAAAAGGTTAATTACATTAACCTTATCTACTTGAACTGGAATTGTAACACTTCAGGCGTGGGCACCTTATAACTACTGGTTTTATCAGTGTGGCCGTGAGAGCAGCTATGTTTAAACAGCAGAATCTGTTCTGGGAACTGGACAACACTTGATTGGAGAGTCCCAAAGGTTCTACTCACACTGCTGGAATGAGGAGACCGAGTGTGAGAGAGAGAGGTTTATCAGCTGAAGGCCAGTAGTGAACAACATAGGGCATGCTGAAAAAAGCTGAGATGCTTGAGGGATTAGCTGTGGCCTTTTACAGAGTCCTCTATCGTAGCAGCATCACACCTCAATCCGCCGTGTGACATTAACATAACGCAGGGGCTTGATGATCAACAGCATTGACTCTTTACAGAAGGGACAAGTAGCTAGCAAGTAGTAACACTAGCACTTCCTGTGAAAGGACACCTGCGTGACCTTGTCTAGCCTGGACGTTCTGTCTCTAAATATAAAATATTTACAGGTCAGAAACACTCACCTTTTTGTGGCGTGCTCCTGGAAAGGGTAGATGACCTGTCCAGTGTGGCAGAGCTCACAGATGAAGCCCTTCTCTCGGCACAGGCTACAGCTGTACACATGAGAGCTGGCAAACTTGATCACCTTTGAGAGGAAGGGAGCCAGTTTTCCATCAATGACCTGTAGGATATCAAAAGACATAATTTGACTTTGAATGTGGATTTTGATACATGCATTCTAATGTAGCTCTAAATGATTTTTTTATCAAATATTAACACCACCCAAAGTCTCAAAAAGCAATGAGACTATGTGGAATCAGAAGCAAACGTTTCTTCTTTTGAGTTTTCTTCTTTTACCAATGGAAAGTTCTGTCAGCCATGACAGAGGGAGGAGAGAATCGTCGAAGTGTATGCCGTGATCCAAACGCTTCAGCTAGTAAAACGGTTTAACAGGGAAACATTCAGCGGGCCTATGCTAAAGTGATAATAATAAAAATCTCCAGGAAAGGAATTCTCATTAGTTGGAGATTTTTAGCAACTCAAGCTGCAACTCAAGCAGAACTCAAAAAAAAAAAAAAAAAAAAAAGACATCACATCAGGAATCCACATGAAAACTAATGAATGCTTCTAGAGTGGGAGGTGGGCTACACATTGAGGGCTGTGTAAGTCTTTTGGGGGACCCTTTGCAAAAAATAATATGTGAATGCCATTTATTGGCCAGAGTAGTTAAAAATCGGCTGGCTCTTTGAAAGTGGGGTGCTGAAGAAGGTGTATTGTGGCAGCTGAATGAAGAAGAGGAAGGGGCCTAGACCTCCAAAGCATGTTCACTAAGGGAGTAAAGACAAGTGCCTACACCTGGCAGCACTGCGGCACCCCAATTAAAGAGCAGGCCAGCATTCTTCAGCCCTTCCATAAGGAGCCAGCAAAAGAATAGTGGAGGAGGAGAATGGACAGAGGAGCAGAGAGGAGAGCTTGAGTGGGTGGGATGGGAAGCTTTTGGGGGAAATGAAAGAATAAAGGAAGGACCACCGCGGTCTCCCACGAAAGACACGCACGAAAATATGCAGCATGCGCAGAGAACGGGTCGAAAAGGGGAAGATTGGTGTGGGAACAAGATTCACAGATGATGGATGGTGTGTTTTGAAAAAGCCGGATGTGCTTAATGTTCATTTCAGGGCCGAAAATTTAAATAAAGAGCTCTCTTAAACTTGAGTAAAAATCTGATCATTTTTTTTTATTTGCATCGGCTCAAATTTTTTGAAAAATCCAGATTTTGAAAGGAAATTGAAAAATGGCTTATTTTCAATATGAAAAATTATTGTCGCTCAGACCTTTTTTTTCACCTTTCATCACAGTATTGGACAAGTCAAACAGTGAGAACATTGGTATTAGTGAAATTTAGTTTTTGCATTGTACAAGATTTACATTTTTTCTACCTCATTTATTGTTCATGCTCATTGACTTGCATTATGAGACCTTTTTTTGACTGCTAAGTCATGACACCAAATAATCATACATTCTTGATGGTCATTCCTGTTGAAAAGATGTAACATTTTAGATGTTTACTGTTAATCACCATTTTGACTCTTTCTCGGCTGAGGCACGTGAAACCGTCCTGGTGGCAACATTGCAGAATTCTGGCAAGAGTAGTGACTTTCTTTAAACCTTTTTAATTCTTGATTTTAGTTATAAAATAAAGCACGAGTGCCCTTGTGGAACTGTGTGTCCGTGCCTCTACATGGCAAAAAAATAATAAAAATGTCAGTTCAAATATGGTTTTCAAATTAAATCAGCCAGTGGTTTCATTACATCTGCCTAACAAGAAAAATGAACTCTTTTCACATTCTAATAAACCGTCTGCAGTCCCAGAGGATACTCACATTCTATGCAGGAGTTAGTCACTGCCCAGTAAACACTGAGGGGATGCAATTGGCAGGCTTTCTCAGTTACAGGCATGAATCCATCCATCAAATAGCCTTCAGCTTAGTCTCTCGTGCTGGTCTGACAGAATCCTGGTGGAAATACCCTTTCTATTTCCCATGTGGAAGTGTAATGTAGCAGTGCATTAGGCAACCGCTTCAATCCACCAATCAAAGCTTTACAGAGGGCACACTTGCAGTCCTTTGGTAAAGATGATATATACTACCCTTGATCAATGCTGGCAGAGGCTGTAATCAAGCACTTCAATAATTTAGCTGCAACAGCGCACAAAATAGTGAGCGCACAGACACTGGGCTTGATGGAGAGGTGCAGTGAAGGGTTGTTAAAGAGAGCTAGACGAAGAATTGGAAGTGTGAATTTATGGCTCTACAAAACAGCTTTGACAAGCTTAACTCTTTTAAAACCTAATTAAGCACCAGGGGATCACTTCATTATGCAAATGTCAATCTAATGCAACAGAGTTTACTCTATTGATTACCTCAAACAGGACTAGAAAAGAGGGCTTTCCACTAGATCATCATTAGTGCTCAGGTGAAGGAGCTAAGCACAAGGCTGGTCAACCAAAACCCTCATTTCCTGCTGGCAAGTCTCTGATTGCATTTCCAGCACTACACAGGACTTTGATGTTTGACTGAGAGCACCATCAACAAGAGAATGATGGAGAACCCCAAGTTTGTGTTGTTTTGCAAAAGTTTTAGGTAAGTGTGAAAAAAAGCACTAAATATAGAATTATTTCAATCTGGATTAAACATATCCTCCAAAACTGAGAGTGAAAAGGTACACATGAGGCCATCGCTCCTCAGTGGCCAATGTTTTACAACATGTACTATGATCAGTTTTTTTTTGAGTGATGTATTCAAGAAAGAAAAGTAAATTAAAAAAAAAAAACGAATCACCCCAAAATTGGTCAAATTAAACATTGAAAACTACAACAATGTATCTTATGTACTATTGTATTGGACAATGTTCTTGTGACAGATGTCAAAATTGTATGATGTATTTCCCGTGGACACTTGGCCGCAATAACTTATACTGTAGTTTGCTATAGATACGGTCACACATGGCATCTTAACACAAGTGCTGAGTTATTAACAAAGTACTCTGGTGAAATTTTGGTTTTCTGTGCTGTGCGCACAGTGTTTATCGAAATCAAAAAAGCTTTGCAATGAAACATTCAATATGCCTTGAGATAAGACTGATGGAGTATGGAGATAAACAAATAAAATCCATTCATCAAAGTTCACCACAAGTGAAAGTGCGATTTTTAGAGGTTTTTCAAAAATAACGTAATTCCTGTCAATTTATAATGCGATCCATATTACTTATATCTAAGTCTTGGTACCCTACACATGTGTGCAAAATCTAATTAGCATAAAACCAACTCCTAGCGCACCATATGCTAAAATGCATTAGGTGGCATTATAGAGCCATTATCAAACAATCCCAATCAGACAAAATTTTTTACTAGTTTTCAATATTCGGTGGCTGTTCGAGCATGTTTAGATCATCGAAAAATGTACAGAAAGCCTTTACTTTGAACAATTACAATAAGGGTTCTTTGTATCTTCGTACTAGGGTGCTAATAACAGCCATAAATGTTAACTAGCATCAAAATAAATAGCATCTGCCAACTTTTTAATAGATTAAAAAGTAGAGGTCCTAAAATGGACCATTGAGGAACTCCACAGAAAAGCAGTGCAGAAGACGAGGAGTGTACCCCCAACTCTACCGTCAAGTCAAGTGGAGGAATCTCAAGCACTATAGATACTGTTGGTCAGACGATAGACACTAATGTCAGACATGGCGGGCCACAGCCTGACACTTTAACTACAATCTTCACGATATACTATATGTATGGACACACAAGATGTTGTTTCACAAGCTAAAAATAAATAAAAAACTTTTCCATTGAATAGTAATAAAAAAAAAAAAATTCTCACCATTGATCTACACGTTTGATGATTGACATAAAAATGAAGTCAGCATGCATCAAACTCAGCTAGCTCTTCAAATAGCATCCCTGTTGAAAGTTGCCTGGGTGACGTTTGCCAAATCAACTCCCCCTGAATCCCCCACCTTTTGCTTCTGTCTTTCGTGTGCTTTGTAGTCAACTGCTAATCCCCTAAAACCACAGTTTAGCGCCTACTTCTTCATCCCCTCCTCAGCCCTGGCCTTAATGTCCTTGCCCGCTCCATTAAATGGCAGAGAAAGGGCCCAGATTAGACAGATAAAAAGAGTGTGAGCTCTGTTTGGATAACACCCTGCCTGTCAGGCCTTAGCAAAACAGGATTACGACCAATAAGGGTGAGAGGAAGCAACAACAAGTGGCAATCAACCAGGATATGAGATGGAGAAATGGAAAGATAGTTGACAGAACCCTATGAAGCTCAATATGTTACATCTAAGACTCTAAATATTGTAGTTGGGACACAATCAAGCCCACAAGATTGGCGAAAGTGGTTCAACATAGACAACAGCATTTGCATTTATATAGCACTTGTCGATCTGGATGTACTTGGTAACTTTTCCCACTATTTCCATGAGGATCTAAAACAAAAGGAAGAGGACAAGCAAAGTTGGCTCACGGACAAGACTTGCGCAAACAAATATGGTCAAAAGGGTCATTTAAAAAAAAGAGGACAGCACAAAACTCAGAGCTAATTGTTCAGACTAAATAGAAAGAGGATTTTGGCCCTTAGTTTTTGCTGGAGAGAGTTCAGCATTCAATGACCTCAACGTGGAGGGCGAGCATTCCAGAGCTGCTGAAGAACAGGCATTAAGCAGCAACAGTGAAAGAAAATGGCTTCTTAATAAGGTAAGCCAATTAAAGCTGAAAGAGAAAGTAATGTGACGTGAATGAGAAATGCCTCAAATTTGGGCTTTACAGAAGCACTGGGGGTGGGGGGCATAAAGGGCTTGAGCTGAATGAAAGTACACAAGAAGAGGGGTAAAGTGGTGACAGTATAGAGAGCATTTAGGAACCACTGAGCAATTCCTTAAAGAATTACAAAGAAATAGTTCCATGTAACAACTTTTGTTGAAAATTTAAGTCAATGAACTCCTGCTAATTAAATATATTTGTTATATAAACAACAGCAACTATAACTGCATATGTATTTTATTTAAAAATTCTAAAGATACATTTGTGCCAATTGGATGTCAGAGAAGAATAGAAAGGAATGGACGCAGAGGTTGGACTGTCAAGCTTTGTTTTTCTGCCGGTTGCTCCTGAATGGCAGTAATTAGTTAGCTGAGCAGGGGAACCAGAGGGTGGAGAGGGACTCCAGCCTCCCACCAGGAGACAGAAGGGAGAAAGATGTGGGACATGAGAATAGATTATCTGAGAGTAACTGAAAAAAGGCCAGGGGTCGTTCCTGAGAAACAGAAGAGTGACAAAAATGCAGGCAAGTCAGAACGACGTACCGCACGGGATTTGGGGAGAAGAGTTGTCTTGATACAAGTCATGCCTTTAGGTCCCGGGCTTTGATAAATTCAAGGGTAAGCAGCTTATTTAAGAAATATTCAAGTTCAAACGTAAAGGAGTCAATACAAACTGGGAATGATGCAAATAAATAATAAACGCACCACTGTATTAACATTAAGATACCCTAAAATGAAGAATTACATTCTATTATAACAGTAAAGCGGGGTGTCACTCCAGGGAGAGTTATTCACCTGTTATTCGCTGTTCTTTACAAATCAAACACAAACAAATCTGATATCTTTGAAGAGTGCAATGGTAAAAATGAAAATAATGTTCTATTATATTAGTTTTAAATTCTAGATTTACTGTAAAAAACCCATTGTTGTCACATCCTCAGCTAGTCACATTCACAGATTTTTCTTATGATCACTGTCTTTGTATTTCTAGTTGTTTTGTCATACAAAACAGTTCCATTACTGGCCCAAAATGTTGAAAGTGAGCAAAGTAGCAAAGGTAAAGGTAACATATCTTTATAAAGCACATTTCCAGAAGAGTGCTACAAAACTGACACATTATCACAAACACATACAGAAAATAAATACTTAAGACATATTCCAGATATAGAAATGGACAAAATCCCTTTGAAAGTGATCATAGTTTAAATAAAGAGTTCAAGCTGTAAAAGCCAGAGTAAAATGATACGTCTTTAGAAGCTACGTTGTTATTGGTCTAAAGTTTTGCAGTCAATTTAGTACAATGTTGATGAGGCTGTGAAAGTGTACCCTCAGTTTCCTGTTTTTAGCTTACAGTGGCACCCAGTGTAGTGTTTTGCTGCTGGAGCCCATCCGCCTCAAGTTTTGATGTGTTATGCGTTCAAAAAAGTACTTCTGACTACATCGATTGTAACGAGTGGTTGTTTGAGTTACTTTTGCCTTTCTACCAGCTCGAACCGGTCTGGCCATTTCTTATCAGACCTCTGGCATAAAAAGGCATTTTCACCCACTGGATATTTTCTCAGAAAATCCTAAAGATGGTTCTGCATGAAAATACCAGTAGATCATCAATTTCTGTAATACTAGCCCGTTTGGACAACCATGCCACATTCATTCGCATAAATCACATTCTGATTTTTGGTTTGAATGGCAGAACAATGCACTGACCACGTCTAAATGGCTAAATGCATTGAGTTGCTGCCTTGTGATTGGCTAATTCAAAATTTCCATTAACGACCAGTTGGACAGGTGTACCTAATAAAGTGACCTGCAAGTGTACATACATACACTTTTGTTTGACTGATGTATGATCCTAACTGATGTTCAGTAAAAAAAAAAAAACATTCCCACTTTACTAGAGACTATCAGAGTATCTGGGCTGGGAAGCAAAGGTGTAAAAATCCCTGCTCACTCTTGCAGCCTCTCAGCTCATGCTAGCTGATCCTCAACAGACTCTCTGTAGAGTGTTGATGTCTAAGTGCGTCTGCGTGTGTGTGTGTGTGTGTGTGTGTGTGCGTGTAGTGTTTACTAATGCGATGAAGTCTTCAATTAAAATCCGCTGACTCAAAGAGGAATGTCTAACAGACATTGACCCTGAAAAATAAGTTAACACTTAAAAATGCAAGTGTGTCGCTGTAGCTAGGAATTGATGCAAGATTCACGAGTACTAAACCAAAAGGCTTTTGTTGCCATATTTTATCATTGATTTCAATAACCATCACCCACTCATGAATTTTATTACATTTTTTTCTATTTGAGAGTTCCAAATATATTAATTTGAATATGTTGATTAATATGCTTTTAACCTCTTAAGCCCTAAGGCCCATTTTCCGAAAATCCTATACCTTCACTTTATAAGGCATTTCTCAGCTTTTACAAGGTCTAAACTGTAAATCTTGGTATCAAAATGAAGATGGGTTCTTGGGGGGTGGTGTGGATGAGTCAATTGGACAGTAGCGGACTGGGTTGATTAGGAGCTGACTTTTTAAAAGTTGGGTCATGGTTTTTTTAATCGCTCGCTCTAAATCACACCAAGCTCAAGTGGAATCCGCTGTGCACCATATTAACAAAAGATATCTGTTTCCTACATGTTCACAATATTCATTAAAGCATGATGGTTACTTCTTTCTAGGAAATTTGTTAGCCAACTTGTTCATTCCATGCATGGTGCTGTCCTTAAAATTAACTCAAAATACTAAATTTAGTAGTTTTTGTTGTGTGGTGTATTCATTTTTTTGAGAAAAACAGAAGACTTTGTAATCTAAGTACTTTAATTTCTTCATCCTGGTGAAAAATGTGGGAATTGTTATTTTGATAGTTAGGATAGTGATTAAAAAAATACTGTTTAAAGAGAGCGTACACATCTATGCTGAACACTGTAGGGTTTTTTTTTTATTAGAAAAACCATGTGTTTCAGTTTCACAGTCCAATAATAAACATACCTGCTGGAGGTCTGCCAGTGAGTAGAGATGCACATGCTGTAACAGGTATTCTCTGGGAAAGATCCTGAAAACAATAGCATATGAATGTTAGTTAAGTGTCATTGTAGCAATAGCATCTGTCTACATAAAGTACACAGATAGGAATCTGTTTCATTGGGAACATTTGTATATCTTTCCTGTATCCATGGCAACATGGGAACAAACTGCCCGGAAATAGGGGTTAATTCAACTGAATTGGAAAAAAGGCTGTAAAATAGGCATTTAAAAGCACAAGCCCTTATTATTGGTGAAGTGGGGCAGCTCTCTCTCACTCTCCCTCCATCTGGCTGGCTATTATGGTTCTCTCCCCTCGCTCAAACCCCCTCACTCACGCTGCACGCCCACTAGCATTACCAACTCAAGAGCCCCTAGAATTATTCGGGAGAACAGGGGACAGGGAAATCATTCTGTAATGTGAAAATATATAAAACAAAGATACATTAAAACACTCATTTCATTCATCTACCAAACACTATTTAGAATTGTACCTCCATAGCTAAAGAAACCTAAGGAAATGAGTTCCATGAAACATTGCAGTTGTTGAAGCAACACTGTATGCGAGTATTTGAATAGGCTTCTCTTTCTTCCCCTTTCTGTTGACCACAAGAGGGTGGAAAATTGGATCGATTAAGTAGTTTGGCAACAGAGCTCAGAGCATCTTTACTCCTGGCCACTAATAGCTCCTTCACTTCACTTCCTCAGTGGCTCAAGCCCATCATTACCTGCCCATCACAAAGATGTTGCGAATTAGAGACAACCTTGCAGGCCACAAACACAGCCAAGAATCAGGCAGGCAAGGGGGACTTTTATGGGAATATGACAGTTGCCATTATGATTTTTAAAGTATGCTCTGCATGTGTCAGCTATAATGAGCCATTTTGGAAGCAAAGCTATTAGGTTTCACAGATTATTTTGTGATTCAACACTGTGGCAAAGCAGCAAACTCAAGTTACACACACAGAGCTGCTACATATCCCCCAAAACTCAACCTGGTATAACCACTAAAGTT
This sequence comes from Danionella cerebrum, assembly GCA_007224835.1. Classification (NCBI taxonomy): domain Eukaryota; kingdom Metazoa; phylum Chordata; class Actinopteri; order Cypriniformes; family Danionidae; genus Danionella; species Danionella cerebrum. Next base: position 65,663 of record SRMA01025712.1, read on the forward strand.
ATGTGGAACTTATGCAGCAAATGAAGAATCTGCCATGTAATTTGATCCGCGAGGATTCATGAAGCAAGAACGAATAATCCCGTATATGAGGATTCCTCTGAAAAAGTTCAATAATTACAATAAAAAAACCTAAAAATATTCAAAGAACATAACTTTGAACCGATTAGCAGCAGTCCAGTATTTATTAACCCGAGGAAAACATGTTTCATGTTTGGAATGGAATTACTGAAATACTTTAACATGACACAGTTATGCTAATAGGTTTACGTGCCATTTTTCAGATTTCTGGGCCATTTTTTCCAAAAAATATATAAAAAAGCAAGAGACGGAAAAGCATTTTTCCACTCAACAGAGAAGATAAAGAACCTCGTCAATAACTACCTCAAGAGACTTCAGGCTGTAATTGATGTTAAAGGGGGAATACAAAACATTAATAGCTGGGGTGTGTAAACTTTTTATAAGGGTCATTTGGAAAGTTTCTGTTGACATTATTATTTAAAAAGAGCAAACACAATTGTTTGGTAATAAATAGTTTCGTCCAATCACTAGTCATGAGTGGGAAAAAGTCTTTGTTTATTTTCTGAAAAATGGCCAAGAAATCAAAGATTTTGCCAGGGTATGTAAACTTACAAGCACAACTATATTCTAATTAGATGACCAGCATCTTGTTTATTTTAAGATAAATTTTTGAGCCATTTTTGCCTTTATTACGAACAATAGAACAGTATGGAGACAGGAAAAGATGTGGGTAGAGAGAGGGGGAAGGTTAGGAAATGACGATAGGCTCGGGATTCGAACCTGCGTCACCCTGCACAACCCCTGCACAGACGACCAGCATCTTTAAATATAGATACATAGCGTTTTATTGTTTTAAAGATTTTAAAATACGGCAATGCATCAGTTTTATCAGTGGATTTAAATTTGCTCACTTCTGGTGGTCTTGTGAAAAAGGTAGTCAGTTTTGGGGTATGTGACAGAGTACGGATTATTTTTCCTTATTTACTGCCGTCATCTCATTGCAGGCAGAAGAAAAGCATAGTGGTGTTCCAGACAGCACCAAGCACTCATTAGGCCAAACCATCATTACTGCACTAATCTAAGGCTACACTGAGGAATGGAGGTAGGGGGTGACATGTTTACCAAGCAGGGGATGAAATCTCTTTTCATTTGTTTATCGAAGGCTTTAGGGTCAGTGGACAAGACTTTCAACAAGTGTCGTTAGTTCAAACAGACCTGATGATGATGACGACTGCTTTGTTTTGAGGTTGATTCACAGTGCACCTAAAACAATACTTTATCTAGGGATGAGGGGTTAAGTAAAATAGTTACGAACAACTAAAGAAAGAGAAAGAACAATGGACAATATATTTTCTATTAACAAACCAGAAAAAAATGTCCACTTTGAAAGTTTGGTTGGCCCACACAGGGAATGAAACATCCAAAAGGTCAGCAACAAGTGTTTCCCATACCCTTAGGTACCCCCTCAACACAAGTGTGACCTGCCTTCCTAAGACTGAGCGTAGCCCATGTTATAAAACTGTAATAGTGATTATTTTGATCGTAATAAAAAAAAAAACGAATAACAGATTTGTTTGCAATATGTGTTGAACCAATCCAGACGTAAACCAGCGATCACTCGAGATTCTTGCTCTTTACATTTTCAAGTTTCTTTCCGTACATAAAATATATAAAAGTAATTCTTGTTTTTTTTTTTTACTCCAAAGTATTTGTTTTTTTTTTGTCAGGATATTGAGCTAGCTATGAAGCTAAAGATATCATATTAAAATACCATAAACTTACGCTAACAATATTAGCATGTTGTAAAAGTGTACCAAAACAGCTTTATGAAGTAATAAAAAAAAAATTAAAAAGTTAGGGTTCTGAACAGACATGAATTTAAACTTGTGTGTGTTTATCAATGTATGAAGATTTATACCCTTTCTTTTTTTAATTCTTTGCATAGAAAAGACAATTTCATGTCACATTTGACCATTTTGAGGCAATTGCACTTGCGAATTCCATCGGTCTTATCGTAAGGCATATGGGATGTTAAACTGCGAAGGTTTTCGGACGTAAACAAATGCGCACACGGCAGCTGTTGAAAGACAGAGAGCACTTTGATCACTGTACTAAATAATAAGTTGCATAAAGTTAATTATATAGTACATGTAGTGACAAATTATAGATTACTGTATAGGATTTCCAGTTCTCTGCCAGTCCCCCCCCCCAAACTTCCTCCATCCCATTTTTTCACGTGTCTCTAAGAAGCCTCCTTAAAAGCTCTTCAACTTAACCATCTTAATAAAATGTCTGAGCTCAACAGCTTACATACCTGCAAATCTGATAACAAGTGAGGCATTACGGAAAATTAACAAGAGGTGACAAAGAAAAGATACCACACTGACAAGATTCCAAGGGCTACTGCAGTCTTCTGTGTGGCCAGATGAAACCCTAACATAATCCCTGCTGATGTGTTGTATCATCATGAAGTGAATATGTGCAAAACAAGTCCAACAAATGGGTCTATTTCTGCTCGCAAACATTAAGTCATTATTTAGAGCGCTGCGATTGAAGCTATTGTGCTTGTTTAGGGTAAGTAAGTACATATCAATATTTGCAACCATGTGATATGGACGTGGAAGTCTCATAAAAAAAAGATTGATCAGAACCCAGTCCCCAAAGTCAAAGATAAATAAACAAACCTTAAACTTTAAAGGAACACACAGATAAAAAGAAAGGTTAAAAACTAACGCTCACGAAAGTTATGGAAATCAAGTTGTTTATGGATGAGTGAGGCAAATTCGAGCAGTCTCGCATCTGACGGTTTACTCCTTTCTCTTCAGAGCCTAGTGTAAACACTCCAGGGCCTCTTCAGAGTCATAGATGAGCCTCCTGGCAAAGCAACGAGTGGTCATGGTAATATTTTAGCACTGTAGCGCTCATCAATCCAACACTGTTTGGAAGAGTGAAGCATTAGCCTGATGCCTGGTCATAAACATTTGCCTGCATGTGTTGCCTGCTGCAGGGTCACTGTTGGTAAGACCCAAAACATGGCAAACTGAAAAACGGGGACCCTTCCACGAAGCGCGAAGAGGACATTCAGTTCCCTCCACTAGAGCCCTTATTTCTGCACTTCAAACGGTCTCCAGCTTCTACGTCACCACGGAGTTCAAAGGAACCGGTCCATAGGAAAGGCTACCGGCCCATTCAATAATTCAGTGATTCAAACAACAAACACTGTTCTGGATGTGTGGCCAAGAGTGCATTAGCGACGCCATTAAGTCAACATCTGAAGTTAATGTTTTTGCAACATCAGAGTTGATTTCATTAGCGAAAAATGAATACAATGGAAATCAGGCTTCCTCAAGAGGGGCTCATTGTTGTTCTGAAAGTTTTTTTCAAGAGCACCGTCAGAAAAAGAAGCATCATTTAGAAAGGATAACTTCACACCAGAAACAACAAATGTGAATGCTTTGAAAAATCCCTGATTTATATCCACAAAGTGACTGTTTGAACCTTTTTGAAACCGCAAATCCAATGTCAGTATTTTTAAACCCACAGTATTTGAAAAGAAGTAGATGAGAAGTTTAAAAGCGCACATACTGTGTTATAAATATTTCCTGCAAGAAACTAAAGAACAATATGCTGTTCTAGATCCCATGATTCAATGCTAGAGAAAATTTGAATGAGATGGATGAATTCCAAATGGCCATGGTATGTATAGAGGTGTACTCTATTCATACGATATTGTTAAAAATATCTGTAAATTTAACAGCAAAACACTATATTTCACAAAATGTGTTAACTGTAGAATATACAGTGAAAAAAATGAATACGTTTTACAGAGTAAGACCTTAAATTTGACAGTTTGATGAAAATGAAAACACAGTTTAATTACTTTAATGTCTCAAGTAAAAAAAAAATAAAATTATATATATATATATATATATATATATATATATATATATATATATATATATATATATGTATATATATATTATTTTTAGATGTAAGAAACCCCATTACATGCATTGAAACCCAAAAAAATGAATATGACAATATATATGGACAATTTAATACTGTTAAAATTTACGAAACTACAGGCTTTCATCCTTCTAGTGAATACACACAATTACTGTTTAAATTACTGTTTAAACTTCTTGAAACTGGTTTGGCTTTAACATTAACCATATCCAAAATTGATAGGTGGCAAAAATGTACACAAGTAATCTATGGTTAAAAAACAGAGAAAAAATATGAATCCAGAGCAGAGATTTAAACAGGACTAAAAGTACAATAAAGGGTGGCTGCTCTTGATTATTCCTGTAAATTATAGATGAAACGTTTTAAGCTTGTGCCTAGATTGTGCTGCGTTTATACTCAGAATGGGGTTATATCACATCACTGGATAGATTTGAATTAAATACAGCTAGAATTGAATGCATGCTAATAAAAGTCCATGCAACACCAAGACACTGAAGAAAAAGGTAGTCTCAGCTGAAACCTAAGCATATTTTGCTGCCACACATTTATTAGAATGCATGGGGTTTACTCATCAAACTGAATTTGTCTCTGATAACACAAACTGTAAAAAGATGCTAAAACAAGCCGACAATGACATTTAGGTAATGCTTGCAATGAGTAAAAGACTGAAGTTCCCTAAATGGTTCCCATTTTATCTGATAACTCAGTTCATATAAACGTAAGTGAGAAATTTGTTGTGGAAAAGCTCCCGGTAGCTTTCCATTATGTGATATTTCATCAGCGAGCAGTACATGCTTTGGTGTGAATGTTTAAGGCCTCTTAGCACAAGCTCCTGCTCTCTAGAGTGACCCTGTTCAGAGCAGGAAGCATTTATCACAGAGACAAGCCTTTTAGTGCAGAAACCTTTGCATAAACACAGCTTCTTCACATTCCCACTAAACCTGGACCCAAAGAATAAACTAAAGATCGGAATGCATTCCTTACCTCAGCATTCAATTTTTCATAGCACGTCATTCCTGCATGCTACTGTAAATACATGCAGTGTTATTTCTTAATAAAAAGAATCTTATTTAACAGATTTATTAGAATCGTACAGCTATTGTATGTATGTATATTTTATGTGTCTCCTTACAAGTCTTAATTAAACATTCCAGAATCTCTGGACTACAAAAACCTGCACAGACTGCACTGTTATCAATGAGGCATTTCTGAACTCTTGACTCCAGAAATGGTTTCTATGACACAAACAAGAAGAAAACCTTTCACATAGGTTGCTAACATGTAAGGTTGTTAAATGCCCATCCAATGCTTTTTGGTCATTTTAAAGGATCAATGATTCAAATATTTACAGTATTGGGGTCTAAATAAGTTTTGTCAACATTTGTACAGTAAAAAATGTAGCTGTGTAAAAAGGATCAGAATGATGGTAGACTTAAGAAAGGTTGGCGATGTTCTTATAATCAGGAATTGCCCTTTCACTTTGTTGTATTGCAATGTTTCATTGACCAACTCTTATTATTAGATATTAACAGGTCTTTTAAAACATTGTTTTCTTTTCACTTCTCTCTTGGATGCTCACCTGCGCCGCAGATCTTCTGCCACGGTGGCCCGGCAGCTGAAGAGGTATGCCCTGAGAGACTGGAGCTGCTGCCGCAGTTTGAGAACGGCCGCCAGAGCCTCACAGTGCTCGTAAAGACAGGGGTTCAACTGCTGCAAGTCTAATAGAGGTTCCTCATAAACAAACTCCAGGAACTCCTTCGCTTGTTTTGACACCTGAGCCACCCACCCATCATAAAAAAAAGAAAAAAAAAACACAAATTCACACAATCGTCATGGGGATACTTCAGTTAGAATTATTCCCAAATCTTAAATGCTCTGCAAATTATCACACAGATATTTTCAGAAATCCAAACGCTTCAAAATGTACAGATTGTATTAATGCAAAACAATACTTTACAGAGTGTAAAAAAGATCACTTTGTGTTGTAATACCTTGTTTCAACGCACTTCTGCTCATTTCAGGAGTCATTCACATATAACCAACTGACACAAAGCATCTAAAGAAATCTTAGAAGACAGAATGATCCAACAAAAACGTTTTTTTCAGTCTGGGGTCAACATGACTGGTGCTTTCTTGCAATACATTTACCATTGACAAAGCTTACTTGGCAAACCAGTAATGCATTAAACTGGACATTTATTATTACATTTTTAGGGTGTAGTCTTATGTGTGATTCAATTTGTTTAAAAATAAAACATTTGGTCCTAAATCAGATTTCATGTATACAATTTTGACAGCGAACGTTGCAGAGTGCTTTTTTTTTTGACTCACTGGTCATATCTTGTGACATCACATTGTGCTTAGATGTAAAAACAGCTACTTTAGGGTTCAGTCCTTTTTGGTCTTTATGATTGGTTCCCAGAAGGGTTTACATTTACATTTAAAGAACTGTGATAACTAATCGACTGAACTAGGGTTAATTATCATTGAGTTTTTCTGCCGATGCCAACCTTACAAAACAGAGGCTCATTAATATTCGCCGAGACGTTTTTTTGTGCTAATAGGAACTCTATGGTTTTCAGTAAACATCAAAGCAGTGATCAGATTATTGCAAACATCAGATGCACGGAGGAGGTTAGTAACTGTAACAGTGCTTTTCCCTTGAATGGTAAAGGCAAACAGTTAATAAGTTCCCAAAATCCAAACCAAAATCTAAAGTAATTCCACAGATTGCAAATTTAAGCTTCAACATTTAAAATATTGATAAAATCCACCTTTAAAAATAGCATTTATTGCTTGTCGCCAGTCTCTGATGCTACGGTTCACCATAAAATATAAAGATTAAGATTTTTTTTTAAAATAACATTTCTTTTGCATCGATATGTAAATCCATGTTTGTTTCAAGTACATTTATTTAAACTAATATATATATTAGTTTAAATAAATTTGCTCATTCCTGTTACCCTAACCCATCCCCCTTCTGAATAACTGGGGAATTTCAAAGTCATTTATTTAAGCAGGAAGTTCTCTCAATTTCTTATTTGCATATTTGATGATTTTGTGATCTTGGAGCATCATTAAAAAATACTAGATCTCATTTTAGAATAATAATAAAAAAAAAATCACATATTTGGTAAACAACTGAATTGGTAGAATTTCCAGGTTCTATAATGATGTGCACCATGTGGCTATTTAGCATGTTATTCTTAGCTAAAAACTCAGTCCTGTTACTTTCAGTATTTATTTAGATTTAAATAATTCATTTTATTCGTACCACTACCCATTTGTAATACTTAAGTATGTTATTAGTATGTTATTTTTTAAGTTACAACAAGCAAATGGCACCAATATGGTGGAATGGTGCTTACTACTAAAAGCAACACTAGATTTTGTTTGAGTTCTAGCACACACCTTCTGTTTACTAGTGTCCCAGTTGTGCACCAGACGAGCTGGGATGAGAAAGAGGTTGTCCTGGTGACAGCTTGTGCAATAGTACCAGCCGCTGTAGGAACAAACTTTGGCCTTGCCCCGTGACAGACCCACTGGCCTCTGACATCCTGCACACATAAAAAAGCAACATTGCACTACTAAAATGTAGGAACCTCACACAACACACAAACCAAAGTTGTGAAAGCAGGGCTAAACTCTGGGTTAATGACAACATTAATGACCTCCTAATCTTCTGATGAGGGCACGACCCTGTTAAATTGAACAATCATTGGTGGAAAGTGATTACTTTGTTTGGGTAATGGCTTTTTTATGACACAACCCTGGTTAAACACAGATAAACATTAGGGATAATCCAAATGATTTACTCCACAAAAGCCAACAGTTGAATCACTGATTATTTCCCTCCCTTAAAAAGGTGCTTGGACCTGTCCAGACAGATTGCAAGCTTCAGTATGTAGAAATATTTCCAGAAAACAGCAAACATTAACATTAAAGTAGTGGTTGAGTGAAAAAATAAATAATACAAGTCTTTTTTTTTTCATTTAACATATTTGTTGAAATTACTTTCACTGTAGAAAATCCTACAAATTAGTTGGTTAGTAATCTGCCGAGCTGGTGCACTTCAGGTGACCTTTGTTTGAACCAGCCACGCGTCAAAGCTAAAACCCCAAACTAAAACAAGCGCTCCCCCCATCCAGACACAACAGAAATAATCCAAACACAGACCGGGACAAAGAGTGAATCATTTTAAAATGGTTTGCTTTGTCTGCTAAACTTCTTGTTCAAGTTGTCTTCAAACAACTCTAGCTGCAGGCTTATCCTGAAGGAAGCAAAACAGGTGATTGTGAACAGGGCAGGTGTGTTTCTTATCCCCGCCATCTGGAAGAACCAGAGTCAGGGCAGTTGGGACCTTCAAAGAACCAAAAGAGAATGAAAAGAACAGGCACAGACGAATATAGTCAGAAGAACCCAATCTTTTCGCTCAAGCACAGCGCCAGATACACACTTCATAGGATGAAATCAGGATGAGATGCAAGGTTTGATAAAGAGATAGAAAACATAGTCTCCAAAAGAGAGGATGGCTGATATCACTGCAGATCTCTGTGGAGGGAGACACCGAATGCAATGTTTACATCCAATGCTGTAGGTCTATTTTGGATGCATTGTTAGCGGACTGAAAAGGTCGAGCTGAAGACTACTGATAAAACACACAAATCTCTGAATCACACAATATCTCATCAAAAAAAGTTAATCTAACTCAATTAGGCTGTGATTTATGAGGTTTTGCCAGATCGTCTTTTTTTGCATTAAATGCAGTAAATAAATGCACAGCTGTTGAAAATAACCTCTTTCAAAAATGTCAAGCTCACATAAACATGATTAAAAAAATTATATTGGTCCAAAATGAGGAACAGGTTTCTCACTCAAAGTTGCCATACTTCACAAACAACATACGGACGTGGAAAAAATGTATATTTACAAGTATTATGCACAGTTTGTTGGACAATAAATCCAATACCGTAAAGTGCTGCTTATTTTTATAGTTTTGGAATGAATCACCATTATATGATCCATTTCATGCCTGTGAAGCAGTAGATGATGATGATCATAATAAGACATTTTATTTTAGGTGCCTTTTATGGCTCTCAGGATCACCATGCAGGAAATCCACTAGTGAAGTACAAAATGAGGAACAAGAGCACAGCTAATCCTTCTTTGCTTTGCTGTATCAAAACTTTTTAAAAATTGGTTTAAATTAAAAATATTGTGATATCTATCACTTCGTAGACGTAACATTGTGATATGTATCGTATTGTGAGTGTATTTTTACACTCCTAGAGTAAATAAAACTCCATTTAAAGTCATGGTTATGTCCATTTTTAATCGATGCAGGGTCTGAAAGAGGTTCAGAAATAAATAAACAAAACACATATGTAATTTAAGATAAAAAAATTTAGCAGCAAAGAAAATCAACAAACAATGGATCATAAAACACAAAAGTTCAGCTGACAAGACCCGAGATTGATAAGCATTTTTGCATGTTGTATAAATAAATAATTGTGAATAATCAAATGAAAAATACAACAAAATGTTTGACCAATCTTAATCAAACAAAGCATTTCTGCTTTTAGTCCATTATAAACAATAAAACCTGGGCAAATGTTATTTTGCGGATAAGACTCTTAACTTGCACATTACATTGCCAAAAATAATGCCGCAGTGGACGCCAAAAAGAAAATGAGCTTTGTTCCATTTCCAAACCAATACGTAATGGGTTCATCAAGCTGAGTTTAGGGCTTAGCATCATGCGCTGTATGCTGCCAAAGTAAACCTGAGGTTTCCAGAGGCAGGGACCCCATACTATAAAAAGTCCAAGGTGGTGTCCCCCATGCCACAGCTGATGGGTGCCTGAAATTTGGCCTGAACCACAAACCAAGCAGCAGAGTGTCGTGTGTCAGATCTGCCTTGTAATCAGCAGACATGGAGAGCGTAAACCCACAAATACCACCCTGCTCTAAAAATAGCATTTCATTCTACACGCTCATGCTACAGAGACTGCTATTAAGAGAGAGCTAGAATCATGCCGAAATGAAAGGAAAAACAGTGACATGTAACTGAAACTTTAATGAAAATAAACTGTTTATGTACAGTCAGGTCCATAAATATTGAGACATCAACAAAATTCTAACATATCTGGCTCTATAAAACACCACAAGATGTGGTTTAACTGCAGACTGTCAGTGTTTTAAAGCGTATCAGACCCTTTTTGGACTAGGAGATAGGAGCCCCTTGAGCGCTATGCGAAGTCAAGCGGAAAATACAGCAGAACAGCTGGTAAATGTTCATATCTCAAACTTTTCTTCAGATCTCGAAGCAAAAAATTTCCAGCGAGAAGTTTCGGATCTCGAACAAATCGTAACTCAAAGCATTTGTATCTCGGGGTACCACTGTATAAAATATACTTGTATATAAACTTATTAGCTTACTGATGTTAATAGTCAAGCGATATTTTTGCTTCATAAGAGCTGTTCAATAAGTCCCAAGCATGTCTCCTGAATAATGTAATCTTCAGCTTAAATTGTAATTTAAATGCTAAATTAGTCTCGTGGTGCAGCTCCAGCACACCTCAAGCAAGTTTTAGGGATTGTAGAGTAAACCGGTGTTCCCGAAGGTGAAGAACGGCGAGAACATGCAATCTCCTCTCAGCAAGGTCACTGGCAACCCTCGGATCTCCTCACTGAAAGGCCACAGTGCTACTCACTGCACCACCATGCCGCCTAAAAAAAAAAAAAAAATCAAACCTTCTCACTGAAAGACCACAGTGCCCCTCACTCACTGAAACGGTACTATCCAAAGTAATCAGATTTGGAAGTATAGCAATTATAGTCAAGCCTTCCCTTCCTTGAAATGCGAGTGTTGTCAAACATCACTTAAGAAATATTCTGACTAATAATTGTGTCTTCAATTGTAAATGTTCCAGAAAAATGTACTGAACTAACCGTTGGATCTTTTTTCAAGCATGTTGGGCAAAAAAAGATTCTGGACTCTGGCCAGAGAGCATGGCACTTCTCGGAAGGAGTTGTCCGGTTGAAACCGCAAGCTCTGTTTGTTGTGGATATCACCATTTGTGCCAGTAAAGCACAGCCCCATGCAAGATTTCCCACACATGTTCAAACACACAGAGTACAAGGTGCACATCACAGTGAGGCAGTCATCACTGAAAACATCTCCATTACATTAACATCCACAGATTGCAAATTGAAGTCATCCCGGAATTGGAAATTATTTAAATTCTAGTTCATGAAGCAGACATGTGGCTCTCTGATCACATAAATCAAACACATTTCATATCCAAGCAAAAATACAGAGGAACATCATGTTCATTCCATCAAAAAGCAACAACCTGGGACTGTGGGAAAGACGGGGAGTTGAACCAAACAAGAGGTGTTTGATGTGTTCACTCCATGACTCTCCACAAAATTCTGCTCTTTCATTTCCAGCAGCACCCTGTTGCCCTAAAATGGCAAGTATTTGCACAGAAAGGAGAGGTGAAGTGGAGCAATCTGAGATGCCACTTGCACAATGGCTTTCTTTTACCAAAAAATGCAATGGCTCTGGAGGAGGTGTTCGTTCCTGCAGTACAAGCTCTCTTTCTGATTTCTCAAAGCAAAGCCTATAATTCAGGCCAATTTGAAGCAGCCTGTGCATAGTAACATGGGACAAGAACTCCAGGGTGGGGTTTTGTGGTGCCTCCACAAGCGTAAAAGACAGTAAGACCCCAGCTTTGATGTCCTCTATTCAAGCTGACATGCACTTCAAAAAAAAGATGGCATAAGGTTGTGCATGTGTAGCTCACACGTTTGCGTGAGACAGATGCACTCCTCATCTTTTGATGTAAACAGCACTCCCATGGACCCCATTCTCTCAAACTGACCCTCTATTCTATCTTTTCTCACCTACAGCTGGATCTTCCCATTTGATCTGCTGTCCTTGTAAGCTTTACAGGGTACTCCAATAGAAGTGTGTAGACAAAAACCTCAAGGCGGGTTCAAGCAAACTACATGACCTGACTAGAAAAATGTGTGTGCGAGAATTAAAGGCTATAGTAATGATCTCTTCTCCAGCTCCAAATAAATGAGAGACATGACCCTGCTAAACAAAGATCTGGTATGATTTGTTTGAAGTGCATTCATTGAAAATCATTAACTTGTGATGACCAAATATTTTGAAAGGAAAAGAGTTGAAATTCTACACTGGAATTCCTAGCTATGAAAGAAAAGGAGTTCCAACTATCAATCCAAATGCTTGCCCAAAGAGAAACGATTTTAGGACAGATTTGTCACGATTACAGGCAGATTTTGGGAGGGCGTTCCAAAATTTAGGTGAAAAACATTTCATTTAAGCCTAGCAAACACATCATTTAAGCCTAGCATGAGAATCTGTCACAATCAGGGCAGAAATGTAAAACCTTAAAATACACAAATAATCAATGTGTCATTTAGAATTGGTGTAATGTGCTCAAAATTAATTATTAATGAAAACCAACTTTTAAAACCTGCTGTCAGGTTTCAAGACCTTGCATTAGTTTGGAGTTCAGAATTGTTTGCAAGTGTTCGTTTCCGGGGTGTAAAGGTGCCGAGGTGATACATGGCTTTCCCCGTAATGAGAGCGGCAGGCTGCACACCAACAACCGACTCGTCAAAACTATGGATTTGTAGCAAGCATTTTCCTACGAGAAAAGGAAAATGGAGGACCTGGGCATTGCAAATAATGCAGTTTGTCTGGCCATGCGGGAGGACTATCCGACTTTAGTGCAGATATGTGTGCATTTTATTGGCTGTTATGAAGCACTTTTATTTCTAAATTTGTCATGGAAAGCCAAGTCATACCCACATCCAACGTTTTTTTTTTTTGTGCTGTTGCATTTTTTTTAATGATCTAAGGCGATAAGACCATAAACAGGCGGGGCTCATTGTTTTTTTTTGTTGTTTTTTTTGGCTTTATTTAAATAAACAACATGCTGTATTGAGAACAAAAGGAGATGGGGAAGACCCTGAGAGACTCTTATTAAAGAAATGTGTAACTTCCTGTTGTGATGTAGAACATCCTGTTTCATCTCAGACAGTAAGATTCTAAATGTTATATATTTTTATATATAAATAACAATAAAATGGAATAGGAAAAGCCAAACATTGCTGCACCTAACAAAGAATAGTGGAGTTTTTTGGAAGTGCTTGGCTACACTGAACCGCTGTTGTGTAATGTAACTTTTAACTGTACTTCTGATGCACTGATATGTAAAAACACCTTTAAATGGGACATTGATAAGAAAGAGGTTTGAGAATTCGTCTAAAAAATAAAAGATAGGACAATGAAAAGATTAAACAATTTATCCAAACTAGAGAGGAATAGAACCAGAGAGAGAGAGAGAAGAGGGCAGACAGATAAAGGCTGCACACTTCAGGCAGCATAGATGTACCTTGCCCTTTTGTTCTTTAAAAGCCAACACATCCCAAACAGAAAAATCTCTTTCGTTGCCCTGAATCAAACAATTAGACCCAGCGTTCAAAGAGCCTTTGATTCTAAAAGGGGAATCAAAAAGGGGACCCCCACCCCACACACACACACTTTATATATGACAATTATCGTCAGGTGCCTACTGTCCTTGTTCAGCAAGGCTTTCAAATATTCCGCTTTAAAGAGCTGGTAGTTGTATCTAGAGGAAAAACATTTCATGAATCTGCATTTAGAGCGTGGACATGTATTAATGGTAAAAGAAGAAAGTAGTGGGACCAAATCACATAACACAAAATTACATAATCAGCTCTGATATATATCTGGCCTTTGATGGACACATTAACATAATTTAACCCTGTTTGGAATGGTGATGATATACACATGCCCAATTACAGACCATCTTGAGGGTTCGCTTTGAGTAGTGGTGCATTTTTGTGCCATGAGATGTTGAAAATACTGCATTTTAGCATTCAATTCAGTGTGGTAATTTCAAACCACTGAATCACATAACACTATGTTTAACACGATTTTCCTTCATAGAACACTGCCTGTCTAGATAAGTAATTTTAGTTAAATTATATGATATCTATTCTAATTTAATAGCACCTTTTTATAGGTGGCCAGAGTTATAAAATTAGCCCTAATAATGTGTTAAAAAACTAATGATTCCTAAGGTCTAATCATGTGATACATCATTGCAGGTCAAGCTTCGGTTCAAATGTGATCATGATCAATATTAACCAGTAACTTTTTGTGTATATCTTTAAGGACCAAAGACTAAATTCAGATAAAGTGGGAAGAGGGCATCCAGATTGGAATGCGGCAAAGATCTCATGCAATTGAAAGCTCTGGGTTGTGTGATGCTATGGACCAGAAGTTCTAAGGCGGAAGCAACAAGCCTCCAGAAATGGATTGACCCTTTTTACAAGAACATGGGATATTTGAGAGTGGAGCTGTTTTCTTTTTAGGATAATTCTGAGTGATCGATAATAGACAAAATATTATATAGTAGTTAAATGAGCTGAATGTGGGGAATAGAGAGATGTTCACCTGCACATCGGAAGCTCTGAGCAGTGAGGCCCTTCTCTACAGCCAGGCAGGTGAGGATGCTCAGAAAGCTGGTGGTGACAGACTGTCGTTTAGCTCTCTGTGACTCCTTGTGTCGTCTCTCCCGTGTTGGTTTGCTCCTCATCAGCACACCACTGGGACCTTCACTACGGTCCCTTTGTGGCCGCTGAGTACTCACTGCCATGCGCAGAGCCTCTATCCAGTCCTGGGCCTTAGATTCATTCTCTGCTCTCAAGTGCAGCACATGGTCGGAAAAGATAGCCTGGAAGCGAAAGCAGGAAACTCTGTCTTCTTCATCCCGCTGCACAGCCAGACAGGAGGAGAGCTGGCACCGCAGCACTGGCTCTGACACTGGGCCTCTTCCTTCAGTGGGGAAGGCCTGCAGCTCTGTACGATTCAACACAAAAGTGAAGGCCCTCCAGTTGTTGAGGTCTGATAGCTGGTGCAGAAGTCCAACTTTGAGAACATCAGCACAGTGTTGGGTGAACAGTGGGAGGGCGGTGGGACGTACTAGAGGTCGCGGAGTTGGCACTGTTGCTGCATCGGGGTCGGGTTCATTTGGGGTGGGTGAACTAGCACAAGAAAGATCTCCTTTATGATGCGTTGGGCGGGCAGCCAAGACACGTTCCCAAAGAAGTTGTCGCCACTCTAGTGCCTCCCATTGGCTTGCTGCACGTAACTGTACTCGGGTGCTGTTGAAAAAGATGGCCTGAAGTACACGGGCATCCTGTGGTTGGGGTGTGCTTACCCCTTGGCAGTGGGACAGTGAGAGAGCAGCACAGAGCTGTCGGTTTCCGCTGCTGTCCAGGCTGTAGAGACGCAGTTCACAGGGTGTAAGCTCCACATGACAGGAAGTCCAGCGTCCCCATGGACCCTCTCTCTGCTCTAACATCCCTTGTTTCACCAGGTTCAGGCTGCTCTCCTTATGAGCTAGAAAAGACAAAAAAGTGATCCTTCATCTCTCAGAACTCAAGATACAATGGAAATAGGAATAAAAGACCAGTCTTTGAATTAAATTTCTGTTGAAAATAGTCAAA
Organism: Danionella cerebrum; assembly: GCA_007224835.1. Lineage (NCBI taxonomy): Eukaryota > Metazoa > Chordata > Actinopteri > Cypriniformes > Danionidae > Danionella > Danionella cerebrum. The sequence goes on from SRMA01025712.1 coordinate 81,220, forward strand.
CATGAAAGTGACACAAACATGAAATGAAATCTAGTAAAAATAAATATTTCAGGCACATTTTAAAATGATGATATCCAATATTTTTGCTCACACACATTTTGGCTTGTAAGAATTGTGTTCAATGTCAATGTGAGTAACATAAATAAACCCCTTATTTCTCATAACAAATTGGTTGCTATAGTAACAAGTCTAGTCGCTGTGGAGCAATCAGTGGCATTATATACTGTTCCCTGTGTCACTAAAGTGAAATAAACCAACCCCATGTCTCTACGATTTTCCTAAGCTGAAATAGAGGATTCAAGTTGGTTTCTATGAAAAAACAGTATGGTTGCTATGGAGGGGTCAGAGGCAATATAAAGTTGCCTTTGTCCCGATAAGATATATAATACAACATCCATGTTTCTATAACTTACCAAAGCAGAAAAAGTTAAGAAAATTTGGTTGCTAGGGTAAACAGTTTGGTTGCTATGAAAGGGTCAATGATGCCAAAATATAATCCACAACAATCAGGCACCAAATGTGTTAATTTTTCTAAAAAAGATCATGATTTATGATGTAAAAATTGTGACAAACGTTTATTTAAATAAAACTTCTATGAATTGCATAAAAATCATAAAAACTATTTTATAATAAAACCATACAATCTACCAAGAAACAAAGTGCAATGATCACAGCAAATGAGAAAGTGAAAATATTTGTAAAAAAATTGTAAAAATGTTATTTAAAAAGGTTTTAAATACAATGTTAACAAGGCACCTATTTCTGATTGAAATAAGTGTGTGGGTAAAAACAATAAGATAAGACCGAGGGTTTGGTCGGCTTGTAAAAGTGCTGTATAGGTAAACTTTTGGTGGCATCAGTAACATAATATAATATTCCCTGTGTCATCAGGAGTGATATAAATCAATATCCATGTCTTTTTCTAAAGGTGAGAAAGATTTCCAAAAATTAGTTGCTTTGGTAAAAAGCCTGGTTGCTATGGAGGGGTTAGCAACATAATACAATGCTATCAACAGCCATATATGAACCAAACTTTATATCTTCATCGTTTACCAAAGCTGTGATGCATTTAAGAACATTTGGTTGCTAGGGTAAACAGTTTGGTTGCTAGTCAGTGATGTTATAAACTACGGTATTATGTGTAAAAGTTTTTGCACTGCACACCACTTCTAACAGTATGTTGATCTTTAGTTCTGCACGAGACGTGTTCACGTTGCCTCTGCTGGATGCTATTGTGATAGCGTTCTATCGAGCCACTCTAAAGCAGGAAGAAACATTATTGTGTGCCAGGCTGCTGTGCAAACAAAACGGCAAAGAGTGACCCCTAATCTTTGGCAGTCCTTTTCAGCCCTTCCTTTCTCGGTCCATTTTTCTCACATTCCCTCCTTTATCTTTTTTCCTCTCTTGGTCCACTACACCCCTCATCCTTACATTTCCTTGGCTGGAAAAAGAAACATTTTTTTCTATTAAACCTGCTGAGTGCCCCATGAATCTGGAACTGGCCAGACCATGAAAACATCCATGACATCTGTAACTTATCCCTTCCTTAATCTGTAAATCAGCAACAACTAATGTATTTCAGCCTTCCTTTAGTATCGATTTAGATATGTGGGGCTCCTGCAATGCCAATTTCTTCAAGGCTGCATAACTTGCAGCAATGGAAAAACGCCACTATTGATTTAACGGCAGAAAGGATGTGAGGCGTGCTGACATGACCCAATTAGTAAGCTGGTGCAAGGCCAGTCAAGCTGTAGAGCTTACAAGGACTTGTCATATGAAAGAAGATCAGCACATAACCCAACACTACCGTTGATGTCATTCATGCCCATGTGTTGGTATGACGATGAGGGAAATACAAATATGAGAAGAAAAACATAGTATTTGAATTTTAATCAAATTTGTAAAAACCAAGATTTAAGTCAAACATTACACAAATACAGCAAGGGGGAAGGGGATTTAAGTACTATGGAACAGTCACATTATATAGCCATTATTAAGCTAGTGTCCAATAACATGAAATAAAATCTTACTACAACCTAATGAAAAACGTAATTCTTACCATCCCTGTGGTCATTAAGTGCCATGTTCTTCAGTGTATTTTTGTCAATGGCTGGTATCCCATTATCTGTATAAGAGCAGTAGTTGACATCAGATCGAGAGCGATTGTGGCCACGTTTGAAGGCGCTGCTGGATGTATTAGTGGCAGAGTTTGACTCTTTGGCATGTGCCGCCAAATCATTGGTGGATCGTGCTCGGTTTCTCTTTCCATTTCTCAGACTCAGCACACTGAAAGAAGTGTGCTCCATCCAGGTCATATTACCGGGTGAGAACTCTGATTGCCTGCCAGTCAGTAGCCCCCACACCCCACTAGAGTTCAGCTTGTCCAAGGTGGATGGCCCTTTAAGACTTGGCAGACACACTTGGTAATCTTCTTGATTATCATCCAGGCAGTGCAGGTAGTCCTCAGTCACCTCAAGGGCTGGGCTAATGTCCTCAACCTCCAGACCGTCCATCACCTCAAAAGTTCTGATGTCACAGACGATGCAGAAAGGCCTGAATCCTTGATTGTGGGAAGGAAGATAAGGCAAGATCGAGACGCCTCAAGGCATAGTGCAACAAATGGAACATCTGCTTTATATCCAAAAGAAAATGAGGTTAAACAGATGGTCCACAGAAGTCTGAACCCCTTCCAAGAGTGTCAGCGTTGCTAATTAAGAGCCTAACAAGAACTGCCCGCTGTGCCTGCTCTTACTATAAGCAGTGGGCAACAATCAGATGTCGAAAGCGGGTGCTGTCTCATTTAGCCAAGAATTAAACAACTGGAGTCTGTAAGGCAGTAATTGAGCAGGTTATGAATGTAATGTCCCGCCAGGTCATGTGTCCACAGAGTTTGACATCCTGAACATAGACACAAAAGAGAAAGAAGAACAAAGAAATAAACATACAGAAGATAACAGCTTTGAAAATAACTGAATGAGACCCTTTCATTTTTTATTATTATTTTGCACAAAAAATAGAAGTCCTAGCAGCTTAACAAACCGGAAAATTTACATTTCAAAATATATTATCTGTTAACTGTAGCAATGGCTTTTAATTTTAATAAAAAGAAAAACATTATATTTTGCATGGCCGCTTTAAGTATCTAGTGGAGTCAATACATTTTGTGTTTTGATACAAAGGTGTCGTGACTTCATTTACCTTGACCTTTACTATGTCTAACTAGAGAACACCTCACTATTGAAAGTGACGGTAAGACCGAGTATGGAGTGACCCATACAAGGAATTTGTGCTCTGCATTTAACCCATCCAAGTGCACACACACAGCAGTGAATAAACACACTGTGAACACACACCGGGAGCAGTTTTGCACTTTTACCAGACAATTTAATGAACAATTGTTATATCACCAGATGAATAATGACTTGATAAAGCAGACTAGAGAAGCTTCAGACAAACTGAGAGAAAGGCACAATTCTTGAAGTTTACAAGACAGGGTGGAGTTCACTGCTTCTCAATTATCCCAGCTTCATATGATCATCCTGCCTCTTATCCAACACGCATCTTTCTTTGAAGCCAATGCAATATATATATATATATATTAAGGAGAATTGACCTTAATTGTGTTCTACAGCTATAACAGTACTAGTGTACTGCTACCTTAAAGTTTTGTTCGCGTTCTTGAGTCGATATAACTTACTTTAAACAACTTGTAATTTGACATGGTTCATCCTCTTTAAAACTTGGTATGAATTGCCAATGGGCATCAAGTACTGTGAACACAAAATAGAAAGCTGCAAAAATACACAAAATGCATGCGTTAAATATATTTAAAGAAATGTTCGTTTATCTGCTAGAAACAACACTTATCTAAAAGTCGCTTACAATGTATGATTTAACCCGATGACTTCATGCCTGATGCTAGTTAGCACTCCGCTACATCCTCTACCCAATGACATTTGTGTCAATTGAATATATTTCCCTCTCGGCGACTATAAAAATTACATTACAGTGATATTCCGTGAATCCACGATTTATTAAACACGAGTCGGTTGTTACAAACGCGACGAGAACGGTTTAACGATAAGAGAAACTGACTCACCCGCTTGTGTTTACATTCTCACATCCAGCACTGTCAACAGAAATGCACACCGGGTGAAACAATGTTATGTGGTGAATAGTTCCGACCCTATTTTCTGTACGTCACAAGACGATGGTTTCAGACAATAAAGAAACTAAATAATTTAGTTCCACACATAACGGATTGTAAGGTATATAAGGATACGTAACTAAAATATAATAATTGGCTTAAACTTATGGTACTGAATTGTAAAAAAAATAATGATGGATTTATAACATTGAAATGACAACAAGCCTGTAAAATGACAACAAACGAAAATCCACTTGGCCTGAAGCTTTCTAAAATAAAAAAAATAAATAAATAAATAAAAATTATATATATATATATATATATATATATATATATATATATATATATATATATATAGATAGATAGATAGATAGATATAGATATAGATATATAGATATATAGATATATAGATATATTATAATAAAAATTTACTCATGAGCTAAATTATGCTAAATTATGGGTCACTTTTAGCACATCTGTTAAAAATATGCTCTAACAATGCATATGATTTAACCATATATATATATACTTTTAATTCCGTGTTACTGCAGGATTTTACCTTTCTTAGTTCAAAAGTATTACACATATGCACATTGTTTGAGCATTCTTTATAAACCGGATCCATTGAACAAATTAAAATCCAGTTATTTCAGTTAATATACCAAATACTCAGAAGCGTTTTAGTAGTTTATTATGAGACTGTCATCATTGTTTATTCAAAGTATACAATGGCCTGCTTGAATGGCTGAGCGAACAGCAGAACAGGATGTGAGTTAGAATGATATGGGCTTGGTAAAATATTAGAAGGAAATCTGAGAGAGAACATTTACAATTATAGCCTGTATTTTAATCTTGTTTGATTAAACCATTTGAATATTGTGCTGTCCTTTGTCTTGTCACCCTGCCTAGAATGGTTATAAAATGTTCTGAGGACAACAAGCATTATAAAAGACCTGTGCATACGTAGTGTGCATAATGTGGTCAGCATTAGTGAAGCCAAGAGGTTTGGTTTGAGTGGGCGAATTAAGGTTTTTTTTGTAATAGCCAAAAGCTCCCTGCTCTCTGAGTTATTGTGCGAGGTCCCCACCGAAAAAGAAACATTATTCAAGTCTTTTTCAGGCCACAGACTGAAACACAGTAATTATCATGGGCTCCGGGACAAACCTGCGACCTCCCTTCAGTCCTCCTGCTCTCCCCCATGCTACCCTTTCTGAGAGCTCATTGTCTTGGCTTGTTTAAAGAAAGGCTTCGTTAATGAAGGAGGAGGGGGCATGGGCTAATGGGCTCAAATAAGTTCTTCTCTGGGATATTGTTGAGGGATAATGGCAGTGCGAGGCCCAGCTGTAAACTTGCAGGCGCCATATTGTGTGTGACCTACATAGACCCTCATCTGAACCCCAGCTAAATTGACGATGTTTTGCTGTTCTTAATCAATGAATAGATATAGATTTGTCTAGTCTAATTATTATGACACACATACGCACACACGCACACACACACACACGCACACACACACACACACACACACACGCACACACACACACACATTATAATTTACAACAGTAAGCAATTGTTGTGAAACTCTTAAAACAGTGATTTCTTTTTAAAATGAAGAATTGAATACATCCCAAATGTGTATTCATTATCATGTCAAAGCATGTTAATTCCAACTTTTAATACTCAATTTTCCAAATACAAAGCAGATGAACCATTAATGACCACTTCTGTTCACTTGTAAGATTCTGAAAAAGAAGACTGCTATTTTTAGTTGGAACAATTTAGTTGAAGCATCGCAATTTTCTCTGATTGGATGGAATTGGATAGAAGTTCGGCTCAAACTACAGCACAGAGAATTGATCATAAGTAGGACAAAAGCTTGAGCCAAAGCAGCACAACAATCCCTTTATCTCTTTGAAATTTATCCTCATATCAGCCTTTCCTGTCTACATCCCTCACTCTTGTATCATGACCCATGAGCTTTCCTTTTCGCTGTTTGTGTTTTCAGTGTCTATTTGGATTCTGTGCTCCTGCGCTGATTACTAAATTATGATTGGGAGTAAGGATAGCAGGGCTTTCATCTGCCCAGCGTTGTTCCTTGCTTTCCCCTCCAACACAAAGGGGCCCTCTGCCTCTGCCCGCCCGCTTTTGAAGAGTAGAGTGGCCCTGCATCCCCATGGAAACCACTGTGTTTCCTGCAGGACCAAGGTGCATCAAATAAACGGCAACTCAGAGGCTGAAACATCAACCCATGTCTCTATCACTAATCTAATCATGCTTTTCAGTAGACAGAATACTTTGTTGAGCTGATGCAATTTGTTCAAATATAAGTGTTTATGTTCACTTACAAAATAAAAGTACAATTTAAGAGGGTTAGGTTTAACATAGTGCGTGAAATCAACACTGCTAGGGTTAGCAGCATGTAACTAAATAAAACCAGTCCCAGTGTTAAATATTGCCCTGTTTGAGTTGAATAAACACTGACCCAGAGTTAATGTAAAACTAGGAACACTATTGATGATGCTACATCAACTCATATAGTTATGTTTTATACAAGTCGTGCAGTTCTTGTGTGGATTGTTTGCAAATGAATCTGCCAATGAAATCATCTGTGGGACGTTGCTTTTGATCATGGTAGCACCTTTTTTTATAGTTTTTCAACTTTTTCAGAGGTTCTTATCAACTTTTAGTACTCTCTCTATGCTTTTAGGTGTGCAAAATGAGAATTGAAAATTGCAGTTGTGTCTTTTGATAATAAAAACAAGTAATACTAGAAAATGTAAGTTACTGTAATGTGAAGTATACCTCTCAGCCAGCCATTACTGTTTTATTTAATGCAAAATATAAGCCAGCATAAAAAACAAAACTCAAACTGCTGATGTAATGGGATTTTCATGCACAACCATCTTTAGGGTTTAGACAGAACGGTCAGAAAAAGAGAAAATATATAGTAAGCGGAAGTTCTGTGGGCACAAATGTCTTGTTGATGGCAGAGGTTAGATGAGAATGGCCAGACTGGTTCAAGTTGACAGAAAGGCACAGTAACTCAAATAGCCACTTACTACAATCGAGGTCTCGAAGAGCATCTCTGACACATCGAACCTTGAGGCGGATGAGCTCCAGCAGCAGAAGACCAGGTACAACTCCTGTCAGCTAAGAACAGAAAACTGAGGCTTCAATTTGAAAAAAGTTGCCTGGTCCAATGAGTCTCAATTTCTGTTACAATCAACATGAAAGCATGGGTTCATTCTTCCTTGTATGTGTGGGGGATATTTTCTTGGGACACTTTGGGCCCATTGGTACCAAATGAGCATTGTGTCAACGCCACAACCTACCTGTGTTGCTGACAATATCCATCAATTATGACCACAGTGTACCCATTCTTCTTCCAGAAGGACAATGCACCATGCCATAAAGTGCAAATAATCTCAAACAGGTTTCTTGAACACAACAATTAATTCACTGTGCTAAAATGGCCTCCACAATCCACAAATCTCAATCCAATAGATCACCTTTGGGATATGGTGGAACGGGGGTTCGCATGATGGACAAATCTGCAAAGGTTACCATGTAAATATTGACCGAACTCATGAGGTTGTTTCCAGTACCTTGTTGAATGTATGCTTTGATGGATTAAGGTAGTTCTGAAAGGAACCATTATTAGCAAGGTGTAGCTAATAAAGGGGCTGGTGAGTACATAATAACGCATTTTGCAGCTTTGATATTTAATCATTCGGACACAAACTTCAGATAAAGCAGTTAAAATCCATTTTAATTTGAGGAATGGAGGTTTTACTGTTGAATGTACATTGGTGAATGATGAATTTAGCTAAAACATGAAGTAAGAAAATCTTCGTTATGAAGTGATGATTCAAATATGAGAAAAAAACCGAATAATACATTTTCCACAATAACATTTCAACATATGACAAACATGTCAGGAGGAGCTGGCAACAGTGACCTCAGCTTGAACACGTTTTACGTCAGATGCACCGGCGTCTGTTTCATATTCATTTCCTTCCTCTGTCACAATAGTAATATCCTCACACATGAATAGGTCTCCGTTCACACGGAGAGAATCCAATTATCATGGTACAATGGAGCCAGATTGAGGGAGACGTCTTCATCTCCTCTCGCCACTTTTCTCACTTGTTCCGGGGTCTCTCTCGCTGCGATACAAGTCTTAATAAAGACGAGCGCACCTGGTTCATTATCAGCCAGACGGTTGTGTACAGTGCTCACCTGAAGATGAATGAATCTACTAATAAAATGTTTTATTTTATTTTTTTTATCCGAGAATTAACTGTATTAAATAGTTCAGCAGCAGTCTGTGTGGACGCATTGCGTCATTGGGCTGCCATCTAGTGAATAAAGCGTGTTATAATTTTTCAGACGAAAGATATTCTGGTTATAAAAAGGTGCAGAGACAAGCGATGCGTTAAAAGCTCCATATGTCATCTAACGTTATAAAGTATGGTGTTCTTTCATACATCTTTTATTGTATAACAGTAATTGTATTGTAGCAGTCTTGCTCTTGTTATTGCTTTTATTTGTGTTTTAATTAATGTTCCAATGAAAATGTGATATGTTAACAAGTTTTTTTTAATTTTTAGCAAGTTAAAAAAAAGAAAAATGTAAATATTAAGTTCATATGTACCTCTTTTCTGGAATGACTTAGGTTATGTTTCTCCAAACGTAAAATAACATAAAACCTGCGCTTTAAACATGTAATTTGCTATTTTGAAAATGTTAAGAGTCTGTGTAATATGCTTCATTAGGAGTGATTTCATTTCTCATGGAACACCTCATGGTCTTCAGTTTTGTCTAAAAATACCAAAACTTCAATATGTGTTTACACTGCAAAGAAAATATCAGACTATAATGACCTCTAGTGTCATATTTCTTCTTAGGTCATTGGTTCTGGAGGGTACGTCTCAGTCTCTTGATCTCAATATCATTGAACCACTCTGTGGAGAAGCTACAAACGTGTAGCTCAGGCAAAACAATCAAGAGTTGGAGGCGTTTTGGCAAGAAAAACGGCCTGCTTTACCAACAAAGAGGATAAAGAACCTCATCAACAACTACCTCAAGAGACTTCGGGCTGTCATTGATGTTAAAGTGGGAGTGCAAATTATTAAAACGTTGGATCAGGGTCATTTGGAAAGTTTCTGGTGTCATCATGATTTAGTGTAAATACAGTTGTTTGACAATAAATGATTTCTCCCAACCACTGAGCGCTATCATTCACATTTCCTTCAAAAATGACCAAGAAATCCAAAATTCTGCCCAGGTGTGTAAACTTATGAGCACAACTGTAACCCTAAATATATAAATAGCTAAATATAATTAACATAATGACGAAGTCGAAAAAGTAGAACCCAATGAGACATATATATATATATATATATATATATATATATATATATATATATATATATATATATATAAATCAATATAGAAAACGTCATCTTAGAAAATCTCATTTATTATTCACATTACAAGACTGTCACATGAGCCCACAAACGGACAAACTGCAGACTACAATCAAATTCATGTGTAGAATGACATTAGCTTTCTGTCAGAATAAGGAATGTCAATTTTAAAACAGGCATTTAAATTATTCAGAACTCGTAAATGTTATTTTTGCATTATTATTCACTTTCACTGACCTTCACTTTCACCTAGGAACAAATAATAGTGTATACATGAAGATGACACACACAAACATTAATTAAGGCAGTAGGGCTTAATCCTAGATGGTGAGAGTCAAGCTTTAAAGACACATGTTAAATGCAATGTTATGATACGATGATAAAATGCTGATAATTTTTTTTAACAGAGATACAGAAGCTCCTTCCATTTACAAAGGCAATTTCATATAATGTGTTGAAAGTGCTCTGCTTTCCATCCAGGACTTAGTGATCCAGTTTCTTCTGTGGTCCCAGTTGAGGGAGACAAAGCCTGATGTTCCTTGATGAAGCTCCTGCAGCTTGATGTGGTCGACAGCTCATTGTCAGTGCATGTGTCTGTGTGAACATCACCTTTAGAGTTTGGGTTGAGTTGCCAACTTAATCTTCAAGTTTTCTGCCAGCTTGTCAAGGAATTCAAAGGTGTTGAGGTAATCGGAACGAGTGACTCTGTGGGAGGAAAGGAAACCGTTAAATTCACTTAACAGAAACTGTAATTGTGAACACTAATATACTTTTGCATTAACCATTAAAAGTCTCTGCATGCACCTGTGCATGTGTCAATCACACACAAACTTCTTTCAGTTTCATTTTATGGACCACAAATCAGTGCCATCTGGTGTTGAAAAGAAGGGATAACCCTTGGAAGTTTAAGACCTGTGATATGGCTCGTGTTTTCCAAAGGTTTAGCACAAAAAGCACAATGAAACAAAAACTGCATAAGGTTTTGGAGAGGTTTGTCTGTTTTATTTTCATATGTATAAATTTAACATCGTTTTTACTTTGTCTTTGCTTTTTGGGGGGATTATATTTTATCAGTTTTATTTTATTGTTATTTTATTATAAAATGACAATTTAATTCTTGGAATTTCTTTTGTACAATTTCAGGTTTGCTGTGGGATGTTTGTGTAATATTTTGAAAAAATAGGTCATTTATCGGAGCAAATTGTTAAGTAGTAAAATGGCCAAGACTTGTAAGGGTTAACGCACAAAGTGAGTGATGTTTGTTTATATCAGTATTTATTGTTTATATTTACACAGAAGAAATTTTATTGTATTTAATGTCTTTGGCCGTATGTTTGGTGTCATTGTCCTGCTGAAGAACAAATTTGTGGCCAATATTACGCCTTCATGATGGACAGTATCTGCTTGTAGTTCTCATCGTTGATAACACCATTAATCCTGACCAAACGTTTAACTGTTGCTTGACACTTAGGATTGTACCGCTCTCAAACCTTCTGCATTTTTTCTGTTCTTTTGTTTTTTTATGCATTTTTGAGTTGCTTTTTTGCTGCAACTCTTCCTTGAACACCACTCTGCAGACTTCTGTGGGCAGTAACTGGGTGTACTTGGATCGCATTGCTGGACAATTGTAATTTTCGTATGGTTTTATGTTAGCTTGATGTGTCTGGCATCTACTGCACTAAATTTCCTTGGTCGACCACTGCATCTATGATCCTCACAAATATTATGTAGTGGTGCAAAAAATGTGTAACAATGTGTGCATGTAACCAAATATTTTAGCCAGTGCACATTTTTATACATACGCTGACATGCCCTTGATACAGATGGCCAAGTCCTTGGTCATGAAACCTGCTTCAATGGTCTCAATGCACACAGCCTCCAAGGCCTCAGCAAACACTTTCAGCTCTCCGTTCTTATCCAGTTCTGCCCGGTGCAGGAGCCCACGTGTCCATGCAAAGATGGAGGCTGATGAAGGAGACAAAACCTTTATATAGTAAACACCCTCACTTTCAAACCAATGAATTCAATATTAAAATAGCAGCAGGACCTTTTTCGTCAACATCTGGATATAAAAAAACGTGATCGTAACCTAAGAAGAGTTTTTTTTGTAAAGTGTGGTCGCTCACCGATGGGATTGGTGGAGGTCTCCTTTCCTTGCTGGTGCATGCGATAGTGTCTCGTAACAGTACCATGGGCTGCCTCAGCCTCGACTGTTCGCCCATCAGGACACACCAGTACACTGGTCATCATACCCAGTGAGCCATATCCTAAGTACAGAGGTTTTTTAATTTAGTTTCGAAAGCATCATTTTCCCAATCACTCTGTCTTCAAATGTACTTCATGTCTGTAGTACGGTCATATCTGTTATCAAAGGCAAAAATGGGCAAAAATTAAAAAAGCAAAAAGTCATAAAATAAAAACTATTTGATGGTACATGAGTTTTTTCTTTTTGTTGTAAAATTTGCAATAACTGTTGTAATTGAATAATAATTCATAACCCATTACAGAAGACTCTGGAATCTAGGTTTAAGACGATTTATATTATATAGTATATCAGAACAAAACACTTTCTTGGATCAGAATAAAACCTGACTAAGCAAACGAATCTGCTGATTGGGTGAGCAAATATGACATAGCAAGATTTATTAAAATTAGTGACATTTCTAGCTTACAACAAATTTTGATACACACAAAAAAAACTCACAAAAGAAGTGTTTTAAGCTATTCAGAAAGAAATACTGAATTGAAACTAGTATATTTGACCTTGTATTTTGTCACACATGCTCTTAAAATTAAACTAGGATGTTTTGTCTTTTAATTGGGAGTGAACAAAGATTTAAAGGAAGAATGCAAGAATAGATGTCCTTAAATCAAGCTTTCCTTTGGCTCAGTCAATAGAAGGTAATGCAAAGGTAATCAGTTCGAACCCCAGGGAAAGCATGAACTAAAAAAAAGTGTTAATCCCTTGAAATGTAAGTTTCGTCTGCCAATTGCATAAATGTAAGTCAGTTACAATACGATTTGGTCTTAATACTAGAAACATTCGGCAATATTTTAGGGAAAATTGCATTTATATAAGAATGTTTGCACTTCATTTTAGTATCCAAAGTAGAGTACTTGATTTTAAAACATGAAATTCTGGATAAATATGAATACGTTGAGTCAAAATATCTTAAGATCAGTGGCAAAATGAAAGGCTAATTTTACAGTTTCTTAATTCAAGCAAACAAATCACCAACAAGATTTTTTCTCCTGAAGACAATTTAAGGCACTTCCCAAGATAAGCTTAATAATCTATACCCTAAAAACTTTTAATCTAAATTTTAGCTGTTACATCTTGGCTTAGATTTCAGTTTTTGCAGTGTAAGCAGCATTTAGTGGCGCGTCGTTTTTTAGAAAGTCTTATAATCTGACGATTGCACACTCGAAAAGATTTATTATTTATAATCAATGACCAAAGTGGTTATAAACACAGTTAAGAATGCCCATAACTATAAACCACAAACTAAAGGCCTGCAGATAGTTGATTAGATAATCAAACTGGCAATATACTTGTTTATGACAGTAGTGCACATCAGGTTTATCCAGCATTTTATTGGTGCTATTTATAAACCAATTAAAACCATGTCTGAACACAATTTTCTCTTACCCTGAGCCACAGAGTCAGACTGCACATCTCCATCATAGTTCTTGCAGGCCCAGATGAAGCCACCTTCGGACTTCATGGCCTGAGCCACCATGTCATCGATCAGCCGGTGCTCGTACCAGATGCCCTTAGCATCGTACTGAGCCTTGTACTCTCTGCAACACGGATAAAAAATATAATATTTTCCTGTGTATTCTTTGAGGTGATTGAGCATAGACATAAGCAGCTATGGGAGCCTTAAAGCCTACATAAAAATACAGTTACCCACTTGTCATAGATCTCCTGGAAAATATCCTTGAAACGCCCGTCGTATTTCTTCAGGATGGTGTTTTTGGTGCTGAGGTACACTGGCCAACCTTTATTCAAGCCCATTTGGAAAGAACTGTGAGCAAAGTCCCGGATTGATGCATCTGTGTTGTACATCCCCAGAGCCACTCCACCAGAGCCTGGACAGTTTATTCAGACTACAATTAAAACAATGATTTACCATGTTACACTAATCTGGACTAAACATATGCACTTTTACCATCACTACTAACAACTTTAGTTAGAACACCATTTTATGTTATCAAATCACTGTGCCTTAAAATTTAACCCATTTAAGTACCCCTAACCAATGACAAACTATAGTCAATGTGTATGAAGATATAAGCTTAATTTAAAAAATTGATATCACCTAACCACGCTTAGGTCATGGAGAAGTGGTACCCTAGCACCATCTATTTACCAGTAACCACTGATTAATTTTGGAACGAAAGGACAATTTTGCTGACCCAAGGCAAATTAAAGACATTTATCCCCACCAAACTAATCACATAGAACACATCTATTATATTCTAAAAAAACAAAGTCACAACTTATTGAAAAAGACATTCATTAGGACACATTTAAATTCAAATGTCACACCAGGTTATTAAGGCTTACAGCATGAACAGGATTACACGCGTGTTTCCCTTGTGCTTGTGTTAAATAATCAGTTTTAAAATGCCATGAATTGACTGACACCTATTGGTTTGGTAGAGTCATTACAGCATTTCAGGGGTGTTAGAAAGTTTGTGTGGATTCGTTTTTTTTAGAATGGATATGTGTCACGGTTTGTGAAATAAACCCTGGTACTTGTGGACATGGCCTTTTACCTTTAAAGTCATAAACCACAAATTTCAATGGTTCTCCTCCATCTTTCGGTGTGTATGTCATTTCCACTGTTCCAGGGCCGGGTACAACAAAATCTGTAGCCTTGTACTGTAAAGGTCAAAAAGAAAGTGTATTTAAAGACCACTTTGATGAATTAGCAACTACCGGTATGTACACAAAATAAAGTCATGAGCACACAAAAAAATTTTAAAATAGTTTGCCATTACTTTTGTTTGAGAATGGGACCTGAGTCCTCCAAAAAAAGTACTAATAGCAATAATAATAATATAATAAATGTATATAATAATACATCTAACATCATAACTACATTTTGATGATTTTGAAATGTATTTTTAGCACAAAAGTGATTTGAGGAAATTCAAAATTTTCTGTTCCAAAGTTTCACAGAGCACCTCAAAAGTCATACAAACAAATTCAGAATTTAATATTTACATATTTATTTTAAAATATTTTTTCCCCGAAATGCAATAATTCCCAGGCATCAATATGAATGTTTATTTTTTAAATGAAACAGTTCAAAATATAATAACAAATAATGTTGATATTGAACAAAGAGGCTGGTTCCAGAACAAATCATTTAAGCAATGTCAGAAACCACATGTTGATATCTGACTTACTGCTCCGAAGCCTCACCTTTCACCACCTGGTGACTGGGACTTTAATGACTGTGATCAGCTGAAAAATTCCCTGATTCTGTTCAGTCTTCGTGAAGCGATTATAAAATGATTAAAAATTTGAGGCAGATTACAGCAGACACTATTCCACCCCCTCAGCACCTCATCTTCTTTGTGCTGGGCTGGGTTTAGTGGAATTATCGCAGTTTAAGAAAAGACTTTAGTGGCGGTTATTGCGGTTTGGGAAAGAAAATGGACAAAGCAAGACTGCATTACACAGCAAGTACTCTTTCTTTTTATAGCGTTATGTAATCAAAATGCACCCAATACACATTCCCAATTATGCTTAATGAATTCCCTCACCTGGTCTCCATGTGCATGCCTGCCAATAATTATCGGCTTGATCCAGCCTGGTACCAAGCGGGGAATGTTTTTGCAGATGATGGCTTCTCTGAACACAGTGCCACCCAGGATGTTACGGATTGTTCCATTGGGAGACCGCCACATACTCTTGAGCTTGAACTCTTCCACACGCTTCTCGTCAGGAGTGATAGTTGCACACTTGATGCCTACATTATAACGCCTCACAGCTTCCGCTGCTTCAATAGTTACTTCATCATCTGTGGCATCCCGGTGCTCCATTCCCAGGTCATAACTAATTCATAAACATCAGAAAATAATATAAACAAGCTATCAAAATCAACTGAGTTAGACAAAATGTGACAAAGTTGTCAGCTGTATTTTATATGCAAATAATGCAAAATGGAATTCATTTTACACTAGCTTTTAACACATTTGTAAGTTGATAGCATGAAAGGGATTGTTTCAATTACAAATAAATACCCACTTTTAAATTGATCACCATTCCATGATCTTTGCGAATAATAAGTTTGAAAACCACTCCGCTATACAAACAGCTCCACCTTCACTGCTGCTAAAACTAGCAGAAACTAGCAAAACTAAGGAAAATTTACAACTAGCTACACCAATCGGTTAAGATCGCACAATCAAAGAGTATTATTAATAAATAGTCCATAATGAGAAGCAAGGCACTGTTGGAACGCCATATATGTTTTTCATATTTATTTTACTGAAGATTGGTAAAAAAGGGACAATTGGACACTGGTTTTGCTTGAAACATGGGGAGAATCTCTCTCTCTCTGTCCCTCAACTGTGTTCGTTTCGCACACTCTCACAAACATTAAACTCAATGATCCCTGTGCCGATTTTTCTTTCTTATTACTCAATTACTTTGCCTCTCTCTTTCACATTGTTTTTGTATTACATTAGCAAAGGATTATGAAGTCATGCATGTTCAAGCCAATGCTCATTTAGAGAGAGGTGTTAATGATAGCCGAGGGAGAAGCATTGTGAAAAATACAAAAAATGTATATTTCTTAAAATCAACATTGTTTTTGATGAAAAAATTAAAATCCAATACAAAAAAAGAAATCACGACTCCTTTAACAATTTAATTACAGTTAAACTAGAAATTTACATTAAAAGTTCATTTGAAAAAAAGTGTAGAAATTTGAAATGACATTGATAAAATCTTGTGACAGTAATAACATTCCATAATATGTTTTTAGAAAAGGTTCAATGGATAAAATTTGGTCTAAAAGAAGACAAAACAACACTTTGACTGAAAAACGAAAGGCTTTATCTTTGCTTTTATGTGTCTAACTGTGTTAAAGGCATCCTTTCAAACCCAAAGTGCTTTGGTTAATATAAAGCAGCTTAAGTAATGTTGTGCAACTGTAACATAAATATTACACTAATACCAAGTCTAGCATTGTGTCTAGAGATGTGTAAACTTGGCTAAATGTTCTTGTTCCTTTAACTACGTTAAGCTTGCTATGACCTCTCACCCACTTCCTTTCACGTGTTCGAAGCTCAAAAACTATAGGTGGCGACAGAGGTTTTGCCACTATTTTCTGTCTTTTTATTTATTTATGAAACTTATAGAATAAATCTGTTTTAAATTTGGGAGTGTAAAGATCCCACTTTGCCTGGAAAAACCCAGACCTCGAATGATTTAGAACGTGTGTCTCCTGAATTCATTGTAGAATTGAGTCCGAACTCAATACAAAGGTGCATGACTTTCTCTTTCTAGACTTTGAGCTGAATACTAAAATCTAACACTTATTTCATAATAAAAGAGATGCTTTGGGTGAAAATGTAACTACACGTTCAAAGTCCATACAAACCCTGATGATTTGACATTTTAAAGCAAAGGATATCTATTATGTAATAAAAGTATGGTGGCAACCCTACCCTTTGGCCAAAATTATTTTATTTATAGCTTGGTAACTGTTGAGTTTAAATAGAATTTAAAAAAAAAAAAAAATCGCAAACATCAAACACAGAAATAAAACATCAACATCCAAAAATTCAGATTCCAGTTATCATTACAATGTTATACGTTAACAGATATTAATGAGTCCCGGGTGAAAAGTGTTAAGATTACCATGGAAATGCTTGTAGGCAGGACAAAGTATTAACCCAGATTACTCTATTCTCAAGAGAAATCAAATTTAATGAGAGCGCATCTCATCTTCAGTTAATGCACCCCCTACAAGCACCACCACCCACACATGCTATCTCACCTGTGCAGGTCAAGCTCCAGATAAGGGAAAATGAGTTTCTCTTTTATGAGCTCCCATATAACCCTGGTCATCTCATCTCCTTGCATCTCGACCACAGAACCTGCTTTGATTTTCGGAGACATTCTGGACCCTGCAAGATTGATGGTGGTTATGGTAGTATAGCACTGCACTTTCTCCATTCAGATGTTACACAACCGGTGACTCAGCATTTTTCACCAAAAACCTGTTTTAACTGACATGGATTTAACTTGAAAAGTGAGCTTCCATAACATTTAAGGAGATAAAATTATATATATATAATAAATACATATAGTATTTAATTAAACGACTGATTAAACCAATAAAGAGAATACAAATAGTTTTAATACAGGGAACTACAAGTAAGTTCCATATTTAGTCAACAAAACAAAAGTTAATGCATTCACTAAATGTAATATGCTAAATCTAACCCCAAGGAATTTGATTTCACTATTAGCCTGTACATCAAATCACTTTTTTAAAAAGTGTGCGCTGCATTGACTTATATTGGATTTTAAATAATATACAGTGTAACTTCTTCAATGTGTCCAAAGAGATGAAGGGGACCGTAAAAAATATATTTTGGTTTTGTCTTCCATTGCATAATATCTGGAATATTATCTGATGTCAGGACTATTCTGGGTCATACAAGTCACATGTAAGTAATAGGTCTAATGGAACCTATGTGGAAATCCAGATTTTCTTATTCGTAACCTTGAGAATTCTCCATGCCAATCACACCGGCTCTTTTCAATCAAGTAGGAATGCCTGCAACCAGCCATTGAAGCGGGTTGATTCAATATATAACGCAAAGGTTTCAAAAACCTTATTACATTTTTAAAATGTTGTTGTTGTTTTGACATTCCCTTTGCTTTCTTTATTTTTACATTTTTATTTTGTCATAAAAACTTTTAAACGTTTTATAACAAAAAAAAAAAAAAACTAAAGTACTACTCAGAATTGTGTTTTGTACGGTTTTAGGTTACTTGTGTACTAAAATAAAATACAAATAAATACAAAAGAAGCTGGGGCTGTAATAAAAATGCAATTTTAAGCATTGGCACAAAAAAAAAAAAAAAAACATTTTTAAGGTTAAAAAAATGCTCAAAAGGCCCTGAGCTAGTAAGGGTTAATAAAGTCCTATTTATGTATTCCCTTCATTTGTGTATAGTATTTATTTTTAAACTATTCTATTGCATTTAATATTAACATTTAATAAAATAAAATAAAAGTTGTCCTATTGCAAAGTTTCATATGATAAAAACATGTCAAATACTTTTACGTGTACAAGACAAAAACATTATTAGTATCAAATTGTTAAATTACATAATTTAAGAAAGCAATAGAACTGCATTCTTTAAAATATGCGTGGAGTAAATACATGCATACATAATGCACATATTTGGTTTTCTATGATAGTATTTTAGTAGTAGTATACTTTTCAGCAGTTCTCATTCATTCCATTGAAGCACTTGACAGAACTTGACAATCAGGAAGCCCTTGTGTAACTTGACATTGGGTTTCTTCCATCATAACTCAAAGATTCCTTGCATTTTGACATTAAATATGGCAAGTTTATTGCCAACTGCTCCACAAGCTGGCACTGGTTACATAACACCACGATTAGGACAAAGGTCATAAATTGACAAATATCTCATCACACTAACGCTAATTAAAAATATATAGGAATACTCATACGACCATTCGTTGCATTGGTACATTTATATTTAGAGTATCCGGTTAGCTGAAGCCTATTTTTATCAAAGTATGTTTTCACAAATATTAACCGACAGCATTCAGCAAGATGAATTACTTACCCTTTTCCACAGAACGCACTAAAAGGAACGTAGAGAAAGATAGGAAATGGTTGTGTCTTATAGAGACTCGATGGTTTTTCGCTTATTCTTGGAAGGCGTTGTTTCCTATCGGCTGATGGCACGGCATAGGCTCTCCTCGGCTCTGCTTACAGTTGCACTCGTCAACCTGATTATTCTCCACCAATCCACGACAACAAGGAACTAAACTCCAAAGCACAGAGCCGCTCTTGTTGGTTGTACAGAACGTTTCATAATCTCTGATGTTGGTAGAACATATTTTGTGTAATTGCGTTTCTCATCTCTATGGGGCGCTGCGCGGCTCAAAACAGATAAACGGATTAAAATAAAAATGTAGGAAATAGGAACTTTCTTTTGCGAATTAATCCTCAATGCGTTCCGTGTGAGCTTAAATCCTACTTTTGGTTAGATGTGAAGAGCTGGCGTCAGGGACATCAATTAAACTACCTTACTTTAGAAATACCTTAATTTAATGATGTTTTATTGTTGGGTACAATTGTAATTTATACATGCAGATGCAAATGAAACCAGATCTAAACCAGTGGAGGTCAACCATTGGTTGAAGAAGTTGAAAACAAACAAATAACAAAAAAAAGTGGAAATTTGTATTTTTTGGTTTTAATTAATTTAACCTCCCTTATGTGGTCCATGTTTAGTTAAATAATTTTTAGTTCATTATTTGTATATACTTGACAGTAAGCAAACCTAATGGATATTTGTACTTGTATGTTTTTTTTTTTTTGTTATTCTGTTTTCTATTTTTATTTCACTGGTGTTAATGACCATTGCATTTTTAATAACCCTAACTTTCAATTTCATTATTTGGATAATATAATTTGGTAAATAATCCAGCCCCCTCAAATCTCCAGTTTCTTCAACAAACTTGAATCAAACGGAAAAAAAATCGTTATGGTTTACAAGAATGTAGATTTAATTGGTGTTTTTCACTGGCCACAGCCTCTTTCATAAATGCAATAATTTGTGACCACCAGCACTGTTGACAGTAGTAAATATACTCATACAAAAAAGCAATTTTTAACCACCAGAAAATAGCAGTGGTTGTCAGGGTACTCTTGATCTTTCCAATACATTTCTAAAATGATGATTGACAAATAAACGATTAGTATAAATGTTTCCCACTGAAATACAAAGCTGTGTTTGTATTTATTTTCAAGATAAATTAGATTAAATAATTTGCATAAGCACAAGCTAACTGTGACATTTAAACTGACAATGAACAAGGAGAAAATCTGACGCAACTGGATGCTGTTTGGCAGCTATTTACAAAAGCCTATGAGTAAAGTGAAATCTGGGGATTTTCTTTGATGATCGAAACACATTTTTCAGTTAGCATGCTTTGAATTTAGAACTGTATGCTTTTAATTAAAGTTAATAATGCAATGTTTCAAATGATCTTGGAAAAAAGTCTTTATTTGAATTAAAGCAATGGTTTTAGTAGATCTGTTTACATGCATTTGCGTAAAAAAAGAGTTAATTTTAAATTAATCTAAACCTAATGGTTGGTTCCCATCTGGCTTTTCTTTTGGCAAAAAGTTTAGGCACCCCCGATTTAACCCCGTGCACCTGGCCACTTCCGGATTAGGCCTATAGGCCACGCCCTCATACCATGTTCCTTGACCTCAAATACATAAAAGCATTTTTTTAACTGGGAGTTCTGTTCTGTTACAAATCAAAAGTACATTCAGCAAAGAATAGAACACTGAGCAGCCTCTAAAACGTATCTTACTAAACAAAAAAGAAGGACAGAATCTCAGCTGTGTTTGGCAGCCCTCCTAAATCAACGCCCTCCTTGTATTAAACAGGTAAGGACGACACGTTCCCCAGACCCCCAAACCTCATCCCAATTCCTAAATGCTCGTTTTCCCTGAATAAACAGATCTCCCTGTCCAGAAACGCCTTTGTTTAAGCAACGAGAAGGTTTGTTCATGAAGCAGCTGTTGGACGATCCCCATTGGCTGTTGGATGCGGTAATCTGGCTGAACGGTAGGTGGCGCGATTTCCTCACTCAGTTTGTAGATGCCATTGTCGGGGACTCAACGGTAACGATGGATAAGGACTCGCATTGTAAAATACACAATTTATAGCACAACATGTTTAGTGATGAATGATTAGGCGCACAAATGTTAAAAAAACCCTCAAAACACATTTAGTAGTAAATGGAGTTTATTATACTCTTGCTATTCTTGGCTATATTTTTACACACAGGCGAGTTTGTTTAACATGTTACCAATGTAAGCGAAGCATTTTAAACGTGTTCTTTATATTTTCGTTGCTTTATGACGCTTTCCTTTTAAATTGTATCCAATGAGCTTTGGTTATTAGTTTATTATTTTTTGGGGGCATTACCATGTAGGTAGAGTATATGTAATTTTATGACATAAATACAATGTATACATGCATAATTTTACAATTGAAAACAGTGCGCCATGAATAATAATAAAGATATTAGCAAAGACTTAATTTAGCGGAAGTGACGTGTGGCCAGGTAAGTTTGCACAGGTTAATTGTGCTCCGCATTAATCCATTTGCTCATTGAACAAACAGCGTAAACACACACACGGATCAGTGTGTGCACAGTTAGTGCAACAAGGGTCCTACGTTACCTCCTCACCAGATTCTGCTCACCACGTGACCTGACATCTGCTGGTTACTGGAACTAGAGAAAGCAATTGCTGGATGAAAAGAAAGCACCGTGGTGACACAGGGGAACAAGTCCACGCGGAGTCAGTGCGCAGTCTCCTCGGCTGCCAGAGCTCAAGTCTCCAGCCCTCCGTTACGCACAGGTTCAGCTCATTTCCAAACACCTGCTGTACGGAGACACGAACGCGAATCGTCGCACTCTTTAACGCTATGTAAGGCAGATATGAAGGTTTTCCGTTGAAGGATATGGTCACTGTTAAGCTGCCAAAGTGGAACCGCGCGTATCACGGATCGGGGCGCTCCTGCAGGGTCTAGGATGCGCACCCGGAACATCCCGATTCTTACCCGGGTTCGGGGCTGAGCAGGAGTCGGGTGCCCCTGCAGGACGCAGAGGCGGCAGGAGGACGCAGTCGACCCGCACCAGGATGCCTGTGATGAGGGGACTGCTGGCCCCGCAAAACACCTTCCTCGACACCATCGCCACCCGCTTCGATGGCACCCGTAAGTGCGCAGTGGGTACCAACTTACAGTGTTGCTTGGCTGAAGTGGCAAATGGGGCATTTTATCAGATGTTTGTGTAAATTTCTATAATTTATTGTTTTTGTTGCACGTTGTACAAAGAGGCTGCGTAACAGCAGCGTTTATTTTGACAACTGACAATATTTTTTTCCCTTTTTCTATATAATTGGCAATGCTTCTACTTTTAAGACACACTATCTCAAACTGGAAAAAAGTTAAAAGCAGAAAAATATATAAAACGCACAACAATAAATTTTGACTCAATTATCATAAATTAAAATATATAAAATAACTTTTGTTCAGCTCCCCTTAATTCAAAACTGAGATTTGATTCAATCCAATCACCCTTAAAGTACCGGTAATTATTTTTCCTTGCTTTACCCTATCTCTCTGTGTTCCTGCTCATTTAGGCTCTTCTTGTGTAATCTCTTCCCTGGAATCCTTGGTACATTTTGCCTCGCTCACTTCTGAGTATTTTTAAATGAAATAATATGAAGACTGGCAGCAATTTAACAAGATTTCACAGCGTTTTAGCGCTTTACCTGACATCTGGATGGCTCATTGAAGGTGAATAAGGTTAAAATGCTTTACATTGGAAAGCATGAGCATCTGCCGCTTCTCCAGGCAGCTGAGATGATTGTGTGAAGTCACACTTTTGAACTCTCTTCCATTACAGCTTGTTTATGTTTAGTGTTTTTGTACAGAATGGATAAGAAAGTTGTCTTGTGTTTACACTGAGAAGTAAGGGGATTGAGTTGAAATACAGCTTTATGTCTGAAACCGACTAGTCATCAATATGTTTTTGTTTGTGTGATTTTATTTTTATTATTGAATTTTATCATTGTTCCAATTTAATATGGCCAGCTCCATTAGTATTTGGTAAACTTAATAATAAGCAATTTTAAAAAATCATGAACTGAGTCTTCACACAGCACAGTTAAACAGTTAACAATATTTAGTTGAATTTGAGCTTTTTTAACCCTTTAAGAAGAATATGTTTGAGTTAGTTGGGTGTAACTTGAAACAATCTTGTTCTGCTCTATGACTGGAAAAATGTAACAATTCAATTTGGAGTCTTTTTGAATCTACCACAGCTCAACCTGAACCATAAAGCATGTAGACCATCAACATGGTGTCTGTGACATCTCCCACAGTTTTCAAATGAAGGGATGGGAAAGTTATGATCAACTTAGCCAGCCACGTAGAATCTTTGGTAATTGGAATTCATTATAGGGTGTGATAGAGCAAAATGTGCTTGAAAATGTAAAGCTAATGTAACTTAAACTAATGAATTTTAGTGAACTAATGAAAAACTCTCACAATTATAGATATACAAAAAAACAGGCCTTAACTCTTCGAAGTCTGTTTTGTTTTGTTTTTTTTTTACTATTTTTACAATTTGCTCAAGTAAAATAGCGTGACATTTTTTGTGACAATGCTTCATATAGTTTTTGTAGTACAACCCCAGCTTTTCATTTAATTACACTACACAATCATTACAGTCAAACATTTCAAAGAATTTTATATTCTCTCATTTTTGGCAACTTTTTAATAATAATGAAAATGCCTTTATACTGTCACCAGAAATAAGTGGCCTTAGCATCTATGGAAAACATAAAATATTCAATTTGCTTTCGCCATAAAATCCATCATGCAAAAGTATAACGTAAATCATAACCATTCATTCATTTTCCAACTCGCTTATTTCCATTTTTTGGGGGGGTTAGGGGGTCTGACGGTGCCTATCTCCAGTGCAAATTGGGCGAGAGGCGGGGGTACAACCTGGACAGGTCGCCAGTCCATCGCAGGGGAACATTCACTTACACATTCACACCTAAGGGGAATTTTGATAATTCAATTAACCTAACCGCATGTTTTCATGCTGTTGTGGGGGAGACCGGAGTACCCGGAGGAAACCCACGCAAGCACGGGGAGAACATGTAAACTCCTTGCAGGAAGGTCACCCTGCAAGCCTCGAACTGGCAATCTTCTCCCCTGTGCCGCCCATCATAACCAAGTTCGACATCACTTGATTTTCTTATTTTCATCCTTGTTTAAAAACAAGTCCTTTGTTCTTCTATTTTTATAGCTACACCTGAAATTTTAGGTTCTAACATCATGACTTGTTTTAAGTTCTCCAATCCATTTGTTTGCGATTAAGCTCTGAGGTCTAAAACTAAGCTTACCCTAGTAATTCTATTGTTCTTTGTGCCTAAAGTTCAAATGAATGCAAAATTCAAATGAACCAGAGCTGAATCTGATAGTGATCGTCCTCTAAGCACTAAAGGTTTCCACTGGGTATTGATCCAAATGAAACCATTAAAGACAGAAGGGGGTCGCTGGCTCCTTTAAGAGTGTTTTCACTTGAATTCAAAAAGAACAAACACAGGAATAAATTGCAGCTGAATAAAACACCCATTCTGCTTTATTGTAACTGAAGCTTGTAGAAGGGAACAGTCTACATGATGTTTGTCACTTTGTTGCATCAGGTTTAGGAGCAGATTCATTTAAACTAAAAGGTGTGCAATCAAAGGTTTGTTCTGCTGTTTGATGCAGGCGAAAAGGGTGAAAGTGAGAAATTTGTGGTGCTGGTGCATTCTCATTTGAGAGGTCTTCAAAGTCGGACTGTGCAGAGACAGAGGAGACAGAGGAGAGTCGCTGTAGACAGTGGTTAACACCACATCTCATTGAGCTGCGGGGAACATCACTGTAACACATTCTGAGAGGAAGTGACAGATCCAGAATGTACTCGATGTGACGTTTGCTGATTATTGTAAAGGGATGATTGCATCAATCTTGAAATTTGAGACTAAGATGACAATCTTTGGACTAAATATTGTTTTGTGATGTGTTTTTGTAGGAGAATAAGAGGATAATCCAATAAATTATTGTGAGTTTTTTAATTGTAATTTACAAAACCCTTCAATTTCAACTATAGAATATTTGATGAACATCAGAGTTTCCAATTTAAAAGGTGGAACATGGTAATGGATATTATATCATTTTAGAATAGTTTATCTGATTGGCATGTCAATATATTTCTGGACATCAACTACCTCTTATCATTGGAGTTGAATTACTGAAATTAGCTGGAATTCTAATTTAGTTAGTAGAATGTCTTCTCTTCTGATATTCATTGTTGGAACTATGTAATGAAGCAAAGGTTTATGGAGCAGAAAAACATATACAGTGCCATTTAGCCAGCTCTATACATCCTCTTGTTTCTGGTTGTTATTTTTTAATAATGACACAATTCATTAAGTATTCTAAAAGGGATTTTTGATGAGACGATTACTTTGTTGTCTTTTACAATCATACTGATTAGCCATAAGCAATGGAGAGGTAATTTTGTAAAGCAATTGTTTCACTCAACATGAAGCCATCAGACCATGCTCTTTTAGGTTTTTACCCTCGATTACAATAAGTTTAGGAAATCCAGCCAGCCAGAGGGTTAACAGATGCTTCGAACCAACAGAGCTTCGGTGAAAATGAAGGATTTGCTCTTTGTCATCCATATTCAATCAAATATACATTCAGAGCATTCAGCATATTTCAGACTGAACAAATGAAAGGCTCCCCATTCACCAAACACACAGATAATTGCACACCCCCGAGTGGAAAGTGCAGTCTTCATAATTAACTGCCACAAGTGACAAAAATTCAACTCGTCCTGTCTGAATATTTGTTAAAAGACTGAAGCAGATGAGAAAGAATCTAAACAAAGCAGAAGCAGACTTGAGTTTCATGCAGTAGCTACTTGATGTGTGGTTCTTTGTTGAGCTTGTTATTCATGATAAGTCAAGGTTCTGCGCTGGGGTGCATAGATTAACAAACTCAACCTAAAAAGTTTAGAACATATATTGTACCCTTTCTGTGAGGAACTTGCATGTTCAGAAGTTTAATTCAACTGAAAACATGGTTTAATTTCTGATTATAAATCGCTTGTCTGAGGGAAATGGAGTTTGAATAACAATGAATTTTGTTTTTAAAGCACAGAATAAAATCAACTTTAGCTGACCAATGTGCTGTACAATGATAAGGGGGTGCATGGGCAAACTAGGGTTGAGCTAACAGACAGTAGCCATAAAAAGCACAGTAAAACAGAAACAAATAGTTAGAAGTAAGAGCGCTTTTTTTACCTGACTTGTTTAGTTCCATTCAATCAAAAAGAGTTCCATTTTTGTTCGGTTCGTTTGAGCAAGTGAAAAAGCAAAGTATAAATCAGACCAAAAGTAGACTTAAAAAAATGCTAGAGGAGATTGTCTCTAACAAATCCAATACTATCATACTCCCTTACACATGCCATTATGGGTTGCCATGTTTCAAAGCAGTGTTTATCATGGCAGCTTGCGGTAAAACTTGCAGTAGTTTGTAATCTGGACATCATTTGCAACCATTATCGATTAAAATAAATGATTTAGTAAAAGACGCCAAGGATCAAAATCCAGTCCATTTTGACTGCGTTGTCCCAGCTTCAGGCATCTACTAACCAATCAAAAAGCAGTCGAGGAAACACATATTTTGTATGTGACCAATAAATGGCCTGTATGATGTCACATGGCTGTATTTTTAACTAGTGTGGATCTAAGTGATCAGTAGCCATGTTTTCATCCAAAAATGCTAATTACATTTATGTACAAAACTGGAATATTTAATTAAATATTTGCGGATGAAGAACCGTGACGAAACGCAATAGTCTTGCTTTTGGAGGCTGGAGATTGCTTTTTGGGAATGCAGCAGGTCAAGAGGTGATAATCCCGAACCACTTTGATGACTTACTTTGGCTGAGGAATTTTTGAATGATTAAAAAAACTTGGTAAAGTGTTGTGCAATGATATTGGACTGTAGGTTAGTCCATTAATGGTGCCCCATCGCGCCCCAGTTCCAAAAGAAAAATGCCATTGTATTTACTCAGTTTCCATCGTTGCTTATGTGCATTTTTTCTCATTGGATAAAGTTTATCCTACCCAGTTGTGTGCATAATTGTTTATGTTAATTTTATAAATTCATGCTTATTTTGCCATTTTCATCCAGGGTTTTGTATGTTATATTCCATAATGTTCATAAAAAAATAGGTGGATGGAAACGAGCTAGTGTGGTGTGAATGAGGATTAAATCTGCAACAATGTATCAGTTGTTCCTCTTGGTTCAGACCAAATAAACTATCTAGAGGTGTGAAAACACCCAAAAAGTAGGGTAAAATGGTTGATAAAGTAAAAATATACAATCAGTAGGTTTGGCTTAACATTGGAGTTTTGAGTTTGAACAAAACAAAAACAAAACAAAAAACAATGATGATGCTAGGCTGATGTCAACCGAGCCCTGGGAAGAGCCAGCAGCCCCTGGTCTCGCAGGACCCTATGATAACTAATGGCAGCCTTGTGATGGACTGAAGAGCTGTCAAGGTCTCTTTTAGCCCAATTAAAAAAATGGGTTAGAAAATGTAAAGCATATACATCTTGTACGGTTTCATTTGAACCAAGGTCTACTCTGGCGAATAAGTTAATTACAGTTTGATGTAAACTAAACTACAGCATACCTTGGTTTCTAAAAGTACCTAAATGATGACTATAAATGCAATATTTACCATATTTAATTGTTAATAGTAGTGATGTCAGAAGAAAACGTTCTTGTCAGTGTGCTTTGTGAGTGTTTAAAAATGTATTGTGTGTAGTGATCAAAAAGTGGTTTGAAAGTGGTTTTAATCCTAACTTCAGCTCTCACTTTTGTTTTTAGCACCAGAATCACTCCTAACTGTACCACGGAGTCCTTTGTTAGCAAATCATCTATATTAATTTTGTTTGTCTGCACTCTGTAATCAGTTTAGAGTACACTCACCAGATGGACCCTCTATTGGCTCCTGTGCGTCTGTGTGTCAAAAACAAACTCTCACACATCTCTTGAGCTCATCTTGATTCTATACCTTTCTCAGTCAGCCATTTTGGCTCTTGTTCTTAGTCAAATTGGAAAGTCGGGCTGATTAGAAGTCTGTCTGCTTGGCTTAAAGTGTTACGATACATTCCCATTCAATGCACACACATCCAATAGCTAATCAATCATACCACAATATTATCATTTTTCAAAGAGAAAGTGTAAGAGCTGGTAGCCGGGGCTTCTACTATTGCACACTACCAACAGTTTTGTAATTGGTTGTGATTGGCCATCTGCCAATATTACATTTTTTAAAACTTTTGAGGAATTATCAAAATCTGAATCCTGGCCCCACACACCAAGGGTGACATCTGTTCTGAGCTAATGTCTGTTTTGTCCCAGACTTGTGCAAATGGATTTGTTTATTACGCTATGTGTAGGATTCTATTTTTTGACTTATAATTGAATACCGGTACATATTTAAAATTGTCTGTTAAAAGCTTTTTTTAATTTCCAACTCTTTCCAAAGGGATTTGTTTCTTTCTTGTTTTGCTAGCTTGTAGGTTAAATTTCTAACAGAATAGGGTGGGAGGAGGTGTCTTCATATATGGTTGGATTGGGGGAAGTAATCTTAGTTTTTGTTCGTATTCTTAGTTTCCACTAGGAGTTCCACTAAGTGTTTGGCTTTGTTCTGTATCTTGTTCGATAAATAGAATTATAAGTATTATATATGACACCAATTATTTTCTTGCACAACAGTACATTTTGTTACTTGACAATAGCATATTTTATACCATTAAACAATGACCTGAGTAAGGATTATCAAGCTCTCACAGTTTGCAGGCCAGTAAGTGATTTGAAGCTTTTGAACTGCTGCAACGTCTATGTGGTTATTCCAAAAACAGGATAAGTGATAGAATCAGGATGCATAGTGCCTTTGGGTCCCTAAACCATTCTTGATTTGGTATTTCACATTGGTCGATATCATTGATTTCTTTCAAGTTAAAAACAGCTTTATTAATATCTCATGATATTCAATTGTTCTGTAATAATACCCTTTGTCAATTGATTCTAAAACAACTATTATAAACAATTATTAAAAAAAGTAACAAATCACTATGTTTATCCAGTAATTATACTATGATGTCACTTCTTCCGCTCTATAGTATATTTTAAAAAAAACCCAAAAAACACTTCAGACTCAAATGGAAAATGTAAGTAGTTAATGGCCAGGGGGTTGTGGATCACTGATTTAAAGCATATGTGGTTAGTACACATCAAATAATGAACTCTACAGCCACTAAGCATTCAGAGGACCCTGAGAGCAACCAATCATGTCTAGGATGTACAGTAACTAGTTGTGAATTCCAGCTGTGTTTATGGTGGTGTAAATCAAGAGAAAGTCTTGTATCTAGTGGAGTTTATGGCTCTCCCATAATGCTAGATTGACAAGCTGACTGGTTTTCCACAAGATAAGTTTTCTTCCAAAACGTGTGTGTGCGTGTGTGTGTGTGTGTGTGTGTGTGTGTGTGTGTGTGGATTAGTCTCTCCCTAGAGAGGTGTACTGACTCTGTGGTGTGGCACAGTCTTCCCCTCATTATAAAAAGAAGGGCGGAAAACATTGGCCACTGGTGAGAGAAGAATTCAGAGTGAATTGGACAGGGATGGGTTGTGAATGACCCAAGAGACGTGTCACAAACTGAGTTGCATTCTTTGCCAACATAAGAAAGCTTCTAAATTGACATCAGTGTCATTAGCGTCATGAATGTGAGATTTGCATCCAAAAAGAAACTAGAAAAACCACACATCTGCTTCTGCAAAAGAACTGGGGTGGAGAGGGTGCAGCTACAAAAGTCAGTACATACAAAAAGCAATTATAAAATTGATTGCTAATGTCCTTGGTTCTGATTGGTTAGGCTAATTAGAATAATTTCATTCCACTAAATAATCCCTTCTGTTACATAATTGCATTAACATCAGTGTACTGACGAGGTAGGATGTGTGTGGAATGTTTAAGGCAGTAGTTCCACACTTGGGACGAGGCTGCATTTCAGGGTTTGTCTCTGTTATGATTCCGTTAGTGAGAAATGTGCATAAAACGAATTGAAATTTAAAAATAAAACAATATACATTCAATGAAAACTACATATATTCGATTGTAAGGGATCAAACAGTCAAAGACGGCAATGCAGACTTTCCAAAATAAATATTTTATTAAATTATGTCAGATTTGACATGAAAAAATAATGAAACAAGAACAAACTGGAAATCAGGGTAGAACAATCTCAAAAGCCAACAAAGACATTACTTAAACTGAAACTGACACCAAAGATTGAGACTTGAAAGGACTAGTCCAGAACACATCAATGATCTCAACAAATAACATTGAAACCTATTTGAATTTAATTCTACAAAAACTATTTCAAACAACAAAAGTTAACATTGGAATTGATTTTATTACTACATATATTTAAATAAATAATGGACCAAAAAGTCCAGTGGAACCAAAATGAAGCAACAATTTCCAGGGACCCTATTTGTGGACGGACACTTTCATTCTACCAAACAGAACAGCAACCAGAGTTTCTCTGCTTTTAGTCCCTAAGTAAATTAAACTCAAAAGAAACAAGAATTAACAAAATATATTTTTAATAAGTAACCAGATTGTGTGCACCCAAAGTATCTTTCTGTGTCTTGTAATTTATTTTAACTTAAGAGGGTAACGCCTGCACTACTGTTCTGCTTTATGTGGCCATCTCCATGGTCATCACAGCTGTATGCATGCCCACATTAAAGTTACAAAATTTTCATGAAATACCAAAGGAAGTACAGAAACACTAAGCTGCTTTTATCTCAATGTAAACTGGAGTAGCATACAGATGGATAGAAGTGAGGATGAGTTGATAAACACTGTGTTTGTTCTTTGAGAAATGAAAGCCTAATTTCTCTGTAGCATTCTGAATCTGTTGCAAAAGACGCAAAATACACATAGGAAAATCAATAATCCTAAATTCGGTGTGCATGTTAAATTGTTTCTGTCTGAAGTGTATGCTGTCAATTTTGTGTTTAGAGACAGTGCCAGTGTTGAGGCAAGAATCCGAGACACCGCTGTGTGTGTAATTGGGCGAAAATCTTTTTTAACATTAGCATGCATTGAAAACTCACACTTTAGAACGCACCATCTCCTGATAGCAAGAGGCCCGCAGTGGTCCAAATGGATTTATACTAACAAAGTTTAGCTGCGACGACTTCTAAATTAATCAGTTAACTTTTTTTTACTGTGACATTTTAATGAGTGTAATTATTGAAAGCAGTTTGGAAGACTAATGTTGGCTTTTATGGTTAAATATACCATCCAAAGCAGCAGATTGCTTCTTGTTGTTTAATCTGGAAAACAAAATTGACAATTGAGGTCACAATTACAAAATTCACAGACATTATTGATATTATGTATGTAAAAACATTTATTTCAAAAGTTTATTGATTATTTAACGGACACCCAAGACACCCACCACCGTGCTTCACAGTGGGGATGATGTTCAGGTTAAAAATGTGTGTGAAAATGGAGTCTCCACACCGTAAAAATGACTGCTAGCAGATTAACTAAATGTACAAATTAATCTCCAGTTTTTCAGTAGCAAGGCAATCAATCCTTCATTCGTTTACCCAGTCAATACATTTTAATGTTTTGTAAATTAATTGAGTGATTGCATGAATAGGATAAAATATGCAAATCATTGCAATGTTCAGTTAATTGTGATTGACATTATAGCACCTTTAGATCAGTGTTTGCGCTTGCGTTTCACTGTGAAACTTGTTGGCCCTTGACAGATGGTGGAGGGAGGTATTTGTGAATGATCCGGAAAGGGCTGTGTGAGGTGACAAGAAAAGTGGCAGAGACAATGGCAGGTTTGTCATCCTGGATAAAACTCAGCCTCATCCATAAGAGCAAAAGCTTTGCAGTGGTTCACTGGCAATATTTACAGGTTATTGCGCATGAGGAGGCTTTAGGATGGTAAAGCACTATAGCTGTCGTAGTTTGATTTTTAACTTCAAAAGCAAAGGGACATGTGGTTGGGGAAATCAATGATACTTTATTGAAGTAAAACGCAGATATTTTTTTCTGCAGTTTGATGGCAGGTGCTAATATTAGTCTTCTGGTATTAGAAAAGTGCAAATGTAGAAAGAAAGATTCATTAAGAAACTAACAGCTGCATAGACACTCAAATGGTTGAGTCTTAGCGATATTGCAGCTGTAAAATGATTAAATGAAGTTAATGTTTTAATGGATTTGTGACTCTAAGGCAGTTCAGGGAAAAGGCTTATTATTTAACAGAAAAGTAAGTGTTAACAAAATAGTTATTTAATTTCACTGAAGGAAACCCAAATCTCAGTTGCTAGACCAATTAAAAATACTTCCTCTCAGAACTCATTTTTAAGATAATTGGAACATATGATTTGTTTACTTTTTCTTTTCAAAAATAACATCCAAAATGTATTTTTTTTGTGGTAAATTGCATTAATATAGTCACATGATCAGTGGCTACTGTAGATTTGTATTGATCCATGGTGTCTTCAAACGTCAGGCTTCTCCTATCTTTACTCATGCTCCCTTGCTTTGTATTCTTCACTTCACACACTCCAAGGAGCCTTGAAAATATGTTATTGGACTTGAACCATCATGCCAGGCTTTAAACTGAAGTGTTAACAGACTTTAGCAGTTAATTTCTCCTTGCTTCAAGGCATCTGTTTTCTTTGCTTTTTATGTATGGATGTAATAATATCTGTGGATGGAAATTTGAAGTGCTAAACTGTCAGCCAATCGGTGAGAAGTGGTGTACAGGCCGTTACAGAAGAAAGCCTACTGAAACATAGCGTTCTGATGATTGGTAAACAGATATCTTAAAACTATATTGAATATTACGGTCATATTATTGGACAGGGTAAAAAAAAAATAACCGTGATCCCTATGTTTATGTTCTGGGCTCTAAATAAACCCCATTCATGTACTCTTTTGAAATTGTGAATGTTTAAACACATATTGATAATGACTGAGTGTAATTAAAACCTTTAAAGTTTGAATCTGTTCCATAAATACACATAATTTCTCCCTGGTAGTCAACAACAGCTTAAAAAGCACAGCTGGAAAACGATTAATAAACAAAGCCAATCAAGGCAATTGAGGAGTTTATTGGTTCTGAAATTCAACTTAAAAAAAACAAAAAAACATTTGGGCTGAGGAAACAAAACCCCAAAGGAATCTTGTCAAAGTCTCTAAATATACTTGTGTGCACGTACTTGTTCACAGGTACACATAGCCAACCACTGGCAAGAGGGACTAGTTTCGACTCCAAATAATTTGTAAGATTTACACCTTTACAGGTGGCTCCGACTTCATCACTTTGAAATCAATAAGTGGTGAGTAAACTACAAAAAAACAACCAGGCCTCAGCCAAGTTTAGGCTGTCCCTTGGCCGGTGCATGTGTTATTGTGGCTGGGCCTCGTCAAATCAGCCGTAATTGGCCCCTCTTCGAACAGGGCCTTACGCTTACAGCAGCAGATGGAATTCGCTTGATTAAATTTCCTGAGCTCCATCATGGCTGAATGTGCCGTGAACCGTTCAAACTTAATACATACGCCAGCACGCCAAAGAGAATAACCGCACTATCCCAACGGCTCTGTGAAGATCATTGCTTTGTTGTAGAGTTACACTTGGTCTGGATGCACTAAAAGCAGACTGCGGTTAATTATACAAACACATTTAATTCACTTTGTAGTGACTAACTAAAGTCTGTTTTTTTTTTTTCATTTGTCAATCACTGATTGAAGTGAAATATAGCACCATTGTCTTTTATTTCCAATAATCAATGGCAGAAACGTTAGACTTTTAATAGAGTTTAGTGTCTCGTCTTCTGTCGTCGCAAGACCCACTAAGCGCTCTTGGTCAACCTGCTTCGTATTTCTCAATGGGACCAAATATCAACTTGAATGATGTCAATTGGCTTTTGATATCCAATGGAAAAGCTGCGATGTGGATACAGCAGATACTAACAGCTTAATTATAGGTGTTGCCCTGGTTACGGTCAAATTAGAAAAACTTTATCAAAAGGTCACATGATCATAGGTTCAACACTCTCTGTGTACTGCAGGGTAACAACGTAGAACTTCGTGTAATTTAGTTTCTAAATAACAAAATGTTGTTTGTGCTAATAAAGATGCAGTTGCTTGATTTAGATACAGATAATAGATAAATTGAAAATAAAAATGCTGACAAAATGTTGCAGAACATTTGTGTAGAATTAATGGGGAACCAGTTCAGTAGATGATTTGTCTTAATTATGGCATTAGCTTTGGGTACCATTAGCATTTTCTTATGCTAAAACAATTTATCACTAGTTTAGTTCACAAAATGGTAATGTTGCCTCGTTTAAATATGTTAACGTTTCTTGTATAAGAGCAAGTCTATGCATCCTTTTTGATATTTTAAACCAGGGATGTCAAAATTAGTTCCCGGAGGGCCACAGCCCTGCACAGTTTAGTTCCAACCTCAACTAAACACACCTGATGGAGCTCGTTAGGTTCTTTGTAAGCTTTAGGTCTGGGTCTCTCTGAGCAGGGTTGGAAGTAAACTCTGCAGGGCTCCTGCCCTCCAGGAACTGAGTTTGACACTCCTGTTTTAAATCGTCCGTGGACTTAAATCCACAGTTGTTCTTGTTTTGGAAATGGAATAAAAGAATCTACAGTCAGGAATCTCATGATCATGATCTCATCCAATCACGTGTCTCTTAATTTAGCTCGCTTTCATTTAAAACACTTCCATTACTACTACTTACCATCTGGTCTACAACTCACGCTGGTACAGACTTTTGTCAGCATTTCCTGATCCTGTAAGATTTGCTTTCCTTAGGTGTGCCCCCCTCCCCTCATTCACTTACTTCAACTTTCCTGATTTTATTGATCTATAAAGATGTTCATTCTGGTTCTAGTTCACTTCCTGGTTTGATGAATTATGTTGTGATGTCATTGTAAAGTGTATTGTGAATAAACCTGGGTTGGTTTGCGATAACAATAACGGAGAGCTAGATATGATCTCTAGAAGACGCATGTATGTTTTTATGTACAAAACTTTCATTTTGATATTTGTTGCCTAGGAACGGTCCTTTATTCTCAAATATTTATTTAAGTTTTGCATTTAATTTGCATCTTTGGATGGAATCACGGCTAATGACTAATAATTTACAAAAATGGCCATGGCAGCACCCAACTGAGACTGCACCACTGTGTCAGCACCAATGCTGTCCAATGTTGCTGTCCATGGTCCTGTTAGAGGATAGGACGAATGCTGCTGTAGGAATGACCATTTACATTTCAAGGCTGCCTATTCTAAAATGACTGATATACAGTTTATTTAGGATGGATGCATTAATCTTTGTCGAATACTTTATATATTATAATAATAATAATAATAATAAACATTCTCTAGACAAGGAACACAAATAAACAACTTTCATGAACAATGAAGGAAAAAAAGGAAAATCTCTTTCGGTCATGAGCTTTCATACCAAGGTTTCACATTAGCTCAGCTCACAGAGCTTTTACTGTGTGCTGGTCAGGTCAGGTTATCCGTTCAACGAGTTTGAGTTTCCACTCGTCAAAGCATTTTGCTCTTTTCACTGCAGCGCTCATTGGTAAAAACTATAAAGTGCCGGCTGCGATATGAGAGCACATCAAACAAGAGTGCCCTTTTTAAAGACACCCTCTGGACTGAGAAACATTTTATTGTGTGTCTGTGTTGAACGTTCATATGGATTATCATTTTGTGCATGTGTGTGTGTGCAATGCCTGAACTGCACAAGCTCCTGTTCCACTGGTTTTATTCTGTGTATTTAGGCGTGGCCATTATAAAAGTATTTGTTCCAGGGCACAATCTCCACAATCTGTGTATTTACACTCACTGTTCTCTGTTTAATTGCTTTCTTTGTGGGAAGACTTGTGAATCAAAAAGATCAAAACTGGCAGTATGTTTTAGTAAGCATGGACTTATTAATGATGGTGTTTGGGGCTCAGCTGTTTTTGTTAAATAACCCTAATATTCAGTACTTTCCAACATTTAGGATAACTGCAAGCAGACAGAACTTGCTACTTGATACTTGCCATCAACCAAACAAAACCAGGAACTTTCTCACAGAGAGAGTGTGGGCCAATCCCAAATTCTCGATGTGGATATAAATCAATTAACACAGCTCAGCTATATCTGAGCTGAGATATAGCAGCTCTGCAGAAAATTATTTGTTGTCACTGACCCCTCCATAGCAACCAGACAGTTTTCCTCAGCAACCATATTAATAATTTTTTTATCTCAGCTAAGAAAAACTGTAGACTCCGTGGTTGGTTTATATCACTCATAGACAAAAGGGACCATTGTATGAGATCACTGACCCCTCCATAGCAACCAACCTGTTTACCTTAGCAACCAGTGTAGTGTTTCAATTTGTTAGCATTACTATGTGATGGGTTCTCATAATCTTAATGGAAAGAGGACTGCCATATGATGTCACTGACCCCCTTATCAATCTGTTAAGCACCGCCCACCTCCCAACGAAATATTTAACGTAAAATATCTTCAAAATGAGACGTGGAATTAGTTTATTTTAATCTAGATAGAGAAGGGATTATAACATGATATTCCTGACCCCACAGCAACTTTACAACTAAATCTTTAGTCAAATATCTTGAAAATTAGATTTTTAATTTAGTAGTTTTGCTTAATTAGAGTTTCTCTGACAAATTTATAAGTTTTCAAACTTTACACTTTAAAACTGTTAAAACTGGTTCAAACTTCAGTTTTGACAATCCTTGCAATCTTTAAGCTGGTAAAGGCCGGCGTTTGCAATATTCATAGCATTTGTCTACGAACAGTAAAATCTAGTTGAATATTGCGTGGTGGACTGGTGTCTTGTCTTGGGAGTACCCCCCCCCCCCCCCCTCCGCCGCCTGAAATGCAAAATTACTCTCTAGTTCCAAATAGTTTCAG
The DNA here is from genome assembly GCA_007224835.1 of Danionella cerebrum. Classification (NCBI taxonomy): domain Eukaryota; kingdom Metazoa; phylum Chordata; class Actinopteri; order Cypriniformes; family Danionidae; genus Danionella; species Danionella cerebrum. The sequence continues at coordinate 118,756 of SRMA01025712.1, forward strand.
TTGTCAAAAGAGGTACTACATGCGTTTACATCTGAATTATTAATGAATAATTTTAGCACTAATAAAATTTCTAGGAAAGTGGGAAAGAGGGCAGCTGCAGCTGCACGTACACTTCTCAAGCAGTTTCAAGCAGTTCCCAAAGTCACAAGTGGAAATTGTAACAATATACTAGTATGTTTGGTTTGGTTTTATTTATTATTATTTTATGAAATTTAAACACACTAGATCCATTGCTATTCATCAACATCAGAACTATTTTCATGTGGTGTCCATCTGAGATTCGTCTGAACAGAGGTGCCGTGGCCTCCCTGGCCCTGTGCTATCTGAAAGCAGCAGGCTGTCGTCTTTAATTGGAAGTTGAAGGATGAGAATGAGCTGAAAGAACCAGACTATGTCTCTGTCTTATGTCTACACACCCTCAATTCAGACACACACAAACAAAGGCTGCATCCTAAAACCTGGAAAGAGCTACCTCCACATTTGAATCCTTGTCTTGCTTTACCTTCTGTTTCTTGTGTTACTGCCCCTTGATATATTTTTGATACAGAGAATAGAGTGTATCCTTTGCTGCCTTCCCTATCCTTTAATATTGTACAATCCATTTTGACAGCTGAGCTGAATTCATTTTAAGTGGTAATTAACAGGATTTTTTTTATCTTTGCTTGCTGGTCAAACTACATGCATGTTGTTGGTTTCACTTTAATAACATTATTGTGAATGGAATGTGAATTGTAAATGGAATTTAACTGATGGTATGGTAATCTCTAGTCTCTGATCCACCAAGATTTGCATATTTTAACTAACCACGAAAAGGTTAAAGTTACACATGTAGAACATAGATTACATGTACTTCCAGAAGTAATACAATCATTGTTCAAACAATAACATTGATGAATGCACAGAACTGTGCGCAGCATTGTCTTGTCACTGTGGCTGGAAGGATGGAGAGATCCATGTTTATACTGTTGTCTTTATTCACTAAAATATGTATATAAAAACAGATCGTTCCTTTAAGTGAATAAGACCCAGCATTCTATAGACTGAAGTACCAGGAAGTCATTCAGGTGCTCCGCCAGGAGAATAGCAAACAGTGTCTTCACGGATGGAGATGAGTTCTAGGTCAGTAGGAAGGTAGCAGTAGAGTGGAGATGGCGTAACCCAACAGAGAATGTGGGATCCAAGATGGCAGGAACCAATCATGGAGAGCCTTAGGGTGTGAACCGTAGGTCTGATAACTATAGTGGTGCAGGGATTAATTTTTTTTTACTGTTGGAGAGGAATTGGAAGTTGGGCTCTGATTGGTTTGCCGGCTCACTGTTGTAATTGCAGGTGAGTTTCTACTCTTGTCTTTATTCACACTCGTGCAGTATATTTATAAAATAAGGATGTTCCTTCAAATGAACAAGACATTATACAGTCAAAAGAACCAGGAAGTCATTCAGCTGCTGCGTAAGGAGAAGAGTGTAGATTGAATAACCCACCAGAGACACAGCAGGAAAGGATGGGAGTTCCAAGATGGCTGGAACCAACCATGGAGAGTCAGGAGGTGTGAACCGTAGGTCTGATAACCATGGTGGAGTAGGGATGAGGTTTTGAGGAATTGAACTGTTGGAGAGGAATTGAGGGAGTGCTCTGATGTCCATCCACACACTTACTTCGGTCCTATTTTTGTCATAAAGTAAATACACATATGCACCAAAAAATGGATGGCTGCCAAAACATTTCATTGTCTGTGTTGTTGAAATGCCCCATCAAAATGTTTTAAAATGTAATCCCCATCCCCTGTTTAATATTTGTTGAGACTATAAATACACATTAAAAACGAATTTTATCATAATTAAGTCCAATTATATTTACTTTTTATTATTTCAACAACATCTTTGAACATTTTCTAAAAGAGTTAATGTGCAGCAGTATTTGTTTATTAATTATAAACGCCCATGGATGGAGTCTACATTATTATGATGCAGTAATCAAGCACTGCTTTCTGTGTCTTTAGTTTGGTACTTAGGATTGGAGCTGTATTTGCAGAGTATGATTCAAACTTTGTCTGTGACGTAATTTTAAAAAGACTATTGTATGAAAATAAAATATTTCTATACTTGGAGAACATTTTTTCCAGTGTTCCAGTTGTTTTGGTTTGGCTGTACTGCAGAATCAGCTCAACTGTCACGGCACCTTGACAAGCCTTGTCTCGCAGATGAAGTGAACAGCAGGGTGACAGCAGTGATGACAGTACATATGTGTCTGTCAGAGAATGTGAACCTGAAATCTAAGACATCTCTCATCTCAACCTTTCCTTTTGGGTTTGGTCTGCACACATGCACACTGTACGATGTATGTGTGAAAGTGCTCTCTGCTCATTCCCTGGGGCTGTGGGGAGACAGAAATGCAAAGGCAGACACTTGCTCCGGTTCTCTGGAACTCCAGCATAAAACATTGACTGATGTTGTGAGACGTCCAGGGCAGACCAGGATATACAGGAAGTCTCTCTAATGCGAATCAGTCACACAACCCAAAAAAACAACACCAAAGAAGCGTTTACGGACTATGTTTAAATTGCATTTTGAGTGATTTTCAGCTGTTTGACTATAAACAGAAACTTTGGCTGAGGGGCAGTCTAAATAAAAAGTATTTATATGTATATATTTTTATGTATATATTTTTTTAAATACCCCACACCTATATCCTGCACTTTACTGCTATTGCACTTTTGGTTAGACCCAAACTGCATTTCGTTACCTTGTTCATGTGTATAATAACAATAAAGTTTAATCTAATAAAAAAGAATAACAAACTATATTTAAAAACAATAAATACATGCACATTTTTTCATTAATTTATTGTTTCAGAAAATATATGTACATATATTCTAGTCAAACATATATTTCCTAATTAAATATTCTCTAAAGCCACCAAAATGTATTAATTAATTACTTTGTAAGCAATTGAATAATTGTTTTGGAATTGAACAGTCTGCTTTTATTTTGTTGGGATTGAATAATCATGAATTGAAACGAAACATCATACGCACACCCTATATGCATTTTTTTTGAGTTCTTGTTGTGGTGGCACTCTGTCAGGGAGGATTTTTCAATATTGCAACCACACGGTGTGTTGTTAATTTAAAACATTGTGTTCTTTCCTCTTTTGGCCTATCTTGTGTGTTTTCTTTCTGTGGTTTGTGCAGGGTAATAGGACACCCGCCAGGATATTCATGTTCTTTGTGTTTATGTAATCCATTAAATATCAAACCTTTTTTCCACGTTGGGAACAGAGCTTTGAAATGGATCTCTAATGTGTGTCTTTGTTATTTAATGGCGAGAATGAATATCATTGTTTTTAAAGGAGTAAAGGTCGCTAGTTCTGGGTCAGTCTTATGATAGATTTGAAGTGAAAAGATATGGTTATTTTGGTGTATGCATGTGTTTTGGCCATTTACCCTTCGGTAACTGTGTACGTGTTAATGGTGAGTGAATGTGACCATGATATGGACTGGAGACCTGCCCAGGGTGTAGACCACCTTTCACCTACTGTGAGCTGAAAAAAAAACATGATACTGATCAGGAATAGGTGAATCAATTTAATGGCGTAATTAATAGGGGTTTAACATTACAATGCGATAAATACCACAATATTATGTCAGTTTTTTTTTGCAAAACTCATTTATTTCATTAATTTATTTTTCCAACCCGCTTATTCCTTTTGGGGTCACGGAGGTCTGCCGCTGCCTATCTCCGGCGCACATCAATCAGGTGAGAGGCAGGGGTACACCCTGGACAGGTCACCAGTCCATCGATCGGGCAACACACACATTCACACCTATGGAGAATTTTTACATTGTTCAATTATTAACCGGAAACCGGAGTACCTGAAGGAAATCCACAAACCCACGCTTTGGGAGAACATGCAAACTCATTCCAGGAAGGTCACTAGTGCTACCCACTGCGCCTCTGTCCTTTTGTAAAACTCTTTAACTAAATAATGAAAAAAATTTATAGGTCTGCCTTTGCCATAGAAAATAAAACTGAATTGAACAAGTTTTGAGATTACAAAGCTAAGAAGCCTGATGACTGTTTTTTTAGTAGAGCTTGTAATATCATCCTCCCAGTAGGGGGCACTTTAAGAATTGTAACATAATCAAAGGTAAATAAATAGGCTAAGTAATGTTAAAATTATATCGGTAGCTATGAAAACAAGATTTTGATTCACTAGCTCTTTGATAATTAGTCACTTTGGGGCAAATCTGGTCAAAGGAGGAAGTCCTGCCTGTGAAAGTAAGATACAAATTGTTGTGTACGAGATTACAGGGGTTTTTATTATCATCATTATAAGAGCTGAGATTTTGGTGGTCGTGGTGATTATTAAAGTTAGAAATATTTATTAAGTTGTTAGTTAATAGATTATTAAGTTACAATACTTTAAAGTCTTTGACATCTTTTGTACCTTAAATGGTGAACAGAGAGATAATTGCATAATGTTCCTCTTGTTTCTTTGCAAAAATGGAAGTAATAGACAATAAAATAATGTTTTCATGTGGTTTTGAAATGACGTATATCAATACAGTGTCCACATCAGTGCCCGGTCTAGGTCAGGCTACACGAAAGGAGAACAGGGAACCAAATTCCTTTTTTTTTATTTATTTTTTTATATGTTTATTGTTTTTTTTTTCATTTATAACAGACAGGACAGTGGAGAGAGACAGGAAGAAAGCCGGAGAGAGAGAATGGGGTGGGATGGGAAAGACGACAGGTGCGGTACTCGAACCTGTGTCGCCCTGCGTAACCGCGCATACATGTCCTGTGCGCCGTCCACTACACCACGGGCCAGGACACCAAACTCCTTTTTAACAATTTATTTACAATCAAACGAAAATAAAATGAAAAAAAAAAAAAAACTACACCATACTCAGTGCTTTTCAATATATACAGAATTATTTACAATCTGCGTCAGAATCTGTTCAAAGAGATTCAGCAATCTCCAAAATCAGTATAACAGGCAACAAACCTCAATAAATCGTAAGTTACACAAGTACAAACCAAAGACAAGTGAGCATAACAAGCTAATGTGAAGAAGGGTGGAGGACACTGTGGAGATTGTCTATAGCTGGTCAGTGGAGCATCAATCATCTTCAGCAAGTGGGATCTTCCAAATGTGATTGGTGGGTGTGGCTGGAACAAGAACAGTGGACACAAGTGGGTGTGACCGGTGATGAGAATTCAGCTTCTTTGAATAAACACACGAGACAACACTGACAGACATTCAAGGGTCATAAGAATATTCAGATGTTTTGCCACAGTATAACTCCTAAAACAATCTGAACCAATATTTATAAAAAAATTATATCTCAAAGAAAAAATGCAAAATATTAGATTGTTGTAAAATTGATGCTGTCACCATCACATCCCCATAACGTTACTAATCTATTGAAACAAATCACAAGCATATCATCTGTGGCTTCATCAGACCAATCAGAGGCTTCATTTAAGACCATTGGAAGAGAGCCTTATGAGAACATTAGTTTGAACAGACTAAATAAAAAAGAATGAAAGAATATTCAGTGAAAGGAATTGTGTGTCAGTTTAATTTGACCTGATTTTTGCATTGTGTAATCTACCTCTGAGTGGGATTGCCACCTGCTCTAATGCAGTAAATTTCCATGGCCAGAGGAAGAGAGTCATGCAGTGTTCCTAAAGCTTGTCAGTCAAGCCGCAGCCATGAGATCCAATCAAGTCCCTTACTTAAGATCCATTTGCAATCTCACACCTCTTGACGGTGACCTCTCTGCTCTGCTTTCAGGAGAAAGGCTGAGGACAAAAAGAGACCCAAAATGAAGACAGTGATTCCTTTAGGTCTGCACAATAGCTCTTTGTTTGGCAGACTGCTTTTGAACAGAGGGGCATGTCAGTTTTGTCAGCTCCAAGACCTGCTCATCACCCCTCTTAGGGGAAAATCAGCCTCAAAACCTTTTTTCAGACTTCACGTTATATTTCAATCTCATAGCTCGGTTCCCATGTGCCGCTTGCTCCAGAACAAAATGAAAAGGATAACTTTGCTTTTGGTTTATTTGCTTCTTATGACTTTAATACAGTTTTTATGGAGTATATTTTATGGTAAAACTACAAAAAAACCCTTTAGCTTTATAGAGATTTGCACCTTGATTTGACGCTGACTTTACAGTTGATACCAAAACTTTGTATTTTATGCATTTAGCAAATTTGTCTATCCAAAGCAGCTCGCAGATTGGGGAAAAAAACTCAACAGTTGTCAGTTTATCATAAGAAGTGCTCATAGAAGAGGTTTCAGCTATTTCAAGAATCAATGAAGTGCTTAGAGGAAAGAATGTAAGTTTAAAAAGACTCCAGCCAGGAATAGTAAAGGGGAATGTTCTGTTGAGAGATTTACATCCTCTCTGAGATGGAACCACTGGACAATATAATTTTTTTTGTAATGCAGCCATCTAACCGGAATATCGTACTGTGAAAGGTTGGAAGGTGCTGGTCCAGTGAAAAGAGAAGTACTTTAGATATACAGAACTCTACATATGAACAGAGCCTGAACTAGAAGTTGAATTGAATGCTCAGCTGCCGGATATTTCTGATTTAAAAAAAAGAAAACAATTCAATCACTTCAAGTTCTGGACCGAGGTGATTGTTGAGGACTCCAGTTGTGTGGTGAAATCATACAGGACAATGAGATCTGGAAGGGAAGAGAACCAAGAATTGAACCTTGTGGAACCCCAGTGATCGGGAGCTGAGTTTAAGACATTCCCCTTTCTCCTGAGATATCCAGGTTTGTGCCTTTGATCCCTTTTGTTGCGAGTGTGGACAGAAGGATCTAAGAGATGACTGGCAAATTCTGCAGAAAGGTTCAGCAGGATAAGAACAGATGATTTGGAGTCTGCTCCGGTGAGTCTTTAGGCCTCTACACACTGGTCCAAATTGAAATTGAATCTTCGCATGGCTTCTCAGCAGGGTGGTTTTCATCTGGGTCGAGGAAATATATATGCAGAAATATATATATCCTGCCTGAAGATGCCATTTGTGGTATAACATATGCTCACTGGAAAACAGGAAAGAAGAAGAAATGTGAGCAGATTATACTGCTGGTGGTTGATCACGGGGAGCTGTTAAAAAGTAGAGAAAAGAGAGGATTTGGACGCACTATATCTTTCCTGTTTCCTGTACAAAGTCACTATGAAAATGTGAGAAGAGCGCCACAAAGCGTTTTTTTTTTTATTCTACTCACATCAAAAAAAGAGGCAGCTTTTATTGGTCATTCTCCTTGCGAAAAGTGTGAAGCTCTTTTTCGTTGGCCAAAAATTCGAATCAGCGTGTAGAGGCCTTTAGTGTCTGTGTCGCCAAAAAGAGTCTCCGTTAAATTTCCGCTCTTGAATACATTGCATCAAGTTTATCAACATTGTATCAAGTTTATCATTAATTTTGTAAAAAGTTTGTAGTGCTCAATTGAGGAAAGAAATCAAGAGGACTTGAATCAGGGTTTTAATGAATCAAAAACAGTCACAGCTTTATTCTTCACTCGCAAATAGCCATACAGTAGTTTTAGCACATGAAAGGGCCATCTAGAAACACCTGAGGCGTGTGTCAATTCCTATTCCTTTTTGTTGACACAGCATGCCATTACCACCGAGAGTACCAGTAGCTGAACTTGTGGGTCTGTTGGGGAAAAAAGCTTCTCTGCGAATTCTCTCCAAACGACTTTCCTCTGGGCAACCGTGCAGCTTAGCAACAACTGAAAGGATCCCTCTACGTTTCCTCAGTCTATGCTCTGTTTGAGATCACTCTGATCAGGTCATGTTTAATTGCTTTCAAAAGACAAGTGTGTCTCAAATTGTGGTTGGGGACACGCTCAGTAATTCTTTCTAATGATCTGTGGAACAAACTGTTGAGTTGAACAGTCTTTTAAAGGCACCCAGATTGACATCAGACTAGAAAGCAAGAGAAACAGTTGAAGAAGGGTTCATTTATTTTGCTATTTTTGAGGTTTTATTGCATTATCTGTTAAAACTGGTACCACAAAAATACTTCTGGAAAATTGTTTAGAATCCTGGGAAATTTTCCATTGACTAAACATGTGGCTAAAACCTGATCGAAAATTCAGACCACACTTGTGGAGGTTACAAGACTGTGTAAGAACATACCCCTGTGCTTGAATGCTCTAAAATGGGTTACAACTTCACCATTATCTCCTAATGGCCATTGGAAATAAAAAGGAAAGGGCAACAAAATATCTTCAAGATGAAACATCATAGAAAAATCGGGGACTCCTTAGAAACCACACTGTTTACCCCAGCAACCATATTTTCCTGACTGTTTCTCAGCTTTGGTTCATGATAAAGACAGGGTGGTTTGTTCTTATATAACTTATCGTGACAAAGGAAACGTGACAAAGCCTAGTATGTCACTGACCCCTCCATAGCAACCTGACTTTTTACCATAACAACCAATTTAATATATTACCACCTCAGCTAAGGAAAACACCTTTTATATTACTCCTATTTCCATAGGGAATTTGTATCATGTCAGCAATTCCTTCATAGCAACCATATCTCTACCTTGGCAACCATTCCATTTTGCTTCTAAAAATTCTTTTAAACTACACTTTTACAAACCAAAATCAAAGTTTGTTTACCAACGTTAGCCAATCATTCACCAATCACCAAATGGCTTGGGTGCATAGAACAATAAATATTCAGTCATTAATAAAGTATTTAGTCTTATAATTAAGACAAGCTTATATTTGTAGTTCAGGTAATGACAAATTTGGGTAATTATACTGTATATAATTTAGACAGAATCCTATATTTTGAGGTGGTCACACAATATGATTATTCAATTACGGTATTCTCTCTTTTCCTCTGTCTCTGTGAAGTAAGATGTATGACATAAGAGCACAGGAGCAATAGCTACCTGTCAAAACGATAGATCCCGTTGACTTTAAATAGTAGTTTTCTGAATGTGCACGTTGCACTTAAGAAGGAAACCTCTCGACAGATAGCAGTTCAGATAATGACTTTGAATTTGTAATAATCTTCCACCTCTTGAGTGTAGAGTTCACATTTAGTTGCAATTCACCATGGCGACCACAGAGATCCACAGGGCTCTGCAGAGCAGGTGTCTGTCACTGGCCTCCTGTGAAGGGAATGTAACATGCTGGTTCTTAATGGGAGCATCGGCTCTGCTTGAAACTGCTTTGGAGTGCAGGAAATTCTTTTGATCCATGCTAACTCAAAATGATACAATACGGCCTGAATGCACAATAATTGCAAGCACTTTGAGTTAAACCAACATTAAGTTTTTGCTTCATGCTGTTGCTTTAACAAGCATTTAAGATTTTGGTTAATTTAAATGAAGTTTTGTTAATGATTCTAATGGCTCTGCAAATGATCTGTGTTCAGTCCTGTTTTGACGTCAAATTTGCAAAAAAAAGGTTAAAGTTTATAAGCTTTGGGGCATCAAGTCAATGTACCAAGTAAAGGTTGAAATATCTAAGCTCCGGACCGATTGTCATGATCAAAAATGCAACAGAAAACAGCTAAACATCTGGAAAAGTCTGGCTAAACCAAGTCTGGAAAAATTGTCTCCACTTTACTGAAGATTTGATGGAAAACCTGAGGAAAAAAAGCCGGGCTGTAATGTTGGAGTGGATAAATTGCTAAATTAGTAGAATGTTCATCGATGGTTCACTGTTTTTTTCCCTACTATTAATGCTTTTTGTGCAATTTTTTTTGACAAGAAGCCCCATTAACCAATAGAGTTGCATACCAACATGTGTGTTTTGGTACAAGCATTTCGCTAAATGGACTCGTATTTCAAAACACACAGACTCTCTCCCTACCTCGCTGATCTCACACAACCCCCACCTCAAACACTGATCTCTCCCTCCCTAAATATTCATTACATAAATAAAGCTTGAAAATATTGGGCATTTCAGTCATCTATGTTAGCCATTACTGAAAATTACTGTTGCAAAAAAAAAAAATCTGGAAGAGAAACGTTGATACCAAAACAAAGATCTGTCATAATATTGTACCATTGTTGCAGCAGCTTAAAAAGTTTCTTTTAAATATTTCAATGCTTGCTTATTATTAGTTCTTTAGTCATTTCTAATTTTCATCCTCATATACATGCATTTACACATGCTCATATATATATATATATA
>SRMA01025712.1:130509-485605 GCA_007224835.1 Danionella cerebrum
GCCATATTTGTACACCCAGCGCTGCGCGCTGACGTCATCGCCCATCTCTGCCATAGCGCGGTCGTAACGAAAACGGAAAAAAAACTAAATTTCCCACAATTCCTTTGGCTTCCGCATCCATACTCACGAGCGAAACTACAGAGCTCAGCTGCCTTTTCTCACACATTCATTTTTTCCGCTAAACATTCACTTGGACAGTTTCACAAACTTGGACAGTTTGATCCTTCATTAAAGGAGTTATGTGGGTTTTCATAAGCTGACAAAAATCAAAAGGATTTATATTAGAACAGGTGAACGTCAGGTGCACAGATGCACAAAAAAGGGCTTGGAACCATTAAGGAGAGGTTTGCCTGTTTTTTGTAAATACAGTTTTCACCTTGTTTTGACGTTTTTGGGGGATTTATGAATTTTTATTATATCTTAACTTTTGATTTTTTTTTTATTAAATAAAAAACAGTTGTCAGTTTTTGAGAAAAAAATTTATTACTCTATATTGTACACAATTTCAAGTGTGTTGAGGAATTATTGTGTAATGTAATTAAAAAATATTTTAAAAAAGCTGTGGTTGTGCTGAAAAAATTATCAAGCAAAAAACTTGATAAAAGACAATTTAGTAGAGCAAATTGTAAAGTTGTAAAAAAGCGCTGAAAAAGTCCCCAGACTTCTAATGGTTAAGCACAATGATAAAACCCCATACAGCTCTTGAAATATAATATATTTTTTTTATACAGTGGCCAATAGTTTTGAATCTAAAATTAAATCAAAGCACAGTTTTTGATGAAACAATACACGTTCAAAAAACAAACGCCATTCTGTCTGAGATCACCTATGCTGACCTGGAGACAAGAAAGTTATTTCCGATCACTCAATACACCCCACTATAAAGGGCAATAGAATCAGTCTTCCTCTCATTACACAAGTCTTTTTGTTCGTGCCTTCAGAGATCTCACCCAACAGAAGAAATAGGTTTCCAATTCTGCTTAACTCAAAACAGAAGTTTCCTCATTCATCCGTCTGCTTTTAGCGCTCAATGGTCTGTAACAATGAGAGTGTCTCCAGCCTTTTGCTGTTTTTAACATGCACGCACCTGCCAGATATATTATAAATACCCCAGAGAGATCTCATTTGTGTTTTTCTATGGCTCTACAGTATGTATCTCATCCGACTCTGGCGCCAGGGGAACAGCTGGCTACGCTACTGCCAATGAATGGCTAATGTGAGGCTGAGAGCAAGCCCCTAGGCTGAAAGTGTTAAGTCTTAGGTGCACCCCTCAAATCAGGCGAAGCCAATATGATTGAGCAGATTGATTCCTGTGGCAATGCTCAATCCTGCTTCTGTTAATGCTGCTTGTAATGGAGCTGCTCTGGTCAGTGGCCCCGGGGCTTCTAGATACAAAAGTGCCCCATTAGAGTCGCTTGCTTTCTGCCAGCATTTAATGCAAGCAGGAGAACGGCTAGTCTGGTAAAAGATGATAACCCTCTTTATCCAATTATGACAAAGGAACAGTGCTCTGAGTCATCAGTGAACCAATGATGGAGTTCAGTAACAAGAGTATAAGATGGTTTGAGAGTTTTAAGGTGGACATGGTACCAATGAGCTCTTTGAAGTACCTTTGTAAGCATTTTGCACTTTGATGGATTTTCAGCGACAAAAGAGGAGGATTCTTTAATGTAGGTTTATTTATTTATTTATTTTTTTGACTTGGCTGTTTCCTCATTGTAATTCCTAATTAATCCTACCCGGCTCATTTTGGGTGAACAGCAGAACTGCACACTCCTTAGAGCGCAGATTCATTTTGCAGAAATATTACATTCTTGTTTTCACTTTACTGTTTACTGTTAACCAGCATGTGGGTGTTGTGCCTTGCACAGTTCTTTCTCAGAGATGGGATTGCTGGTTTGAGCCCAGGCTTGTGTTTTCTCTCGAGTTTTAGTGTTCACTTCTTACTTACGTGGTGTCAACAAGCAATCACCACTCCCAACGGCACTCCCATCCTAGAGGCTGTTATCCAATCACTGCCATCGACCAATCACCTTCAACCCCTTAAAAAGACTCATTCCCGCACCTCCGAGGTTGTCAGATCTACAGTTTACACTGGTGACCTCAATTTACTATGAAACACTACATAAGTTATCTTTTGTGCTCCCTAAAAAATGATATGACCCTTTGCAGACTTAGGTAATATTTGGCTCATATGTGGTGTTGGATTAATGCCTGAAATGCATTAAAAACTTTGGCCAAATTTGTTTGTTGATTGGGTAACATCATAATCCTCTCTGAAATGTGTGCTCCTACAGGATGTTTTGGGATGTGCCCATATATTCACTAGCCCTGTAAGTTCCACAGCAGTTCCCTCTATTTCCAAAGCTATCCACACTATCTATTTTGTTTTCCATGTTGTCTCATTTTCTACGTTCCAGGTGTTACTTTGTGACTGTGCTGCACAGAATTATGCAGCATGTACTCAAGGCATTTTTTTATCGATGTCAGTTTTCTGTTTGTTGCTGTTTTGGTGTCATGTCAGGACACGCTACAATTCAGTGACACAGATTTATATATTTGTGTTGGAAACACACAGAATATATTTGGGCTCTGTTTTCTTGCTGATGAGCTGACTTTTCGAAATAACTTTGGCATGCTGGATGCTACAGATGCTCTCATTTTTCTTGTTGAGATGTTTCTGTCTGTTTTTCCCTGATTGCTGGTCATGCCATTCCAGGTGTGTGAAAGGTTTGCTGATGATGATCATGAGCTTTATTTGTAATGCACTTTTTTACAGAAATGCAGACGAACAAAGTAAAAAATGAATGCACAAAACTGGAATTTCTAATAAAATAATAACTTACTTGTATCTTAGAACACGTAGACGAAATGCATTGTGGGCAGTCATGGAGGTAGGAGACTGCTCTTTGGGAACACAGCCCCAAAAATGTTTAAGATGAGATTTAAAAATCTTTACTAAATTGTTGAATAGAGTTGGGGTTGGGGTTCCACAGTATGTTTTTTTTTTTTTTTTTTTTGAGTTTATAGATATTGGAACCAAGATTATAATGTTTTTTATTTATAGTTTAGTTTTGTTGTGGCCTGACTTTAGCACAAGACACTTGCTTGAGTCCATCTTTCTCTCATATTCAAAGAAATGATATACAGGGCTATGCTGCTTTCTTCCAGTTTATTCCATTTTTCCAGATGTTTTCCAGATGTTTCCAGAACCCAACTGTAAACATCAGGAGGTGTAAGGATTCACCAGCTCCTTTTAAAGTGCGAGAACTATGGATTGATTTCTAGTGAAGCATTTAAATTAACTGATAGAGACAAAATATTTTTTTTCAGTTAATTTTGTAAATATACAAAATAGCTCAGTTAGTTGTAACTTTTTAGTAATTATTTTTATTTATTTAACCATTTTTTTTATTTTAGTTTTTTTTCCCCCTCATTTTAATTAACTGTCATAATTGTGCTTGTGACCATGAGCAACAGCTGATCAGCTGACTTCAGGTATCTGTGGTGATGGAGTATTTAAGTTTGTGTCTATGTAGGCACATTGAAATAAAATGCAGCTTGAAATTAACCATCACAGCTAGTCGAGGGCTACTTATTCTTAGTCACTATGGGTAATGTTGTAGTAAAATTAATGAAAATACTTTTTAGAGGTGTTAAAATATGCATTTATATTAAGTGAATGTCAACATATTGATCTAACTAAACAATTGCAAAGTATTCTACCATTGATTACATAAACTGTAAAAAAAACAAATTGCTCGTACCAATTTATATTGCTCTAAATGTATTCTACTTCCTTCAAAAATTTGTAATTTTTAGTAGCATTTTACATGTTAAAGGAAGTAATTAATGCAAATGTAGATCTAAATGTGCCTGTGTGTTTCTACCGGAAATATCTGATATCATTAAAATCTCAATTAACTAGGAAAGTTGCTAACTTAAACTGCTTTGAAATGTGGTGTAATTTGTTATTCTGTCTAGCAAAAAGAAAAGAGGGATGAGTGGTTAAAATGCAGCATGCTGTGCTTCCTGTGACTTTATCTATACATTTTTGAAGCTGTATTCTTTTTCTATCTGATATTGAACCTACTTCATGGAGTCTTTTCCCCTCTCCTTTCTGCTCTGACATAGTCTCCTTTTGCATATCTCAGGCTTTCCGTCCCCTCCTGTATTTTCTGTTTTCATGTTGCCAAGGTTCACAGCTGCAGAGTCCATTCTGATAAAGACACCCACTGTGTCATAAAGAAGTGCCCATAGTCCCTGCTGCTCAGACTCCGCTTTCAAACGAGTGCAGCAACAACTTCCCTTCTGTGCACAGATGTCCAAAATACCAGGCAAAAATGAGTAAACATTTAAAAACAAAAGGTTGGAATGTGTTAAGAATTTACTGTATCCCTTGCTCCGTATGCATTGTGTTTTGCATAATGCACTCCCAGTGTTTATTATAGGCTGTTTAAGTAGTGTGAATATTGGCAGATTTCTGCTGCAAATCTTGTAAAGGTTTTAATGAGTGTTACATGTATAAGATTCCAGGTTTAAACAGGCTGCAATTTTACTATAAACTTCACCCATTACCTGTTTTGTGAAAAATGCAAGGCTGTCAAAGAAATCCCATATAGGGCTATGCCGCTTTCTTCTGACTCTATGAATGTATTTAAATGTTTCAATGAAAACGTGTGCACAATTTATTTTATATTGATAGAAAATGTTTAAAAGATGAAAATTAAAAACAAAATAAAGAGCCATTCATCTATAATTTCAGTTCTATAATAGTTAAATTAGTTATATGTATGTGTGTGCGTGTGTGTGTATGTATACACATACATTTTATTTATTTATTTATTTATTTAACTTCACAAGAAAATTCTTACAACTTCATTTCATTAACTAGCATGACCATGAGTAACAGCTGGTCAGCTGAAGGAGTGTATGGGCAACAGTATGTAGGCACTGCTTTAATAATGCAATAACTTTGATCTCCTAGTTTTATTTTCAGTGTTCTATCTTTTGATACAACACTGGATCTTGTTTGATGTTCAGTGGTTTGAGTAGCTGTAGAGAAAAATAAAAGCAAAATAGCTTTCAATGTTTTAAATTGTTCAATGTTCAAATAATTTAGGCTCAAATAAATTATTATGTTGTGTGTGGGACATCTTGTTGAAAGCAAAACGCAAGTACTTAAAACCTTGGAATGGTTTTGGCCCCATGTGCTTGTTTTTCAACTGAATAATACACTGCCCTAGTTTTGCAGGAGAAGAGTATATTTTTTTAATACCTTCATATTTTTATTGATATCGTCAGAGACAGGATCATTTTTCATCCATTCATCTTTTAGCTTTCTTCAGTTCATTTATCAAAATCCACTTGGCGCATATAGCTCAGAGCAGTTGTGCTGAAGTTTTTTGCTTTGATGTGTGAAGAAAAGTTGGTTTCAAACTTTGATGGAATGATTTACTTCTAAAATATGTTGTATAAGGAAAAGATGAAGAAGTGAAGCACTTTTATTAACAGGTCAGATTTGCTGCAGTATAAAATGCAAAGTATATTTCATTTGCATTCACTGCCCTTTCCATTAATCCTTTGTGGTTTAGGTGAAAAAGGCACACAGCAACAAGGCACAAGGTAGTTACACTGCATCAACAACATCACAGAATATCTGTGATTGGTTCTCCAAAAATGTTTTCCAGCTAGTTCCTTCAAAGTGCAATCTACCAAGAAGAATTGCTTCTGTTTTTGAATCCAAAGAATGCTAACACCATTGATTACATTGATATTTCTTTGTTTCATGATTAAAATAATTTTTAAAAGCACCTAAAAAATATCACTGTAGTGTATTTTGATTTTTTTTTTTTACTTTTAAACATACTTAGATTTCTTTCTTATTTACAATCATAGTATGTGATATTTGATAAGCCTTGCTTTTAATAACTATGGGAATAGACATTCTTTTTGGTTTTGCATGTTTTGTTTTGGTATTGTAATTAACCACTTGCTATAAAACACAGACAAAAAGAATACAAAGATCTTTTGAGTTCAGGTCTGTTGGGTGTCAATTCACAAAGGTTGATTCTTTAGTATGTTATAATTCATGTAACTTCTCATATTGTCACTAGCTGTTGGGTAGCTAGATTCGGAAGGATCTGGGATGATTTGAAATGCTGATAAATTTAGCTTTCTTCATGGCTTGACCAATATGCTTCAGCAATCCTTTCTAAAATATGAATTTAGCAGAGTGTGATAACAGTGACAATATGGCTGTCCTGCCTCTTTCCAGATGTCCATGTCGGCTTCAAAATGACCTTGTCTCATACAAAGCAAAACGGCTGTCTGACAAGAACCATTGATTCTTATGGTGGCCTCCACATCTGTGTTCTCAAAATTCTTTAGAATTCAGTTAGCATTAAAAAATAATGAATAGAGGATTTTTTTTATTTTCGTGTGAAGTTGATGCTGTCAGTAGATGGAGCCCATGCTTGTAGTCTTCACTGTAGTCATCAGGAATTTCTATAGTGTTTTCGAGTCTTTGCTACTCTGAAAGTAGATAATTAGAAAGGGCTTCTTTCATCTTGATTCAAGATATGATGAAAGTCTTGTACAGAAACCACACGATTGCCTGTATCACTGCCTCTCAATCCATGAATGCTGGTAACCAGCGGGGCTATTATCAAAGACATCAACAAATGTTTTCTTTATGTTCAAACTTATCTCTGAAAGTGTGTGACTTTGTGAAATATACAGTTATGAGCATTACACACCATGGTAAATATTTCAGAAAATAGCACTTTTTCCTGGTTAGTGGTTTGGTGAAGCCATTTATTGTCAAACAATTGTTTGCTCTTTTTAAATCATAATGACAACAGAAACTTTACAAATGACCCTGATCAGATGTGTCTGATTTTGGCCTGATTTCATGCACAAAAGCTGACATAAAAGGCTTGAATCACTGGTAAATGTAACCATCCTCACCTCCGATGGTTTGCTTTGAATCAATGTTTGTGCAAAAAGGGTTTCTGTGTTTCTGGGCTTCTGATGGACCACTGCCTATTTCATCTAGTGATGCGCTGACATTTCTGAAATCTGAGCAACAGGGAAAGCAAAGGTTAGTAAGTTAAGGTATAGTCAAACTAAATAAAACATGAAAGGAACTGGGAATACCAATGTTCAATACCAGGGTTCAAACACTAAATAAGAAGTGGAAAGTGAGGAATTCTGTTGAAACCAACAAACATTTCTGCTACAACTGACAGAAAAATTGTAAGGGATGGCAAAGAAACCCACAAATTACTTCAACTTAAATACACAGGCTCACTGAAAACATCTTACATGGCTCTTTCAACAGTGATTAGGCCGCTTACATTACACTTAACCACTCAGAGACTTCTGAAACAAAGTTATTTTGTGTAATGAGACCTTCAAAATTCAACTTTTTGACCTCAACCAGAAACACTACATTTGTAGAGGAGTCAGCATTAACAGAACACCATGTCGTCTGTGGAGGCGGGTCACTGATGTTTTGGGGATGTGTGAGCTCCAGTTGCACTTGATCCAAAATGATTAGGAGATGAGTTCAGCATGTAATCAAAGGAAATTGATGGAAAATGTGTATTATCAGCCTGGAAGCTGACTGGGCATTCCAACTCAACGATCCAAAACACAAAACTAGGTCCACTTGTCATTGGTTACACCAGAACAAAGGGAAGGTTCTTGAGAGGCCATCTTAGTCTCCTGACCTCAATATAATTGAACCATTCTGGGGGGAACCTAAATTTATAGTTCATGCAAGACAGACCAAGTTTTTTACAAGAGTTGGAAGCAGTTTGCCAAAATGCATTGGCTGCTTTACTAACAGAGAAGAAAAAGAACCTCATCAACAACTCAAGAGTCTTTAGGCTGTCTATGATGTTATAGGGTGGAATACAAAACTGTAAGAGCTGAACTTTTGATCAGTGTCAGAAAGTTTTCAGCCATGAATAAAATAACTGCAAACATAAATATCATAAATATTATTAAGTGTTCTAAGACTGCAACGACCAATAGCAAATCTCCAACAGTAGCAGCAGTTGATAATAATTGATTAGTTGTTATCGTCTTAATTTTAAGTGTTTCGTCTTTTTTTATATTCTTTGATTGAGACCACCCGACCCCAATGATGTTCACTAAGTTAAATCTCAAAAATGAAACATACCTTAAAAGGCTGTTTCTTCAGCTGAAAATAAATCAGTTTGTGCTGAAGGAATACCAAATCAAAATGTTCCAGTGTTCTAATCTTTGAGCTTGGAGGTAGAAGGGATAAACAAAGGTATTTGCAATGAGAATATTGAGAAAGATAACTTGATCTGTTTAGACGGAATGGTCTATTTGGCTTTGTTTACCTAGCTGCTCATGTCAAATTTGGATTTGTTGCAAAAAAAATCTCTCACCAGGACCTTCTCCTTCACAGTTCCTGGCTGGTGGAATTCCGTTGCCATCCCATTACGGAAAGCTGAATCTCTTTACACCTTCAAAAAGCAACTAAAAACTCTACTCTTTCGAGAGCACTTACTAACTTAACTTAATTAAAAAAAAAAAAAACCCAAAACCCTCTGAAGCACTGATTTGAATTCATTTTCTTTTCTGTACTAGCTTGAAAGTGTTCTATGTGCATGTCTTCTGATCAATCCACTTTGTACCTAACTGCTTGATGTTTACTCCCAATGTAAGTCGCTTTGGATAAAAACATCTGCTAAATACATAAATGTAATGTAAAAAAATAAAAAATCCAAAGTTTTGGATTATTTGTGTACGCATTTTGAATCATAACCCATATCTGATTTGTAGAATTTACATCAACTTTGTAGAATGTAGACAACCCGCAGTAGATGAATGTATGTATGGATGTGGAATTAGCATAATGGCCGCTTTACTGAGGTTACAAATTAACAAAACATGTTTTTGAGGCATGATGAATGTTTGCGGAGGCAAGTGTTTTTAACAGATTGTTATGCTACAGACATTTGAATATGTCTTACTGTGTTAGTAAGGAAGCTGAAAAAAATCTTTAAAATCTCATATTCTTGTAACATTAGCCACAGCTATTTCAATAATTTTTAAGTACCATAGATGTTCATTTAGTGGTGTGCCCTCCATGAACACGTCAGCAGCTCTGCTCGAGCTTTATGCTTTCGAGGGTTAACAGTCACCATTACTTGCATTATCAGTTTTTGCATGTCAAGAGGTCAGACGAGGGAAGGGGAATCCAGCAGATGGTCTTGGAATATTTAAAGGTTGCTTGTGCTAGACTCGTATCAGATGTAGTGGCTGAAAATCACTTCCTTTTGCACGCCTGAGGGGATTAATCGGATCGGGTTCAAGAGTGGTACTTTGAGCTTTAAAGCTGGTTCATCTGTCTTTGGTCTGTGTCATCTCATGGGAAATTCTTTTTTCAGGTATTGTAACAGTATTGGCCCCTCTATGATACCGATGGAGAAAACTCGACTGTAGCATGAGTAAGGGTGAAATCATTCCACCATAAAATCGTCAATGTTTGATCATCTGATTAAATAACTATTTCTATTAACCTGTTAACTAAGGGTTTTCTACCATAATGTAATTTATTATTATCTATTATTTGATATATTCTAAGATTTTTAAAGCACAAAATGTTGAGTTGCCACATTGTACTAGTAATAAAAAAGAGATACATTATGATCTGAGATCGCAAGGAAAGGAAAGCGTGCACAGCAACTGCAAGAGTTGTAATATGTAGTTAAAAAAAAAAACAATATGTGGAACTGGTACTTTATTTAAGTGCAAATAATTAAGCAAATCCTTTTGACAACGTAAACATAATTAATCTAAATAATAATAAAAAAAAACATCTGGATAAATACTACATCTCTTAGTTTATTTAAACACCTATAGAAACTTCAATTATAGTAAATATCACTCAAAAAGTATTTGTATATACAATAAATATAATTTTGAGTACGGTTTCTTTTAAAGTATGTTTTTCTACCAACACTTTTGTGAAAACTAATTCGTGTTGCATGCACAATGTTCCCAAGAGTCAGTTTACATCAGTTGTGTCAGGACAAGACGGCGTTGGACTGAAAGGGGGAGTGGATAAGGGATTGGGGAAGGGTGAGGGGCAAAGGTTTACGAGTGAAAAAGAAAGAAAAGAAGAGGAAAAGAGGAAAAAAAAGTAAATAAATAAAAATAAAATAAACAAATGCATACACAAAGTTGATTTGCAGTTGTGTTGTGAATAACTTGGTCTAATTATTGTAAAAGTATGAAGTTGGCTGATTCCTTCTAAACAACAACAAATGTTATGTTACTTTCTCATTACAACCATGTCCCAGAAGGTCTAAGTGACCCCACTTTGTCTGCGCTAATATTCTTCTGCATAGAGACAATTAATCAGAAGCTTAATCTTGCTCTGTTTAAACACTGCGTGCACTGCAGTGACTCAAGGAGCTTCTCAGTTGGGTTAAAACCTGTTACAAGGAGATTAAAAACAAATGTCAAGATGTATTGAAAACTTTCCCAGGCTTAGCAGAGCTCATACATTAAAACATTAAAAATGTTTTTGCTATAATAGGCATAGCTACATATACAATTTCATTTCAGAATTTATACTTTATTTACCTTCTCGCACCTCATTTAGTTTGCAATAATACAATGTATTCAGTGATTCTCTTTATTTAATGGATTGTATCTCAAGCTGTGATTCTCAATAATTTAAAACAAATCTTATTATATTTAAATAGAACTAAACCAAGCAAGAGTGCTCTGAAAGCAAAGTTTCAGAAGATTTAACAGAAAATGTGGTTTTATTTAACTTAAATGTTTGAAATGAATCAGGTAAATACACACAGCATTAAGAGAGATGGAGAAATAGAGACAAAAAAGATGGGGTAGGAGAGGGAATGGAATAATTTTTTAACACATTTTTTTTTGTCTCAAGCTGTGGTTCTCGATAATAAAAAAAATTATTTTAGTTAAAATGGATAAATCAATTTATACTTCTATATATTTATATTTCTTTATTTCTATATCTATATTTACCTTAAACATTAGATATGAGTAAGCTACACACACTGATTCAGAGTGAGAGAGAGAGAAGATGGGGAAGGAGGGTGAAGGAAATGGAGGGAGGAAAGAAAGGAGAGCTGAATAGAAGTTTTGTGAGGAGCAGGAGACAAAGAGGGGGGCTATTTAGGGAGCTTGTGACTTCCTTGTTGTGATGTATTTCCTGTTTGTGATATATGTCTCAGAAACCAACCTGAAAATAAGATTATAAATATTTTCTATTACAGAGTGACATTATACAGGCGGAACTAAGCTAATACACATGTCTCTTGATGATCAATTGAAGTTTTGGGAATAAAAATGAAAGAAGCACAGCATGACCTTTAATCCACAGTGCTCCCAGACCATCCCATAATCCAGACTATTCATGACAGTCTGGCCTTTACAGGATTTGAAAGGTATTGAGAAAGTTTCTATAGCCTTCTGTGATAAATGGCTGATGGAGAGTCCGAAAATGTGCTTGCTTCCCCTAAGTGGCCTGCTGCTAATGACGGTGGAGGCAGAATGGAACAGTTCCGTTTCACCAAAATGAAACAAATAGCCCAATTCCTCTTCATCAAGGCTGTCATTCTTCATTTCCTGTCTGGCACCTGCCCTCTCTTTTCTAATGGCTTCGGGATGTGCGTTGATTCTTCTAACGCTTCACTAATACGCTTAGGTTCTTTCGACTGCTTCACTTTGGATCTCTATATTCCACTCTATAGTGCATGATGAGCTGCTACTATTTCCCCCGATAGTTTCCCTCCCCTCTTTTTCTCTGTGACTCATAGCTTTGAGGAGGCAGAGCAATTTAGAGCATCAAATAAAATGGTTCTTTATCAGCTGTGCACACTTCTCTCTGTCTGACGAGGCCTGTGCTCGACCCTCTACCCGTTAGCTCTCATGAAATCATAACTAAGATGAGACTAATGACTTGAACTTTCTTTATCTCTTTCTAAACAGTGCAGGACACAACTTCCATGTCTTTCTTATTAGAGCTCAATCATGTCTCTAGAGGGAAATGCTGCTGGGCCGAGGTTACATTTCAAAGCTGAACCCTATGCAAGTTCAAGGAGACTGAATAATACACAAGAATCTTAAACGTTAAATAAATCTTCATCAAAAAGTTTGTTGTACTTTTGTTTTCCTCCTGTGCACTCAATGTTGAATCTGAGCTTGTTTCAGTTTAAACAATTCCCAAATATTGGTTGCGGTCTGCTCAGTGTTTTACAACTTGAAAGGGGCGTTCATATTATATAGTGGGGATATGGGTGTTATGATGCACACTCCTCATAACTCCATACACATTTGGAAATAATGGCCAAGAAGAGTAAATAAACTTTTTTTTATTTTAACCTTTACGTTTAACACAATTTTACTTAATTCAACGTTTCAACTACCAATGGAAAATGACAACAAAATAGTTAGCCATAAAGCCAAGATTGCAAGGGTCTAGTTTGATGTGTATCAGATAATGTAATGTCATCCAGCCTCTAGGGGGCAGTGATAAAGTTTGTTAACGCTTAAAATGATACATTTAAGACAAAGTGTCTCTTTTTGTACATAATTCTCATAAACGTTTACTGGTGTTTCTCATGCTTTTTTATATGGTAATATCATATTTTCCAGGAATTCCACGATTTGACATTTTTGTATTACAGTATATTGTGCCACAAATGTGGACTTTCAAGCTTTTACTCTGTAGTGCATCAGCCAGCTTGCACCAGAGGGATACATGTGTACATTCTACAATACATTTTACAATCTCCGACAGTTTTCTTTTTTAATAATCTCATATTGCGTTCTCTTATGCGGTTGCTCAGATCATGCCATGTGAAGCCTCATTGCTGCAGGAACCTGATCCTTAAACTGTCCTCATAGGCTTGCGTTTGGAAGTCTGGAAATTGCATGTGTTTGAATCAAGCAACAACCTCGATAATAGTAAGCTGCAATTTATTGAATGGTCACTTGAGGCAGATATCAGAATTGAGCTGATTCTTCAGACTGTAGAGAAAAAATACATTGAAAGACTACATTTTTACAATTCAACTGTGATAAAAAAAATATTTAATTATATGGTACATTAAACATTGAATGCTTTCCCAATGCCCTGCTTCAATAAACCCTTAGCCCACTTATTGTTACCTTGTAGTGGCTCATTTTAGCCTCTATACACATTCTCAAGATCAAATGGTGACTTGGTGACAGTCTATGGTTTGAATGTGGCTCATTTAATCTGTGTGAATGAGATACATGCCACGTTCTCCATTTTCTGTAAAACAGTCCCTCTATCTCACTCCTCTCAGTGTCTGGCAGCAATCACATTATTCAGCTACTGTATGTGTGCCCCCCCCCCCCCCAAAAAAAAAAACCTTCATGTCAAACTCCATAATCTTTCCAATTGTGCCGTGAATCCTCTTTATTCAATCACTTTTTTAACTTAGACGTTTTTGCATCTCCAATAGGCCCAACTGACACTGAAAACAATTTAACCAAAATACTCCACAAAAATGAGTTTACATGTTAAGATGATGAATATATATATATATATATATATATATATATATATATATATATATATATATATATAAAACATGGGTGTTTTCAAGTACAACAATGTGTATATGGTCTAAAAACCACCACATTTCAAACTATTTTCTCAGCTTCCTGTGGCTCATTTCCAAAATGTCATAATTAAGGTATAAGCATCCAAACAAAATAACGTAATGGATAAAAATATAAAAATTATGTACTTTTACAGTCCACAAGTGTCCACTATCATTCTGTTCATGAGAGTTGAGAGGCAGAGGGCCACCTTAGTTTTCCAATGCATTCTTTTTTGGCCAAATACTCTAGCATGTTAACAAGCTCTGTAGCGGCCACAGTTGGTTTTTTTGTTGTTGTTTTCATGTTGTGCAGAGGGGTTTGATTGGACCATGCTGTAAAACTGGCAGGTGTGGATCGTACTGTGCATGCCCATGCCGTCAATGCCCCCTAAATCATTTTTCACTATTGTTGGTGGATTCTAAGCAACTATGTCAACTCAAATGAGGCAGTAGCAGTGAATCCCAATCCTAACATGTTTTTGAGTCACGTTATCTTCAGTTTGTTTCCATGAGAATTTGAGAGCTTCAAGTTACACAGGGTCGGATCAATTGGATCGTTGTACTGTACCCAGAAGAGTGAGTTGACCAATAATCTCAAAGGGGGGCTTGGATAAAGGTCTGCCCGTGCACAACTCAATCCACACCTGCCGCTTTTGCTGCATGCTGCAATCAGATATACTTGCACTAATGAGTCACCATGGGGATCGGTGGCCCATTGGTCCTCAACTTATACTTACTGCAAATCAACTTTGTGCGCACAAATCAGCAATGCTTTGTGTTTTATTTGTATTTTTATACAAATTTTTAAATCGATTGTATTTAATGAGCGTTGCAAGTCTTTGAAAGTCATTAAGGTAAAATATAGGGGAAATGAGCACAAACTCTAAAATATAATGGGAGTTTACCCAAGACTGATCGATATCTCCTCCCTAATATCTACAAAGGATGTCAAAATATTAGGATAGCTCTGACATAGTGGTATATAATCTTTGGCCTAAAATTGTCTTGTTAAATCTATTGTAGACAAAATCCAGCGTGTCCAGTTTCTCTCCACTGTCTCCTCTGAGTGTCCTTGTGTTTTCGCTAAACTACCCCCGCCCCCCTACCTAGTTTTCTGTCCACCACCTCCTCTGAGTGTCCTTGTGTTCTCTTTTCTTTTTAACCATTAGTTTCAGATGCTCAGTCATTGGATTATTGATTTCCCGTACCTCAGCAGTTAGTACTACCACTGTACACTCTCCCGATCATAAATATTCATCCGCATGCTTTCCACACGACCCTCCGCATCCTCTTAGCCAATTACCTGACAGCTCTTCTGCAAAATAAAAGAGTCTCCAAGAAATATGAAGATTGAGAGGAATTTACTATATGGAGAACTGCAGATGTGGGATTTGACAGCACTTGGAGGGATGTGTGAGGGAACTAGGGAATGTAAATTACAGCACAAGCCGTAATTGATTGAATGACGGGAGCAGCGTGCTTGTTTATTACTCACCCTATTGTTTTCCATTCAATCAAGGAGTGCGCTGTTCCATGAATTATTCGTGGAATTACACTTTTCTTTGGAGATTCCAAGACTGACAACGGATTCCCTGAAGAATATGACTTTCCTCAGAACTGAGCAGGTTAGGCTCTCCTTGATGAAGAGGATGTTTGATTCCAATTGACCTGGCCGCATTCAAAGCAAGGTCATCACGCGATAATGTCAGAAACATTCTATTTCCACTTTTTACCTCTGTTGGATGCACACACTTCACTGAATCCATTCATGAGGAGCATGTCAAGCTAATTCCCATTATTCCCTGTGGTTCTTTGTTGCATTGACAACCTTGCCACCTCTCACCGTACACTTAAACGCACACACGCATCATGTTGATGTTTAAACTCGATAAAACACACAAGCTTTCCTTCCCTCAACCCAATTACCGGGCCAGTATTACAACTCATGCCTCGTCTGGGGAGTCGGGGAACAACATTACTCAGCTGGCTCCCTCCACATGGGTTTTAAATTTCATTCCACCTGTCACCTGTTCCCAGCAGCTCAGAAGCACAATGTGAGGGCAAACAAAGTGGCATCAACCAGCAGGCCGCCAGAACAGGCCTACAATTGAGGCAAAGGGCATTGCTCTTGGGTTTCCACATCCTTGGTCTTTTGTTAAGTTTGGACACACGTATACAGTAGGCTTTTCATTCTCCTATTTTATGTGGAGCTCAAGCTGTTTTATTTTCTGAGTTCTTACTCAAATAAAGGCACTTTGGATGTGTATTTTACTTGCACTTCCTTTTTTTGTGCTTCTTTCGTCTTTGTTTTAGAGTAATTGTATTGACAGCTACATCATTCGGCACTCTTCAAGCTCCGTCAAACCCTTGTTCAACCACTATTCCAGCTTCTATTATTTTTTTTTCTGAACCGAATGCGCGTAAAGTAGAAATCACTGTTAACAAAGTGTTATAGTTCATTATTATTAAACTAAAAGCCAGGCTAATCACAAACCTTGTGTACAAACCTTTTATATCCTCTGTTAAAGTTCCATACAGATATGCTGTTCCTGTGTCTCAAAAACTAAAGTAGCCTGAGGTCTTGAAGGTCTTTGTTGCATTGTTCACAATAGGTTTATGAAATTAAGCAATTTTATTGATTTTTTTTTTTTTGTTAAAAATGACAAAGTAAAGAATGTTGTTTTTAAGCAGTTTGTTTCTGATTGACCCAAAGAGTTTTAACTTTTCAATTTGCCAATGCTTGATATCATTTATTTAGAACATCTTCTTTTTTTACAAATATTTAAAAAATTATATTACATTACATTACACAAAGAAACTGAAATTTTTACAAAATTGCCATTTTGTACTTCAAAGTTGAGAATAAAGTTTACTTTATTTACTTTGAGAGAAAATAACACATCGTAAATCCTCCCAAGAAGCAAAGACAAGGTAAAAAAAAAAGTGAAAAATCTTGAAAATTATTTCATCTTTTGTGTTTAAACACAAAATTATCCAAACTAATAACCTTTTTAAAACCAACACATTATATTTGGAACTGAGTGATCATTGTGGTGTGAATGAGAACTGAGTCTGCAGACGATTGCAGCAATGAATTAGTTGTTCCCCTTGGTCCAGACCAAATTAAGCACCCTTAGAAGTTAAATGATTGATCGATCGTTCAAGGTTTACAAGATTTGTACTTGTCCGATCTATGATGGATTTCTCCCTTTTTCAAATAATCTGACAGTGTGACATCTCATAATATTATAAGAACCTTTACTAAATGAAATCCTAGGAAAGACCGCTCACAAATGTTCATGTGAAGAGTGCTCTAGCCGTGTGACCCTCTCATTATATCAAGAGAGCTGATATTCTCTGACGAACACATGAAAGGTCCATTTTAGTGCTCTCAGCATTCCGTGTTTGTTACTCAGTCCCCAAGGTAAAAGCTTGTATCTCATCAAACAATGACAGGCAAAACCTGGTCATTAATTCATCTGCTTGACAGACCAGGGTCAGATATTTAGTCACCGTCCATCTTGACTGAGTCTGAAGGTGACAGGATATTTTAATGTAGATTACATTTGCATACCTCGGAATGCAAATGCCTGACGTGACCCTTTTAAGACCGTATGCAGGTCTACTTTGCATCATTGGAGAATATTGAGTTATTCAACTTTGCTTCTGTTCATACACTTTAAAAAGAGTTGTTATAGTTTGAGACTATACATCAGGGGTCCCAAACTGAAATTGATTGGCAGCCGCCGGAAAAAGACTCTGACTGCATCAAGAATTACACAAAAAAATACAAGCACAACCCAACCTTTATCATTAACAAATAAACACTAAGGCACTTAAGGGGTCTCTTATGTCCTCCTAATTCTTGTTACACAGTTGATTTTGTTTTGTGTACAAACATTTGAACTTAAAGATGACCTTTGCTCTGTACACTTCTGTAATTGATCACAATATATTAAATGGTTACTTTCTTTGTTTTTTTCTTATGAATAATAATGCTACATGGATAGTAAATAAAGCTTATTACATATTATTATTATGTTGCTGGTTATAATGTTGTTTAACCCAAATGGGGAAATGGTTACTGATGGAACAAACTAAAATATTACAATCGTAAACAGTAATCCATAAATCTGTGTAGCTACTCATTTTAATATTTATGATGATTCATATTAGGAGTTTAACGATGCACTTTGCTTATGATACGATACATTCCTCGATATCATGTCTTTGTTTTCGTTTGGCACAGGCTGCAACAGTTTCAAGAAACAGAAACACTCAATTTGCTGGAACCTTTTTTATAGCATGGAACGTTTTTAAAGCATGGTTTATAGTGATGCCAATTTGTTGCTGAATGTGTTGTGTTGGAGTTCAAAACAGATTTGATTAAAACTGTCGTTGGGGTTACCACACCGTGATAGACCACAAAGGAGGACACTGGTCAGCTAAGAATGGGAAACAGATGCTACGATTCACAGAGGGTCACCAAAATTGAAGATAAAAAAAAAAACTGTTGAGTTTGATGTTTCTGCTGCGACAGCTGGTTGGTAGGGTCAGAATTTGGCATCAACAACATGAAAGCATGGATCCATCATGCCTTGTTTCACAGGATCAGGCTGGTGGTGGTGTAATGGGGTATAATGGCACATTTTTTGCAGATTAGTACATTCCACATGGTCAGTATTGTTGCTGACCATGTCTATCCCTTTATGATCACAGTGTATCCATCTTCTGATGTCTACTTCCTGCTGGATAACACTCCATGACATAAATCGGCAATCATCTTAGAATGGTTTCCTGAACCATTTAAGTTCACTGTACTTAAATGACCTCCACAGTCTCAAATCTCAATCCAATAGAGCACCTTTGGAACCTGGTGGAATGGGAGCCTTGCATCATTGATGTGAGCTGACCAGTCTGCAGGAACTGTGTGATGCTATCATACCAATATGGACCAAACTATATGTGGATTGCTTCCTGTACCTTGTCGAATCTTTGCCAGGTAGCTACCAAATTAAGTGGCCGATGAGTATATAATAAGTTTTGATTGGTTTTTTTATCTAGTCCCAGTAAATTTGTCACATACTGTTATATCTAACATTGCGGCAGTTTTTTTCTTTCATTTGTTTTCCTGCCAGCTTATTCCCTTTGGGGTGCCTATCTCCAGCTCACATTGGGCGAGGCAGGGGTACACCATGGACTGGTCGCCAGTCCATCGCAGACGACAGTTTTTATATCTGTGATATAGTTAAATATGTACAAAACCTGCATTTAGATGATGGCATTAGATTTGCAATATATACCGTTCTAAGGGATTGATGTGCATCTCCTGATTGGTTCTTCACGGCAGTTGACTTTCTCGTTGTGACTTCAAGCGCTGTTATTCTGCTGTGATTTTCTCTTTCCATGCCTCTTTACCTCTTCTTACCCTCTCTCACTTGCTCCAACCATTAAACCTCAATAACACTTAACCCTTTGCTCTTAATTAATTTATGGCATATCAAAACAATATGTCTCTGATATCCTTTGCTCTGATCACATCAGGGATTCCGCACATCCTACTTTTATGCATGAATGAAACAAATCAAAATCACTAAGTCAGTGTTAATCAAACTAAGCCTTTTGAGATTAATCGTTTAAATCTTGGAACGATGAAATGCCAAGTTTCTGTCTTGGGATGACAAAGCCCAAAGATAATCAGAGTTAATCAGAGTTTAATCTTGCTATTAGAGAATATAGATGGTGTTTAATTGTAAAATAATAACCTTGTGAAAAAATAGTTATTGCAGGTGTTTTTTTTGTTTTTTTTTTTTGCTAAGTCTGTGAGGCTGGAGAATATGATGATATCGACTGCACTGATCAAAGGAGCTACTGCAGAGAAAGAAAGAAAAGAAATGCCACTTTGGTGACCCAAGTATGTGAGCCCTGTCTTATCAGGTTGAAAGAACACAGACTAAAATGACACTGTTACTGTGACCAGCTCTTGGTCTACCATCACAAGTTAATGATCAACATGGTTTTAATGCTTGTGGACATCCTAATGAGCAATTAATGCCGTATTAGAGGACGTACGAGAAGTGTTTACTGGATGACAGTTTGGATGTGCCAGTGTCCATGTGTAATCGGATGTGAAAGAAGCCTATTAAAACTGAACCAAAAACACACACCTTTCATGGGTACAACTTCTGGTTCTCTGCTCGGTTGCTTCATTAGATGAATTACTGGACACTTAAAAGGAACTATGGATCTGATCAACTGGTCTCTAAATGCAATTGACACCATTTTCTCGACGAGGAGCGTGGGTTCGGGGGAACCCACCTGTCCTGCTGGAACTTATGCTGCTGGCTACACGATGGACTCCTGGTCGAAGTGGAGGATCGTGTGCCTGGCTGCTCTGTCCCTGGAGGATGTCGAAGACATCTACATAATTGGAACTGTGATAACTGGGATTCTGCTGATTGGAATATGTGGAGCTCTCGGCTATCGGCGATTATCAAAAGCGGTCAGTGCTCAAAGCCCCACTAAGCTGACCGACTGGAATGGAATGTTGACTGGACTTAAAAACTGTCGGGACTCATGTAACGGTCTGTGACCGCAAACTGGATTTCATCCTGGAAAGGCTGGCAGAATTGAAACGTAAGTTGGATAATATGGAGACCGGGGAAAGACTCTAAAAATCTGGAAATTTACAGCTTTTGACCTAAATTAACTTCTGTACCATCTGGCTTCCCTTATCTCCTCTGGCCTTGGAGGCCGCGAAGAGGAGTCTAAACATCCCCCGTGCAGAACTCGATAAGGGGACACTCTCAGAACCCTCCCCTGCATCCACTTATCTCCGCCAGCTATTTTTCCCCACCGCTGTAATCTGACGGGTCATTGGACAGCGCCCCCATGGCTGCAGAAAAATGCCGGCTGCGGACTACAGCGACTACACCACTTCCCCGACCCCTACCTCATCCTGCGATGTTCTTTCCTGTATTTGTCAATGTGCTTGATTGCAAATGGCTTTTTTTTAACCTGCTCCACAGTGCTCTTTTCTTTGAAGGACAATGCGGAAAGGCTCTTTTTTTTAAGCTAATTTACCTAATGTATATCCATTTTCTCTGTTTCTCTCTGTAAATGCTACCTCTCAACACTGGCCTGTTCCCACCCTGTCTATGTCTGTGGCCAGAGGGGTCCAATTTCACTACATGTAACAGTGTATGTGACAAATAAAGGCTAATTCAATTCAATTCAATTCAATGCAATTCAATTCAATTCAATTCAATTCAATTCAATTCAAAATTATAGGAACCATTGAAATCTGCTTTAGTGTAGCTACTAAGGGCTTTGTAAGAGAGTTGTTTTCTGACCCAAGAATCCTATTAATAAAGTGGCTAATTTTCACTTTGGTTAAAGGTTCTCAATTTAGATTTAATCCAGAGTTGAGGCTACTTGATCAGCAAATTATCATTCTCCTTCATTGTTTTGTCTGTATTTATAATGCTAACTATATTTAAAAACGCATCTTCCCTCTAAGCGTTTCAAGCTACAGGAATTCAGTAAAATCGCTGAGAATTCTGGAAAATTTTCCATTGACTTAACGCGGGGTCAAACTTTAAATCAAACTGAAAATCAAATAGAACCTTCAAACTCATTACACTTGTGGAGGTTACCAACCACTGTGTAAAAGTATTTGAATTCGAGATGAGGTTAAATATTTACCATTGACTTTTGATGGTTTTGGAAATCAATGGGAAAGGACAACGGAAATACATCACAGAGAAATATGGATTTGAAAGGCAACATTATGTTACATTACGTACCCTTCTATAGCAACCAGACTGTTTACCATAGCAACCAATTAGGGATAACTCTATCTCATCTTTGTAAAGTCATTTGGATTGGTTTATTTTATTCAAAATACGAGGTGATTCAAGGACATTTTATACGATTAATGTTACGTTTAGAAAGTTCAGTGGTAATATAGATGGCTCAAAGGTTTATTTTGAATGCTGTAAAAATTGCATACGATGGCACATTTCACATATTTGAATAGCATTTAAAGATGATTTGATTTTGGGAACAGAGAGTACTTGAACACACTGTATTATTGATAATTTAATCAAACGTTTGTAGTCTGGTTGCTCTATAAATATTAAGCTTCTTTCAGTTATTATTTCAGTTGAGTTATGTGTTATTAGTTGATTTGATTTACAAAAAAGGTGACCTTGACATTAAATACTAAACCTAATGAAAAATGCTAAAATGTTAAATTACAAATAAAAGCTTACAGAAGCAGCAGTCAATCAATTTAAGATGTACGGCTGCATTTCTATTTATTCATTCATTAAGTGAGTGCTGCATAGGATTCTTATATTTGAGGCCACAGGTGACATTTTAAAACAGTTTTTTTGACCTCTTCAACCCAATAACACTCTGTGCAGAAGATCATTGGGGAATCGTGGGTTATTTCTGCAATTTCATATGAATGTTAGAAGATCATCATCATGTGAAGTCACTCTCCTATTGGTGGTATTGCAACCATGGGGGAAGTGGGTGTTTTAATACTACTTTAATACAATTTTTTTTCACCTTTTCTTCACACAATCTTTCAAATGCAACCCATTTCCAATTAGCGTGTTAACACTTGCCATAGCAACATGCACAAGGTCGCCAGGATGTTATGGAAAAGATTGACGTACATGAAATTTGCTAAATGATCGCTCCTCGCTTTACACAAAATTTGCATTTAAATAACCACATGGTTTGGAGGCGGAGAAGTCATGCTGTGCCATTAAAGTTGCTGGATTATTACACTAGAATATAGTAGTTTCTAACATCAAAATTGTTTTTTTTTTTTTGTCTGGTCTCAAACCACAGTGTATGCTTTTATGTAAAATCTATATGCAAATGTATCAATACATTTGGGAAAAAAAATAAAATTTCTCAAATGTCAAGTCGGGTCTGAAGTGATTGGTTACTTCCAACCTTTAATGATTTTTTATTGACTCCCATTACTAATGCCATGAGATGAAGATTTTCTCATTTTAGGAGTAAAGGTGGCATCAGACTGCATTCACCAAATTCTAAAAAAATCCCACTCGTGCTTTTAAATGCAGACCTCTTCACAAATCAGAACAGCATGTATCGAAAGAACAGCCCATGAGCCTGTCTGTGTTTTTAAGAGCTCTAGACTTGCATTGTAGCTTGGAGATCTGACCAGAAAATGGTCTGCTCTTCACAGCAGTTGAAGAGAGAGAAGACATTTTGAAGAGGTTCAAACTAAGAACAATTAAATACATCTAAAAAAATCTTTATTTTACTGGTCACCACCAGTATTTCTTGCAGATATCAAATTACATCATGTATATGTGATCCCACTGAATAATTTGGGAATTTCTTGACACAGCTTTTCACCTGTTCGTGGTCTTGTTTACACTGTTTACATACTCTAGGTCAGTGGTACTCAAAACTCGAAAGGTCCAGTTAACAAACATTTACCATAACTCTGGAAAAGTAACGGACAAATTCCAAACAGAGAAATTCAACAAGAAAAAAATACAAGGCAATCCTCAAAACTTCAGAACTATACACAAAAAAATCATGTACTTTCATAATCCAGACAAAATTGCATTGTAATAAACAATCATATAAAAATATTAAAGCGTTTACATATATTAATGCACTTTACAGCTTTCTTATCAAATTGAATATAGATTTCAAATACCAGCTAAACTCAGTTTCTATTATGAGAAATGCTGTAGCCTCAGACATCACGCAGATGGAACGTTGGCTGAACATCTGATGCGTTTAGAACAGTTTTCTGGCAACACTTTGAGAATCCTGAAGCCGCAATCTGATTGGTTTATGTTAACCAGATTTCTGGTAGAAGAGAGTATTCCATTTGTTTTTGTTCCACCTGGAAACAAAGTGCAGCCGCATATGAAAGATCACTGAAGACAAATATGGTATAATAGAGGAAAAAAGCGTTATTCTGTGTAATTTTGACCAGCTTTTGCGAACCTTTCTGACATCCGTGCCGTACTTTTGTTTTGAGAAAAAGGTACGCAAGGTATCTGATCTCATTTAAATATTAGCGTTGAGTTAAGATGGTAAAAAAACAGCCACATGAGAAGTTGGTCAGCAAGAGTGGTGGAAACCATTCTGTTTGGGAAGAAGTGGATGTCGGTCAAAATATTAGGTGCAACTTGCTGCGTGGTTGTGTTGGCATCGCAGGGTGCCACAACAGATCTTTTCAATCAATTAAAATTTAAATACAGACCCACATGTAACCAAATTATATAAAAAAATCAATTTATACATAAATACATATATAAGTGGAGCATAAAAAAGAGAAGTAATAAGATTAGTACTTTAAACAAACACTGGAACCTACTCAGTGGAGTTTAGTTGTTTTGTGTATAATTTCTATTAATGATTCAATTCATTATAAAATTACACCTCAAATTAAAAAACTAAATGTTTCTCAAATTTTCTATTTAATAAAATAGTTGTTTATTCTTTTAATGAACTGGTTGATCCAAATAAAACAACTTCTATGTTTAAACAATAGAAAATAACTAATGATGAAGCCAACAGTCACTTAAAATCGAATAACTAGGAATGAAGCAATGCTATTTTATTAATTTAATAGGATGAAGTAAACAACATTGTGACAAAAATAGCAGATTAATTTGTAGTTTATTAACAGCATGCTTACTTGATCTTATTTGAGGACAAATTTGAACAAACATCTTGGCTTAAAACTGGAACTGACAGGGGTTCATTTCACCATCTTACTGTAACATCTTATTTTAATTATGACAGAGCATTCTAACACCTTTTTATTTACACCAATGGATTGGCATGAAGGTCATAATCCAAGACTGTATAAATCTATCATGTGTTCTGTCTTTCACCCCGAAGTTTACAACCACAATAAGTTCAAAATAAATATAATTAAAAAAAACGGTTTGTTGCATCTACTTAATTTGACTTAAAATATCCTAAACATAGCAGCATTAATGTTGAGAAAATAGTTTATTTTTGTCGGAAACCCTCCTGATTTTTGTTCCCCTGAATGTCAGAAAGATGAAACCATTGCAAAGATATTGTATATAAATACACTGTGTTTGTGTGGTTACATAATCTGCGAACAGTCGGTGCGCGTGCATTAGAGTGTTCCACACGTGAGGGAACGTGCCTTCTCAGAGACTGCCTGTACCTGCTTTATTGAGGCCCCACCCTCTATCCTCTCACCATGGCAACCAAGAAAAACAGAATTGGTACCTGTCGCTTGGCAACATGGCCTGGTATCTCCAAGCCCCAAGCTGCTGGAACAGAGAGCAGATTAACAGAAAGTGCGATAGCTGCCAACAAGCGGCAACATTAACACTCAATGCTTGTGGGTGCCAGTGTGTGAACATGTGGGTATGCGAGATACTCGGGCACTAAACACGCATGCACACTTGTACGGACCAGCAATTACTTGAATTTGTGCTTTTTGGATATTTATGCCTCGGGTTACCCTTTCAGCGTGTCTCTAAGTATGGCTTCTCATATGCTACGATCAGATTCATGCTAAATGCATTAGTTTCCATTTCAAGTTGCCTTGAGGTGACTGCTGCATGGCATATGGCTCTTGTTTGATTTATGAGCCCCGCGGCGGAATAAAAATAGTGTCCGGTGTGTGCAGACAGAAGGTTTCATTGAACCTGCCTGACCTCCAATGAACACCTTGTTTGATGTTTATTGGAAAATATTAGTGTGATCTTAAGTCTTAAGAAAAATGTTCTATTGAGTTACTTGGTATTTTTTATATGAATTAATGATTTTTTAAGTGTTGTGTTTCAATTTAGAGTTCTATAAAATCAGAAAATTCCTTTGGTTTTTTTTGTACATGGTGGTAAAAAGTAATAATATGTACAAGGAAAATATATTTAAATGTTCCTCTGACAAGATGTTGGAGGTAATTCATGTTAATATCAATAGAACACATGGAAATAAGTATCGAAAAGTTTTATTTTTTTGGAGAGAATCTATTTAAAGTATTTTGAAAGATTCCACACTTTTCACACGTAAATGTTAAATATCTAAGCAGTCATAATTAAAGGAATCTTTGATGAAGTGAGTTGAGGAAAATACGCTCCCCATTTTCACTCTATATGACAATGACGCCTTCACGTCATCATAAAACAATTTAAGATATTAATTTTTGAATAAAAAATATTTAAGTTAATAGAAACATGCATATATTTGGAAATTTAAGAGTCAGAGCTACACACAAAAAAAATTATTTCAGGAAAATTATTTTCCTGCTTATAGATCATAAATTTTAAAAAGTCTTTTGGGGGCAGTTGACGTGTTCATATCCTTAGAAACTTAGATGGCAGATTCTGAAAACCCCATGGAGTTCTCACATGTTGTGTAGTAGCTGCACCATACGTTCACACAGTTTCGAGCTGCATACGCATCAACACTCTTTAACTTCCTGAATGACTGATGGTTTTTTAAATACACAGAATGATGTGCTGTCGCCTCCGGTTCTCATCTGGTCATATTTCAAGCACTTGATTGATGCCATTTCAGATTGTTGTTCTTGCTGGTTGATAAATACGCTGAATAATGAGTTTGGTTCTCACAAGCTTGACAATTTTTACAATTATTAAAATCATTATAATAGTTCTACATATTTGACTGCTCTTTATCCAATATTGGAAGATCAGGAAATATTTATGTGGTTAGGAAAGTTGAAAGCAATTGCTAATTTTTTGACAATTAACCTCATTAAAGTTTAATTAAAAATGACACCAAAATGGTTAAATTATCCAAAGTTCATAAGGTTGACCTCAGTAAAATGTGATGACGAACTGAATGTTCTTCAGTCTAGTCTCCTGCCCTCGATATGACACGTGTTTTAACCTTTAATAATCATTCCGATCCTCTGATTTTGTAAAAGGAGATATATTGTGATCAAATTACACTGTGTTCTGAAGTATTATACAAATGCTATTTCCTTGTCCCAAAGATTAAATATTTCGATTTTCCGTGAACAATGTCTTCGTCCCTGAAAACAATCTCAGACACCGCTAATAATGAGATTGCCAGGTGGATGTTCCTACTATAGGTGGATGTTCCACAACATTAAGTAGAGCACCATTTTCAAGCAATTTGGGTGATGAAAAGGATCTCTTTGCTGCTGAAAAGTGTAAAAAGTCCAATGTATTGGACTACATATGAAAACATTAGATATTTTACAAAAACTTAAGCGGCATCCTCTGGCTGGTTAAGAGTACAGACACATTGAGGAAGATTCCTGCCAGATTCATGAATTTGACCATGAGTCCAGCTGCTAACATGCCATTATATAGCAGCAAACATATATTTGAAGCTGTAGTGCCTTAGAAGTCCCATGGACCCAAAGGTGTAGAGTCTTGCAGAATCTTTTTACATAAACCTTCCATTCGAACACCGCTTAACAATGCTTCCAAGCGGAAACCACTCAGTTGGGCAGAAAAATATATGAAGACTTGTTTTTAAACATTCCTGTTCACTGATGACTTTCGTGCAACTCTGGTTGGTCCAGATGGATGAAGAAGTGGGTGGTTCGAACAAGGTTGCGATGTCTTGTTTTGGGACAGAATCATAGGAAGAGAGCGAGTTGGTCAGCCCCTCTAGGGTCCCAGAAGGTATAAAAATGATCTCTTCAAAGATATCTTCAAAGTTTTTGGCTGACCACTTCCTGCCCAGATGGAGAAGAACGCACTATGCTTCCGGTAATAAAAGTCTTTTCATACATGACAATGCAACATTGGCTACTATGGGATTAAAAGGAGAGAAAGTCATGGTGTGAACTCCTTCTTTCTCCGACTTCAATGCTGTTGACAACCTTTGAAATATCCTCAAGCGAAAGGCAGTATTTCAGAAGCAGAAATGGTTAAAACTCAAAAGTTCAATGGATGCAAGAGTTTTTAAAATCTTTAAAAAGTTCAACGTTTGATTGAAATGACTTTTGATTTCATTAAATATGCTGCAGAAACACAATAAATGACCATTTTCACATATTCACAATCTTTTGAAACGTACAGTGAGTAATAGTTTGAAACAGTGCATTTTTACTTTGATAGCATGATTTAAATTGATAACATGAGAATGTTTTGACTTGAGAATTGTGGAGACTTTTTAAGGTAAAAGATAAATTGCATAATAATTTGGAACAAAAATAAAATAGTGGAGAAAAATTTGGAACAATTACTGAAAATATATGTTTTGAATGGAGATGCAAGTAAGTGTTATCCTTTGCAAACAGCTTGTGAAAACCATTGCGGCCTTATAACACATGTTCTGCTCTGTTATATGGCTAGCAATATTCCTGGAAATCCATCGAAACGGTAGATCTCAAATATGTGAGAACAGCCAAGCAAACAGAGGATAATCTGCCCAAGGCGAGAGGGATTTGTCATCTCGGAGCAATCACAAATCTAATCCCTCAATCTTCAGCCCTATAACAGTGATATCAAACACAGGTGTTTATTGACAGACTTTTTAAATTGCTTTCAGATGTTGGCTAGGATTCCTTTACATAGACTATAGCAAAATGTACATTTGTGGTAAATTATTATTATTAATATTATTTAGAAAATAATAGAAACCTTTGAATTCATGTAAAGTATGTGTAAACCACACCCAATTCACAGACTAATGCAGTATAAATATGATTTGTCTTTACTTTTTTAGTCCTATTGTATAATGCATTTATAACATTAATTAATGTATTCATTTTAATGTATTTGTCAAAGTAGAAAAGCAGAAAACAAAATGATGTTAGCGTTTTAAATATTCAAATTTATTAGAAAAAATAAACACTCCAATCCATTAGGTGGCGCCGACAGTGACGGAATGTTACAAGTCTAAGTTGTAAAAGATTTTCAAATAGCTTATTAAATAAATGTGTCGTCTACCTACTAATTTGTGAGTAAAAGAGCAGCATGAAATGGTTACAAATTTGACTTTTAGTTTTTGAGCAAACCTCTTAAGCATTATCATTTAAAGTAATGCGTATTTAAGTTACAAATTTGCACCTACTTTGCTTCCTCAAAACTTTGGCTGTTTTGTTTTTTTGGGGGAACCATGAAAGTACGTTCCCTGCAAAACTCCAGTACTTCAACATGAGAAAAACACACTGTGTCATCATGTTATGGACCTAGTTTCTCTCAACATGCCCTAAATAAGGCACCTGTGTCTTGAGTAGCATTTATTATTTTGGGTATTTATAGCACCAAGTTTCCTAAATCCTTTGTCTTGTTGAAAGTCTGGGTGCACATGTTAATGAAATGCCAGGTTCCTGCAGCAGTCACTGAACACAGTTAACCCCAGTATACACTCCCACCAACTCTGAACTCCCATATCTCCTTTATTGTGTATTCTTAAATACACACTTTTCAGTACATGTTGCCAGAGTAATGACGCGCCGCATGCACAGTAATTGAATCTGGAACGACGTTATATTGCTTTGGCATTTTAAATGCCTTTTGTGTGATTGTGTCCTTCAGTACCCATAATGCATTCTGAATTCAATCGTTTGTGAACCAAAGTTTGTAGTAGTTTTGCTTTCACTTTCTTGTGCACTGCTTTCTGTGAAAAAGACAAATAGTTAGGGTTTCTTGTACATGCTTGCATGGTTTATGTTGTACTTTATCCTATTTTAAGGAGATAGATGTTTGATTCCTATTTTAAAGAGATAGTTTGATTTTAAGGAAACTTACTGTTATGAAAGACTTGCTTGCATTTTACTTTTCCACATGCTGTTTTCCTTCTTTATGTCTTTGTTTTAAAATATGTAATGGAAAGGCCAAATTTCTGAAAATGCTTACATGCTAATTGTTTACAGTTCATTTGTAGATGAGTTTCTCTGTAAAAGGTGAAATAGTAATAATAGTAACCAGAAGTCGTTTGTACACAAACTTTGATGTTGATTTGTTAAAGTGGCTTTTAAAAATATTTTTTAAGCAAAATGGAATGGTTTCCAAGGTAGAATTCTTGGTTGCTATGGATGAATCAGTGGCTACAAACCAAGTTCCCCAGGCAAATATGAGTAAAATATACCAACCCCTATGTCTCTGTTATTTTTAGCAGCTATAGTGGTATGCCAGATTGGTTGCTATGGTAAACAGTACGGTTGCTATGGGGGGTTCAGTGACAATAGAATGTTTTCTTTGTCACCATGACTTATATAAACCAACCAGAATGTCTTTATCTTTTCCCAAGATGAGACAGAGTTCAGAAAATGTGGTTGCTAGGGTAAATGGTAGGATAAACAAAATCCCACTTTCACTGCTAAACTGATGATTTTCAACTGTTTTAATATTTTGCACTGTACAGGGGTCTGTATGGTATCCTTGATGGCTTTGAAAGTCGACCTGAAATAAAATGTATTATTTTATTAAGTTATTTATTTTTACAAATATTTCCTCATGATGAGGTGCACCCAGTGTTGTAAATGCAGAGGAAACTAGATGTAAGTACACACACATTCAGTGCAAGCAAATCTTGAAATGAAGACATCTCCCACACAATCCCCTCTCTATTTTCCTTTCATCTCCCATCTCATCCTTAACGTACTGCCAACTCTTGTCATTTCCATACTGGCTTCCTGTCACAGTGTGTCGTTCTCAGTCTTCCCCCACCATGCCATCTGCCAGACATGGTTCCCCCCTCCATAGCGAAACTGGCATCAGGCGGAGAGAGATGCCCTGCTCGTTGCCTGTCATTCTCTGCAAGATGACACTGCCCCTTAAGAATGTATAATTTGCACGTCGACACATAGGAAATAAGCCATTCCTCTGTAAAAATATGTGCATCAATCTGGTGAAATACTTTCCATCTCGGTCTACTGTGAAGCAAAGCAAACTCTCTCAGGCTACCACTCACGCACACAACACCCAAGACAATTTTTTTTTCTTCGAAAAGAACAGAAAATCAGTTTCTGTCTGCTTTTCATTCATACAAATAAGAAGAAACTGTTCCATTTCATATGCATTTCATTTTCTACGCTCTCTAAAGACACGAGCGGGCATTGTTGCAGCAAAAAAAGCCAGACAAAAGGGACGATGTGAGATTATGTGTTTTCTTCAGGCTGTGACAGCGTTTGAGTCTTAACTATATCTTTTGATTTTCTCTTTGTTATGCCTTGTTTGTATTCAGCCACTAGAGTCCCAGTTGAGCACTTGGAAGGTATCTGCTTCCCCCTTAAATCAGACAACCAAGCAGATTTAGTTTAATTATATTGTCACCATACAAAAAATGGATGCCCCAACGTCTTTGTATTGAAGTGTTCGTCTTATTTGTGACGAGTTTTGTCTCTCATCTCAAGAGTCCTCTTTCCTGTTTTGCTTTTCACACCACTTCTCTCTCAAACACTTTTCAGTTTGCTCTCACACCTTCACACAGCTCCACTTGGCTCCTTCCTAAAAAGAGCACTCACCACCCTGCCTGCTTTGTGTTTAGAGGTCTGTTCACAAGCTGTCATCTTCACATTTAAGGGTCTGCTGTGTTTATTCGTATTGTAGCCCCGCAGTTTAGGTACAAAAATATGACTGATTTTAAAAACAGTTATTAAAGATGCTTGCATTTGGTACAGTTTAGTTTTTGATGGTAATGAAGAGACTGGCGAATGCTGTTTGTTGCTGGCATTGCTTTGCATTGCAGTACTGCTTTAAGGAGTTGAGTTCATTTGTATTAAATCATTAGTCAGTGTGATGATTAATGTTCTTTTCTCGATCACACTAAACCCGTACTTACATGCTCATCCTTTAACACCATGCCTTTATTCTCTTCTCACATTTGCTCACTCACAAACTCACAGACTGTTCGCTTTCTCTCTCTGTCTCTCTCTCTCTCTCTCTCTCTCTCTCTCTCTGTCATGTGGGAAAGCTTTTTTCACTTGGTTTTATTTAACTCTCTCTCTCTGTCTTTCTCTCTCTCTCTCTAGGCTATAATCAGTAGTATGTGGGGGCCGTCCCCTGAGTTCTCTCAGGGCTCTAGAGGCCGGTGACAGAGCTTTGTGTTTAGAAAGAGAGATATAGGGGGGGGGGGGGATGAGAGACAGAGACCTGGGCATTCAGCTCGGTAATTATGTTGCCAATGTGCCATGCAACTTACTGTGGTGCAGGACTAAGAAATTGCCTGCTGCCTGCATTTTACTTTTCCACACTCTGTTTTTAGAAATAGATACAGTGGGTAAGTGAAAACAGCTTTATGTTTTGTCTTTATTTTAATTTGTGTTATGGGGGAATGGGGAAAAAAGTTATATCAAATAGTTTATAATAAGAAATTTGATTATACCAAATTTATGACTTTGTACAGTTAGTTTTCGCCACTCCATTTTCCGATGAGTTTCTGGAAAAATCAATAGCCAGTTGGATAAAGTTTGAACACAAACTGTGATGTTGGCTTGTAAAAGTTATGTTTAAAAGTATTTTTGTAAGCAAAAAGCAATGGTTGCCAAGGTAGAATCTTTGGTTGCTATGGATGAGTCAATGAGCACATACGAGGTTCTCCATGCCAATATGAGTTAAAAAAAAAGACCTCCATAATTTTTATGATTTTATGATAGTTATATCCCAAATTGTTTGCTAAGGTAAACAGTAAGGTTGCTATGGAAAGGTAAGTGGCAATTTAATGTTGCCTTTATCACTATAACTTAACCAACCAGCACATCATTTGCCAAGCTGAAATAGAGTTCAGAAAATGTGGTTGCTAGGGCAAATGGTAGGATAAACAAAGCCTCATTTCTCGGTTGATATTTTTGTTTTCCTATTTATATTCAATGGCCATTGTAAGTATTTGGTAAATCTAGGACCCCTTCTAGAGTCCTAAATCTTTGATCCCTTCTGGGGTTCAAATACTTTCGCACAGTGATTCTTACACAGACTAATGACCTCCACAAATGTGGCCTGTTTGCGGTTTCAATGATGTTCTCAGTTTTAGTTACAGTTTTACAAAGTTTGACCATATGTTAAGTCAATGGGACTTTTCCCAGAATTTCTTTAGTGGTACCAGTCTGAAAATATTTACCAATACAAGTCAAGACAAGGTTCCATGTCTGGCAAGCTTCTCCTCACTTCTCCTGGAATGTTATTGTTGTTGCTATTATGTCTATTCCTATATTTAGTCGTTTTCAATTATAACAAATGTACGATGACTGAAGGTACAATCTCTGCAGATCACTGTGACAGGGGAGTGCCACGTCTTCAGCATCTAAAAATCTGCTCTCAACAGCTCTCTATACCACATTTTGATAACCCTGTTTTATTATTTGTCAGAGTGCCAGAGATTTCTGTTTTAATGACTAACTGTTGCTGCTCTGAGATCAGTACAGAATACACAAGAAAGCGTTTGCATGTGCATTGCATCTGGCTAAACAAGCATTAGCATGTGATCACTAATCTTGATCAAACAAGGCAATTATTATTACGCATAAGTTCGCTTTTTCTGTTACGCGTTGAATGTGTAAATACACTCCTCAGATTGTAGCATGAATTGCAGTTTCAGCAGACAGACCATCAAAGTCTTCTGATGTCACTCTTTTCACAGTTCTTTGATGGAACACTGCTCCTTGAATCTCAATGCGGCTCCAGATACAGCAACATGAGATGGTTTAGTGCTTTGTGAATTTAGGTTTCCCACTCCTTCATTTAACTCAACCAAACTCTTAGATGCCATAATCAATCAGCATCATTCATCTTCCTACACCCCATGTTTTATAAAGCCTGTCAGTTTATCCTACTCGCATTCTTGAATCATAGCATACAGTGATTTGTGTTAGATGGCAGCTGTTTGCACCACGTGTCATGAGTGCTATATTTTATTTACTCCGGGAGGAAATTGCAATTAGGCACTGCTTGCATAAAAAATAAAAAGGAATGCTGTGTAAAATCCCTGTAAATATGGCTGCCTTAAGGAATGTTTCATTTAGTTTAGGATTTTGCTCTTATTTAAGATCTATTTGATGTAAACACTGTGTCTATCCACATTTTTCTAATTAAATATGAGCTCTGTTTAAACCAGTGCATTACTTTCCACCTGATAAATGTTTTTATTAATCATTTATTTACTTTATCTTGCTTTTTCTACAGTTTACCCCAATAGTGGAACTTATCGGAACCTTACTGGAAAATATCATTACATTGTATATAACCATTTGTAAGTACTTTTATAGTATCCGAAAGAGAGTTTTTACTCTGAATTAGTTTCTGGAGGGAGTCTAGAGCTCTGATTTCCTTGCTTAAGTCCTTGAACCTTTTTCACTAACCAACATAAAATGCAAATTTACATTCGATGAGAGTCAAACAAACAAGATACGTTTCATAATTCATGGGAAGTGGCTATTGGAGATTTTGTTATTTTATTCATCATTCTCCCTGTGGTTCTTTTGCCCTGGAGCAAGATGTCTGCTTAGGAGAGTCTGTTTACTTAAAGCATTTTCAATCTCAGCTCTCCACTTGCCTGTCTTACTTGAATTTCCAAAGCGCCCAAGCTACTTTTTCACTACTGAGGTTAAACTTACATAAATATTATCTTATTTACATATTTATTTTTTAATTAAATCTCCAGACAAACCTAATGTATTCCTCTTAAAAGACATTTAGTGAGCTATGCGTTATAGAATAACTTTGATATTCTCTTGTAAAAGTATTCA
Source organism: Danionella cerebrum (assembly GCA_007224835.1). NCBI lineage: Eukaryota > Metazoa > Chordata > Actinopteri > Cypriniformes > Danionidae > Danionella > Danionella cerebrum. The sequence goes on from SRMA01025712.1 coordinate 164,848, forward strand.
TTCATTTTCTTATCCGTTTTATTCCCTTTTGTGGGTCACAGAGTCTGCTGGTGCCTATCTCCAGCGCACATTGGGCGAGAGGTGGGGGTACACCCTGGACAGGTCACCAGTCCATCGCAGGGCAACATTCAAACACACATTCATACCTAAGAGGAATCTAAATTATTCAATTAACTGCATGTTTTTGGGATTGTGGGGGAAACCGGAAAACCTAGAGGAATCCCACGCAAGCACAGGGAGAACTCCTTCCAGGAAGGTCATTGGCGAGCATTTGGCAACCTTCTAACTGGAAGGCCTCGGTGAAACCCACTGTGCCACCGTGCCGTCCCCACATTCAAAAGTATTTTTAAGCAACATTTAAGTTTTGTGTGCTGTCGAAAAATGAGTGAAAACATACATACAAAGTTCCCCTTGTCAATATGAGTAATTTAAACCAAACCCCATATCTCTATAATTTTTTGAAATTTAAAGGTATGTTAAAAAATATTCCCAATGTAACTATGAGTAACATTACCCAAGCCCTAACTCTCTATGATTTTCATAAGCTGAGATATGTAGAAGCAAAATTGGTTTCTATGGTAAACGGTCATTTGACGAATCTGAGGAGGGTAAAATATGGTTGCTAAGGTAAACCGTGGGTTCCCAGGAAGCGGTCAGTGATGTAATAAAATTCTTAAGTTGCAATTATGATTAACATAAACAAACCCCCATTTCTCTATAATGTTTCATCTTGAGGATTTTTTTTTTGTTGTCTTTACCATTTTTTGTTCAATATCCATTAAAAGTCGATGGTAAACATTTAATCTATTCTAGAACCTAGGGTTCAAATACTTTTGCTTAGTTGTTTCTTGGTTTTTGTTGTTAATTTCCCAGAATACTCTGGGATTTTAGAGAATTCCTTTAACAGTGCAAGTTTGAAAAGATATAGCAGCCTGAGTCAGACCAATTTTGGTGTCTTTGCAAAGTTGGTCGCTGTAGCTCGAACGTTCTTGGAGGAATAATATGTTGGCTTTGATCCAATTTGTTACATAAAAAAGCATTGTTTTGAATAAAATTACATTTTATCGTCTTTTTTAATAAATTTTAAATAGGACATCAAGACATAATAGATGTGTAAAAGGAGGCAGTTATACCCTGCTCATTGATTGGCCAAGTTTAGCATATTCATGTAGACCTGATAATATTCAACTGATCCGTGAGAAAGTGAGTATGAAATGAAAGAAACCTTTCAAAGATTAAACAATCTCAGACATTGAAATACGAACATCTATGAAGAACATCATTAATGAACAATGATTTTCATTCACATTTATCAGCACTGTGACACTTCTCACATTATTCATCGTTGTCTTGGTACACTGTAATGAAGTCATCAAGTAGCATCATTTTCTGAAATTACTAACAAAAATCGCACACTTTTTCCTGATATTCAAATTATTTGAGCACCTGCATTCCTCTTTATCAAATGAATGGCAAAATCTTCAGCTAAAAGGGATAAAAGTGTCTGTGAGATACAGAAAGTATTTGAACACATCACATGAAGAAATGGTTTATGAGAGCTACTTGTCCTTTTGGCTTAGTGTTTTTGCATCCCATCATGCATATTAATGCACCTTACATCATGTTGGGGACAGTGTCTCCCCAAACTAGTTAACTATTCAAAATGTAACGATTAAATAATTATTTTGTTACCTAAAAATCACAGTGTGAACATTTCAGCTTGATGCATTGCCAACAAGCTATCAGTTAAAAGCCGCAGTAAATTTTGACTTTTGTTAAGATTTTTAATCAAAGTTTTCTTCTAAAATCCAAATGAATTCTGTAAAATACAAATTGGATGAGGGAGAAAAGCCACAGGCAAGTTGACAAAGAAAAAGCCATTAGTAAACAGTCAGTGTGGAACCACACAGAGATAACAACAGTGGCTGCTAGCTTTTATGCTAATGTTCATGTTTAGAGCAGCTAGCAAGCTACATTGTCATTTATTCTGCTCTTTATGCGATTAACTTCACTTAGATATTAGAAAAAAACAATGTACGATTTCAAGTGTGTAACTTCTGGTCAATGAAAGAAATGTTAACTGAATGTTAACTGAAAATGTTAAAGTAGAAATGTTTATTTTAAGCTAAACAACGGAGTTTTTAATATTGCAAAGTGTTGTGTCAGGAGTGTCATGATTGGTTGGAATAAAGAGTACCAGGAGAATATCAAAATGATCAAGCAGGAGGGGCAGGTTCCTGAGGTGAAAAGGGGGCACGCCATACAGACATAATCCTTATGATACGAATTGATTCACAGCAAACTATAAGTCACTGTGTCTGAGCTGCCATACTGGAGCCAGTGGTAGCTGCTTGGATTTGGGGGTTTGAATGGGGGGGGGGGTACAGTCTATATGCAAGCTGTAATTCAAGATTCATTTAGGATGAATGAAGATAATGCATTAAGTTGAATTTAACCATGTTTAACCATGACCCCTCTTCCTGGAGTCATTAACATAAATGCTGACACGTCTTCATTTAAATTTCTCTACTTTATTTTTTGTAAATATGGCCGATAATTTATGTTCTTAAAGCATTCAATGGAGAAACTGTAGAGGAATATTTCCAAATATTGCACTTTGCCCAAAGGCTTTAATGGGAAATGATTAGCATAATTCCAAAATTTGGGGCAGATGTAAGGTGCACTGTTTGCCAATCCCCTGAGATATCGCACTGCAATGTCCCACTCATTAAGTGCTTTAAAGAACATAAACTATAGAGTTAATAAACATAATCTATGGCCTGATTGGGTATGTAAAATTAATTGAAAAGTCTTTCGTTCTTTCAAAAATATATAGCTAACCTTTGCCGAACATGGAAACAACACAAAGCAGGCACACGCATGGGTCTTCATTTACAGAAATCCTTTTAAAAAGCTCTTTAAAACTTTACTATTACTTCAAGAAAGGTAATTTACTCTACAAAAATGTCATTAAACTCAACAAAGAAATCCAAAGGTTTGGCAGCAAACATCACTTTTACTTTTGCTTACTTGTCACCGGTGTTTTAACAGTGTTTTTTAACCCGGTTAGATTTAGCATCATTTGTATCAAAGTTTACGTCTGAAAAAAGCTTTTTTCTTCATAAGTGATCAAAAATAATCAAAATATCTCAAATGAAAATGTAAAAACACTGACTTAAAGATAAAATTAATTTTACTTTATGAGCAATTTCTGTTCCAGTCATCAAAAAGTACATTTTACAAAGAAACTTTTACACTAGAAAAAGAAAGAAAATCACAACTATGTAAAGGTGCTCAGTCTCCAATTCACCCCCCCCGACCCCCTCCCTCCCATCGGCATATGTCTGAGCATGAATCCAGATCAGTTCATAAACATGTGACTAGTTGCAAATCAACAATTATCAGTCCATAAATAAATAGTACACAGTTTTTTAATGCAGATCTGCTACATTTTTTTATTAATACATGTAAATTTATAAGTGTGTGAATATTTCTGAATTGTGTTTGGGATTAAGCATGTTTTGTCTGTATACAGTTTCCACCTATCATGTATTGCTGCTCATGTATTGTTGTTCTTGAGGTAATCTGAAAGCCTCAGGAAGTTTAAAAGTTGCCTCAACACAATCTCCGTACCATACTTTTTACGAGGCTACCATTTTGTGGCGGAGTTGCCTATTTGCTCCAGGTTGTTAGAATAGCACATTTGACTGTGGAATATTTAGTAGTGAGATGTTTTTAAACTTGCACTGGTGGCATCCTTTCACAGCAGCACACGGGGAAAGACTGTAGTCCTTAGAACAGTCTGAATGACAAAGTCCTTGATTTTAAATACCTGTGAAAATTATTGGAACCCAAATATCTGGACATATGAGTGAAAATAATTTTGTGTTCGGATTGTTTGTTCAACAATGTCTCATATATATATGTGTAGTTTGAACTCTACATAGATCGGAATTATGAGTTCACTCAAGGTGCTATAAAAAGAAGTGAACTGATACGATGCACATTATGCAATCGTTATATATTTTAATTTGTTCAACAAACTCATTAAAGAGTCGATGACCGTAATATATCTTGTCTAGCCATAAAAGGTTAGACAACCATGAGTGTGCAGGTGTAAAATTGTGCAATAATGAAGATTATTATTGAGGATGCTTATCCCAGTTGAACAATATGTCAGCAATAGGACAGACACCTGACCAGTGTAGATAGAGCCAAAGCCATAACTTGTCCATTACTTGATTTAATGTGTCGGGTATACAGTCAGTAGACACTTGTAATGGATTGCTGCTGTTTACTGGAGCTCTCTAGAGACATTTTCTCTAGCAACAAAACGTGGCCATCATGTTGATCGTCTTGTAAACAAGACGTCTCGTGTTCACTTTCCCATCTGTTGTGTCAGAGATCTCTGTGTTCAGTTACAGATACTGTTCTAAACTGTGTTGTGTCCACCTCAAGGCTTCGGAATTTACCAATGCAAGGTTTTCTTTGACTTTTGTAATGTTTCATTGCTTCGATAACAGGTATAGTACATCTAGAATTGTTAATACGGAAGCATTTAATAGTTTGCATATATTCCTTTGATAAAAACAACTCGTGGATGTAGACAATGCATTGCTTTTAATCCTAAAACGATTCATTTATTTGATCATTTCTACTTATTTTAGATTTTCATTAACTACATCGTCCTTTCCTTGAGACTGATTGGCAAAACAGGTGGTGAAATGGCTTGGTTCAATACTGAAAAGTGCCAAACCATGAGTTATACTGATGAACGACTGAACACGTCTCTTATCCGCGTGACTTACCAGACGTCCCCCTTCCTGTGGATGGATAAAATACACAAAAATGTCAGCCGTAAACAAGCCTTTGACGCCTGGTCATGCATTAAAGTGGGATTTTATAAATATTTTTTATTCAAGATGCTGTTATGTTGTGACCAAAACAAGACGTTGTGCAATGAAATTGGTTTGTCCATTAATATCGATCCATCGCGCCCCAGATCCGACAGAAAGAAGTTTGGATAAATCAGATAAAAAAATCCTATTCAGTTGTCCGCATTATTTTTCTTTATGCATATTTTCAAAATGTATGCGCATCTTGCCGTTTCCATCCAGGGTTTTTTAAAATGCAATAATCCAAAATATGCATAAAACTAGGTGATTGGAAAAGCAGCTACTGGAGGCGGGGAGCTGGTAGGATTCACAATGTAGCACTTTTCAGTTTCGGGTGTTGCCTCTAGATTAATGTGAGCATTTTGGAAACTTATCTAAATTCCCATTAGGTTTGAATGTATGATGTGAGTCAGCAGACCCCATGACCCCGAAAGGAATAAGCAGGGCAGGAAATTTATCAAATGAAAGCATTTTGGAAATTGAAAACGTCCAGCATGTTGTGTAGTATATTGCTTTAAAAGAACAAACGTGTGTTTTTCCCACATCACAATGCACCAATTATGTACAGTATTAAAGTTCAGGTCAATTGATATTGTTTGTTATTCACCCATATTATTGGACAGTATTGATCAGGGCCATGCAATTATACAGCGGCCTCATTGACTACAATAATATCAGTCTACACATGGCTTTATTGGTTGCATGTGATTTAAATTGAGTGGTCAACAACAAAAAAAATGCTATTTTTTTCCTTTTCATTTTACTTGTTTGTTTGGTAGTCACATTGGAAGTAAATATTAAGCTTTTGAGATGTATTTGAAATTCAAACAGGTTTAAGCAAAGATGTCATTTTGCAAAGTTCAAGAAAAGATGATGTAAAGAAATGAAAAAAAAAAAAAACAATATTTGTGTTCATTCAAACACCCTAAAGTAGTGTTCTGCAAATAATACAAAAAAGGAAATTCCCACTATCCATCCTACCTTGACTTCCGGGAAAGCTTGGCTGCTGACTTCTTCGCGGACTTTGGTCTGGAGCATGTGATTTGTAGCTCTTCTCTTCCATTCCACAATCTTTATTATGACTTGAAAATGAACCTGCAGCTCAATGCTCTATTTTAAATACCATGGTCATGGATAAATCTGCTCCCGTTCACAACCCTGTGAAATATTAAACACATGGAGAACAGAGGAGAAGGGCACCCAGCAGTCGATGGATCAATATTCGCACCTCGGCCCACAGCAATAAATATTCGATTGGTGAGAATATGATTATGACTTTGTGGCTCAAAGGTAAGATTTAATGACTGCCGATGGATTAAGAAAGCACATTAAATCTCTTTGTCATTCATAACCTCTTATCTTTCCTCTCTTTGTTTTAATGAAGAGAGCTCGTGCTTCAGAAAACACACAGTGTGAATGTTTTTACCTCTGTTTAAAAGGGGCTTGCTCTTGTTTCATCATTCAGATATTATTAACTTTGCTTTTGTTTAACCAATTAATCTGTAAATGCCCAGAAATAATCAGTGTATCGTTTGTTTTTTAAACAAAGGTTGGAATATTTAATCATTTATTTTTTAGTTTTGATCTTACTAAAGCTTGTTCATCCTAAATGAGCCGTACTACCTCCTGTGTTATAACCTGGATGTTGGTATACAGTGCAATCATTTCTTTTGGATATGGTGTAAATGGTCACTTTCACCATACCAGATGTGCAATAACAATCCAGTACTGAAGTCACTTTATTCTGTTATTTAATTAAGTATTAACTGACCTTGTCTTCGTTTATATTTATCTATTCTTCTATTTTTTGACACTTTTCTCTCTTCTTGGTGTGCCTTTTATCTCACCTACTGTAACACTGTGGCTTTCTTCTGTGGGGGACCAATAAAGGATTATGAACTGAACTGAACTCATTGAATTTGATGAACAAATGAGACATGGATCAGAAATTTAGCTGTGCTCATTAGTTACAAAATGTTTAATATCTTGGCCATCATACACAAACCTTTTTTCCACTCTGTTAGTGTTTAGATGTAGCCATTAATTTTCAAACTTTCCAAATGATCCTGATCAAATGTTTACACACCCCAGCTATTAATATTTATATTCCTCCTTTAACATCAAAGACAGCTTGAGGTCTATTGAAGTAGTTGTCGATGAAGTTCTTTGTCTTCTCAGTTGGCAAAAAGCCTCTACGTCTTGTAAATTTTTGGACTGTCCAAAATGAGTTCTTCCCAGAGTGGTTCAATGATATTGAGCTCAGGAGACTGAGATGGCCACTACAGAACGTTCACTTTGTTCTGGTCTAACCAGTGATGAGAGGAACTGGCTTTGTGTTGTGGATCATTGTCGTGTTGAAATGTCCAGTAATGTCTCATGTGTTGAGGGTAATGTCCAGTAATGTCTCCAGGGTGATTAGCACTCTGCTAAAGCCTTTGGACCTCACACATCCCCTAAACATCAGTGACCCACCTCTATGTTTCACATTGGGCATGGTCTTTCGTTCATGTTGATTCCTCTCCAAATAAAGTGTTTGTGGTTTAAGCCAAAAACTTACATTTTGGTCTCCTCAAATAACTTTGTCCTAGAAGTCTCTGAACTATTTAGTATATTGTAAGTGGGCTACTTTGTGGTGTTTTCATAGTAAGGGCACTTTCTTCTGGCAACTCGACCATTCAACCCATTATTCTTCAAGTTTCTCCTTATTGTGCTCCTTTAAACAGCCTTCAACATTTATTTCGTAGAGAAATTTATGTATTTAATATATTTGTAGTTTTTTCTTTGTGTCCCTTGCAATTTTTCTGGCAGTTGTAGCAGGAATTTTTTGTTGGTCCACCTGATTTCAGCAGAATTCTTAACTTTCCACTTCCTTAAGCATCTTTTTATATCCCTTTTGGCTTTTTTGCTGTCCCCATTGCTCAGAATTTAGAAATGTCAGCGTATCACTGGATGAAAGTGGCAAGGGTCTATCGGGAGCCCAGAAACAATTTCTGCACGAAAATTGATTAGAAGCAAACAGGTTGAAGTGAGGATAATAATTTTTTACCAGCCACTTTTGTGCCAGTTTTCAGACCAAAATCACTTATCAGGCCAAAAACTTTTGATCAGGGTAAACACAGTTGTTTGTTAATAAATAATTTTCCCAGTTTGTCTTCCAACCACTAACCTACAGTATGAATTGCAAACCAATAAAATCAAGATTATCAGCCTTTTCACCTTGATAAAATGGGCTCTGATTAAAAAATGATCAAACTATCGATAAATGCATGTTTAACCACTCATGCTTGCAATTTTTGAAAAAGACGAGATTATTTGGTTAACAAAAGGTTCTCAAATTTTACTTATCGTATAATTAGTCGATCTGCACAAACGGCAAGACATGAGAATTAAACCCTGAAGACGTTGATGATCATCTCCATTACGGTCAGCAAATACAGCATGACGTCCCCTGATGTGTGTAGTGTAACCACTAAGACGTTCTGTTTGGAGACAGAGGTGATCGGTTTGATGCTGCAGACAAAACACATTCCCAGCAGGCAATAGTTGAAAGGTAGCTTTAAAGCATTGTTGAAAGCTTGTAAGAATTGTTCAAGATCTCCACGGCATTGAAGTGAGTGCAAAAACAGAGCGGAGTAGAGAAAATAAAAGCAGCAAGGATTTCCACTTTCTTCCGATGTAAAAGTTTTCTGTGAAGTCAGTAAACTCTTTGATTCGCTGACTTTGATGAATATTGTGCTCTGGAACTCAATAAATGCAGATGGATTTGATCATCAACAGGCTTTTAACTTTTGTTGTTTTGTTTTTTTCTTCTGACAGACAGCAACTTTGTGCTGGGGAATGCACAGGTCCAGTCTCTTTATCCCATCGTGTACTGTTCGGATGGTTTCTGTGAACTCACCGGCTACGCCCGAGCGGAACTGATGCAGAAGAGCTGTGCATGTCATTTCCTCTATGGGCCGGAGACCAGTGATAGGCTAATGGCACAGATCCAGGGTGCCCTGGATGAAAGACGGGAGTTTAAAACAGAACTTGTCTTCTACAAGAAGGGAGGTAAGTCTCATTCCAGAAGCTTCATCTAGTGTTGGCTTTTCAGTAGAAGAAGCCCAGGGTTTTTTATAGCTGCCTGGATTAGCGTTCCACGTGCCCTTTTTATTGATTTACTACATCACAACTGGAACTGTGCCAGTCAGGAAGAAACTTGTGCAGGAGAAAATAGAAAAATGGAGAAAGAGGCTCCAAACATTTTGCACCGTTTGGTGAACCTTGATTTAAAGGAGTTCATCCAGATATATTTATAACGCAACGTTCATGTTGGAGGAAAAAAAATTCTGTTATTTTTCAGCTTTTGGTATTAAAAGAAGCCAATGCTTTATACCGTTTCCCTTTTTAAAACACCAGGATCAGACCCAAGATAGACCTTGAAAGGTATTACCGATTTAAAGTTCCTCTTAGAAAAGGCAAAAGGAAGTTTTGTGCTCTTAGGAAGAAAAGTGCAAAAAGTTAAATTGTATTCTAAAATGTAATAGTACATATTAATTTCTAGATTAGTTTAGCTGCCTCTAGTAAAAATCCACCAGCTGCCACAATCTTCATTCCATTATACCAGTCCTAAATAGAATTATCCCAGTTTATCCTTTCATAAAAGATTTATATATATATATAAAAAAAATTTTTTTCGAAAATTTGACAATGAGAGTGTCAACTGGCCAACATCTGGTCTATTCTTAATGTCTAGACTTTGGAAATAAAATAGCTTAAACAGCCTTTGAAGACATTGCACCTTGGACACTATTGTTGATTTCAAAAGCTGTGTTTCAAGGGGGTTTTAGTTTTAGATATAATGGACAAATTCAGAATGATTTGCGGTGCTCTATACCAAAATTAATAACAGAAGTTTGTACTGATGTATGAAATTAATAGGGTTTTTTGTTTACGCAGTTAGAAAACTATGTTTTAGTTAGTGTCCTATTGCTACAAGTAAAATAATCAATTTTAACCAATAAATCCAGTGTAATCTGTAAAAAAAAAGTCAATGCTACTTTACTTCTTAAATCAAATCATTATAAACCTTAATAATTTAAACGAAACAGAGTTCTCGTGTCTTCCATTATTTTTAAGTCCATTTAAAAAGGCAGGTATATTAATTTAAACTGAAGCTAAGCATCAAAATCCTTAAACCGATAAATTAATAATTATAAAATGAATTAAATTAATTGATTAAGGCAGGATATATTTATTTGATCAGCACAATCTGCACATTTAGGAAAAGACATTCTAAATGTAATTAATCTTAGTTTTCTAGGAATTTTTAATATTTATGTGTTTTATAAATGACTTTGAGAAAAAAAACATTTAATAATTAAGTTTTATATAATATTTTTTTAAATCAGAGGTTATGATTACCTGTCAAATAGCTTGTTTTACTTCGTTTAACTTTTGTTTTTCTTTTAGTTTGTGGATCTGTAGTGATGTTAATCTGTATATATGGTTGTATGTTTTGCTGAAAACTCAATAAATATAATTATCAAAAAAATCCACTCATTTGTAATTATGATTAACACTTAACCTAAAAAGTCAATTTATTTGAATAAAGTGACGCCTGGTTAAACAAATATAGGCTTGATATCACACTTTAAGAACTTTTTTGTTTTTCTTTTGCACAGAAACAACAATCGAATGCATTTAAATATTCTTGGAGAAGAGGGTGGATTCTGATAAACAGAAACAGCTCAGAATGTTGTATGTTTAATGCTAGTGCGGCGAAAAGAGCACCATTCCATCCAGTCCACAAATAGTTCCTGTGAACGCACAGCTTAGACTTCTGTGTCAAACCATATCAGACAAGAGGCCATGCTGGAAAGATTCTGACAGACATCTGGAGCAAAACACATCTCCAAAGCAGTAGCTTCTACCACCGATTTCTCCGCTGATTCACTTCAATTTCGCTTTCATGCCACATGCATTATTGGAAATTTGCCTTCTGATGCCTAAATCCTGATATACTGATTTATCCATTTGGCTTGTTTATGAGAGACACTCTGGAGCTGCTTGCCACTTTATCAAAGAGAATAGGCAATTTGTGTTTTCTCTCCAGTTGGTTTGGCTCGATGTGGATTGTCTGATGAAGACCAAATGTTTCCTTTGTTGTTGTACCTATGACTATCACTGGTTCCACTGGTTCCACTCTGTCATTGAGTCAGAGGACGTAATGATGTGACATTGACGAAACATGTCTAACGCACCTTGCTTAACCTGCTGGTTCAGTTATAGGTGGTAAGACAGGGTTCAAAGGGAATAGAAGATTATAAATACCTCGGCTGCACGGCTGCCATGTTGAGTTGAGACCAAAACAGTGCTCTGTGAGATGAAGAGCTCAACGGAGTGTCAGATGTACATTCCGTGTTCAGTACTCATGAAGCAACAACATCAACCATAATATCTAATCTATGGCATACCACTGTTTTGTTAAGATAACTAGTGGCATTACGGTTAAAAAAAATTCTATTTCCTGAAATATACAATATGTTTCTCTAGCTTTATAAGCAATACACATGGCTTAATTCATATAAACTCTTAGAAGTCTCTGCATGCACTGGTGCATGTGCCACTCACACCGGCTGTTTTGAAATAAGTAGGAATGATGCTACCCACCTATTGTTTAATTTTAATTTAAAATATGGGTACGTTTCAAAAAGGTTCATTCATTAAATTTTCAACTTGCTTATTCCCTTTTTGGGGTCACGGGGGTCTGCCGGTGCCTATCTCCAGCACACATTGGTGAGAGGCGGGGGTACACAGGTCGCCAGTCCATTGCTGGGTTTCGAAAAGGGTATTAGCCTTAATATTATTGGATTTACACAAACATTACGGGATTTGCATGATCATTTGAATTCAAATCTGTTAATTATTGTGTAATGTAATGAAAAAATAGATAAATGAAGAATTTCTCATTTATTGTCATTAGCAAACAAAATAAAATAAGAAAAATAGATAAATCTAAATCAAATCAATTTTCGATGCGACCACCTTTCTTAATTCAAGCAAATACATGATCAGAATAAGCATTTTTTCTTCTTAAGAAAATTTAAGTCATATTTTCTCGAAATTAGCAAAATAATCTTTACCCTAAATGTCTAAACTAGATAATTATGGCTTAAAATAGCTAAAATAAGCCATTATTTCTTGCACGTCTGCTTGTTCATTTCATATTTGGTGAACACCTGCACAAACTATCTATGCTAAAATGGAAAACTGTGATTCACCAAAAATTAATAATGCAATCAAATCTAGGAGCTGCCATTGGCACAAAACACAACTGAAAAAATAAGAAATCTAATAAAGAAGACCCTCAGTGTTTAGGGCATTGGCTATAATTTGGATGAAAGAGCAGCAAATGCTTTTTGAAACAAAGAATGAGAATGAATCGTTGGCAGGTGGCAGTTCAAAAATATCATTTAATTCACCAAAAGCTAAAAAAGAAATAGCTTCGACAAACAGTGATTGTTTTAAAAAGCTGTTATTTGAGGTCTAAGATCTACATGTTTACTCTCGTAATCATCGTGCAATTCATGAGGTCAATCATGAGCTAATAAATCATTCATTGCTGACTTTAATTGTTCAACACATGAGGAAAAAAAATCAATGTATTGTATTTGCCTTTTGTCAACAGCACATTATTTATTCATAACTACGTCTTTTGGTTTTTCAAGACATATTAAGTGTTTTTTTTTATAATAACTGTTATATGACTGCTGTTTCTATCAAATGTGGCTATTTATATTGAAATTTATTTCCCTTGACTCAAGCTGAGCCTAATGAAAGGTCTTGGTGATTCGCACACAAACACTAATGCCCTCGCACACACAAACAGTGTATCATTAGAGATTCCAACCTCCAACCAAGCATTTCTACGTCTTTCTTTCTGTTTTCCACCATCTCGATTTAATGAGGCATGGCATGAAGCTGTGGGGTAATGTTGAGCAGCTGGAGAACAATGCTGGGGGACCGGCAGCAGACAAGAGCTGGTGCACACAAACACACGCACAGGGAGTTCTTAGCACTCATGATGTGCTCAGCTTAGCTGTCAAAAGACTACTTTTTAATCTAAAAAGAGATAACCACAGAGATGGATGGATCTCATTGATGAGACAATTGGACAGACTTGATTAGAGACTGGGAAGTCCGGGAAAAGAAATGAGCGCGTAATGAAGAGATAAATTACTTGCATTGACTCGTTTGTCCCTCATAATTTCCTCAAGCCTTTAAACATTTTAATGCGGACACTTTGGATGTTTATGGTGATGGCATAACAAGAAATAAAAGAATATTTAGTATCCAAATTAGGGATGTAATGGGTCACAAAACGGTTTGGTACATTTTTTATACAGCAAAAAAATGTAGGGTTTCCTATTTATTTATTTATTTTTTTTATAAAAACCCAACAACTTAAAAGTATTGTCTTTGTCTTTTCCTTTTACATTGAACAGTGCTGGAGGTATTTCTTCAGGGGTTACTACTTCAAGCAAATTAATATTTAATGCATAATTATTTGGCTTTGCAATCAAAAAAAGATTGTTATAAATAAAATGAAATATGAAAATCTGGTACTACACGAACACAAAAAAATCCACTAATGCCAACATTGTTTGACATGTCCAAAACTGTGATAAAAGATTTTTTAAAAATCCAGGCTACAATTGTTTTTCATAAAAAAATTGTCTTTAATTCCCAAAAATTGGATTTAATAAAAAATAATAGTTGTTTTTAAATCAGAGCTGATGTATAGATAAAGATATTTTTGCTAAAAATGAGAACAATTTATTGATCTGATAGATTTTCACTAACAACACAAAGATTAAAAAAAGAATGTAAAATTTGATTTTGCTACTTTTACTCACTTTGAGATTTCAGCACCACAATAGTGACATTATTGTTGATTTGTCCACTGGAATTCTATCAACATCATCATCACTTTATGAGGGAAAACATAATCTGCACAACAGTATTATACCGAAGACCCGTCATAAAAATAGACCTGTCATTTCACCAGACTGGTACCATCTGAGGCTAAGTACTGGGTTAAACAATATATTAGCAGAATAAAGCTTCTCACCCGTTGATCTTGAAAAAGAATAAACTAAAATGCTGCTCACATTGAACACATGCAAACTTTCTTTTTTCACTCTTTGTCTCTTCCACTGGCTGTATGTTTGACACCCTTCTTTTGAACACTTCTTTTGTATTTTAAATATAAAAGTTTCAGGCTGCACTGTCCGGTATTCACTTGTACCAAACCGAATGTTTCGTATCGAACAGTTCAAAATGAATATATGTATAGTTACATCTCTAATAAACATACCTTCATCCAAACATCCGTGCATCCACTGTTTAGTCGTTTATTCCTTTTCGGGTCACATCTCCAGCTCACATAGGCTGAGAGGTACAATCCCACGGAGGTAAGAGCCACATTCATTCCCCACATTCACTCTTAAGTTAAAGTAATGCGTTACTAATTCATCTAAACCTTGTTCCAGAAGCACCTCAATCTACACCATGCTGTATCTATTGATTTACTTTGCATAAAATGCTTTAAAATTCTATATTTACTCAAACACTTCTAAGCTTTCATGGGAAATTAATCATTTAAAACCAACACTGTGAGGAAAAAAGCCCTTGACTTTGGCTGGAAACAATAAGCAGGAACGCTCTGGTGAAAGGCTTTATGCAGTTATTATATTAGACACATTTCAACACATAGGAACCAGGATTGATACGGCTGAATTATTTTGAAATATGCTACATTTTCACAACTCATCAAAATCGGTGTTGTGTCAACATTAAATGTTAACCTTGAAATATTGTGTTTTGTCAGGGACTCAGTTCTGGTGTCTGCTGGATATTGTGCCAATTAAGAATGAGAAGGGAGAGGTGGTGCTCTTCCTGGTGTCACATAAGGACATCACTGACAACAAGAAAGTCCAAGATGAAGAACAGAGTCCTGAAAGAGGTGAGTGAGACATGCTTGGGTAGTTAGCATCAAAGCAGTTTTTTAAACGAACAAAAAGCAATAAATATAATAGAAGTCACTGGGTGAGAAAAAGAAATGGGGCAAATTTATGGCAAATGTCTTGTTATTTTTTTATTTCGTTAAACTTGAAAAATCTAAGAAATAGACTAGTAAAAGAAACAAAGAGTGTTCATCCAATTTTTATTATTGCTTTAACCAAGAACCCAGAATATCCATTCTGAAAAATCATTTTTATGAATGTGTTATGATTTTGATTTGTGCTCTTTAACTTTTTTATTCATTCATCACAAGCATACAAAACTGTGCCAGTACATCACAAGAAAGATGGAAAAAACAAACACAACAATGAAAAAAATGTCATGAATGTCAATGTTTCAGTTTTTAGACGCTTGATGGGAAGTAGGAAGAAGTGTGCACTTATCTAGCCCTACTTCCTTTCACAAGAAGCTCTCCATAGTTACAATCAAGCCATCTACAACAGGAAAAGATAGAAAAAGAGAGAAAAAAAACAACTGTGTGATTATTATCTGTTAGAAGTCTCTGCACACACCGACTGTTTTACATTTATGCATTTGGCAGACGCTTTTATACAAAGCGAGTTACATTTGAATGAACATATATTTTCTGTCAGTTCTTGCTTTCCCTGTGATTTGAACCCCCTACCTTTGCGTTGTTAGCAAAATGCTCTACCAACTGAGCCACAGGAAAGCTTTAAGTGACGCGACCCACCTATTGTTTAATTTTTGTTTCACATATAATTTGTAGGTTTCAAAAATGTTTTAAGTTTTGATATTTTTGGTTTTAAATGAACATTACAAGAGTTTTGACATGTACTTTTTGAGGTAATTCCAATTAAAATTAAAAAATTCTTTCAGTTTTGTTTTACAGACTCCATATTGGTGCCATCTAGTGGCAAAAATAAGAGTTAACCCTTGGAAGTACAAGACCTGTGATATGGCTTTTGTTTTTCAAAGTTCTTGCACAAAAAAGTGCAATGGTACAAAAAATGCTGAAGAGGTTTGCCTGTTTTTTAATCAAATTTTCACATTGTTTTGACATTGTCTTTGCCTTTTTTTTGTTTTGAAGGTTACTTATTAGAGTAAAATTTTAAAGTAGTAAAAAACGCTCAAAAAGGCCCCAGATTTCTAAGGGTTAATAGCTATTATTATTACTGTAAAACTCAAATCTTCTCTTCCCTTTTTCACTGGGATATTTTGAAATACGCATATATTTATACTAGTATTTAAACAGTTTTAAGCTTCTACACATTTTCAAATCCTCACTCAACAGAGAATGCTTTCAGAAATATTAACATTGCTTGTTTATTTTTGTATATTTACAAAATGAATGAATAAAACTACTTCGGATTAAATCCTATCGATGCACTGAGTTTTTGTATAACTTTAGTAAGGTCATCATTCCCACATGTGAGTTGAAACCTAGTCATTACCTGAAATAGATACAGCTGTGTAGGAGGCTTAAAACTGAGTGAGGAACAGCCAACTCTGCCAACAAGTTAATGTGTCATACTGCACTTACAAGGTCTCACCCAAACAGGTTTCAAAGCAGATTGGGCTCAAGATGTTCAGTTCAAGATCTTTTGAAGAAGCACAAACACACAGGCAACATTCAAGATTGTAAATGCAGTGGTCGGTCAAGGAAACTTGTGCAGGAGATGCAAGACACAGCAAGATAATTACTCTTTGAAAACTGGAGATGCCTTCAATCTGAAAAAAAATCAGTAGAGCCCAGGTACCAGGGACCCATTTAATGTTCAGAGAAGTCTATTCAGAAATGGTCTGAAAAAAAAAGTACTGGGAGTGATGCAATAGCCCCCACTGAACTTTGATGTCATCATCAAGTGTGTCGGGGATTACATAAAGATGTAAGAAAACCTATGTTTACAGAGGATCTTTGGGTAGTTCTCTAGGATATTTGAAAATATTTAGTATTATATTGGTAGTACTTACTCTTTTCAGTGGGCACTTTTAATCAATAATAAAATCATTATATCCTCAAAATGTTTTCTATGTATGCATTGTTATTGAAAATTAATTAAAGAACCAAGTAAGAAGACTCTAAAACCAGGGTTTAAGGAGATTTAACAGGAAACACAGCTTTATTTAGCTTAAACATTGAAAACAAAGATAATCAGACAACAGGATTATGAATTTTTTTTCTATTACAGTTTGTATGTGGGGTTTTTTGGACAATTTGTTCTGTGGAAGTACAGGTATTATTGAAGTTCTTCAATAATTAATTCCAGATATGGTAATTATAGTGATTCATCCTTTTTATTCACACAGCAAAACTTTCACCCTGAAATGTGATGAAAGCACTTTATAAGATGATTATTCCTAATCTGGCTTAATCCGTCAAATTTTCATTCACACACACACACACACACTCACCTCAGACACCTGTTCCTGTGAAAGTCACACTCAGCACGCTCGTCCTGTCCTCTGTTCCTCATTCGTCATACTCGTTCCTGGCTCTTGAATCATGCGGTTTCAGATGCTTTGACACAGGCATTCTGCATCTCATGTGTGGGGCTTGCCTGACACCTCTCCTCCCAAGAGAAAGACAGAAAGAACATTAAACTGCTAAAGAGAGAGCTTGGCTCGGATGGGAAAGATTTCTTTCATGGCGTGAGCTCCAGCCAAAACATTTTACATTAGTGTTCATTTGGCTGAAGGATGCACATAGCACCTGCACCAAGGATCTTATATATCTGTTTAATGATGTCAACTCATTAAGAGAGATTCGTTTGAGAAGTTTAAATATGTGGGTGTAGCTTTCCAAATGCTGTTTTCCATGCCAAGTGTTTTGTAAGAAAGAGCATTGTTGGATTAAGTGTACAATAAGCAAAGAAGCAAAAAAAAAAAAAAATATATATACATATCTTTATTGAACAAATTAGAATTAGAAAGAACATGAAGAAATAAACGATTTATTACTCCATGGTAACGATTGGCTGACAGATGGTGCTCTTCAAAGTAGTAACTGTTGCCATCAATTAAATCGAGAAAAATCATTGAAAGAGGTCTGGGGTTGAATCACTGGTCCTTAGAGATTCACAAAATGCAAAGCAGGCAGCTCATAACACCAACCCTAGTTTTTTATTTATGCATTTGTTTTATTTAGTTTAGTATTTATTCACTTGTTTTAAATTTGCAAATCATTCAGTTATTATTTTATCAGTTTGTTTGTTTTTTGTTTGGATACCTTTGTAAGCAAAATCAGCTATTCATTTGTGTTTTCAGAATTTTTGCTTGTTTTTTGTTTATTTGTTTGGATCTGTTGATTTTGCAAATGTATTTTGTTTGGTTTCTTTATTTTTTTCTTTGTTTTTATTTGTTGATTTGCAAATTAAATCAGTTTATTACTGTTTTATCAGTTTGTTATCAATTAAGCAGTTAATTACTGTTTTATCAGTTAATTACTGTTTTATCAGCTCTTACCTCAGTTTGATTTTTGAGCAAAATCAGCCATTCATTTGCATTTTATTTCATGTATTTTGCTTGATTTTGTTTTGTTTGTTTGCATCTGTTGATTTGCTAATTTATTTAATATTTATTCCAATATTCAATATTTATTTAATTTAAAAGTTAATTACTATTTCATCAGTTTTTTTGTCAAAATCAATTATTCATTAAGGTCTGTTGATTTGTAAACAAAATTAGGCGGCTGCCATTTTAGCCCTGGTTTCTGAAGCTAGGTTCTAGTTTTTATAGAGAAAAAATAGTCTGTATACAGAGAAAAAGATTTTTTTTTTTTGTTCTTTCAGTTGTTGAGTTACTGTAATTCACATTTCTTTTTTTGTTACAGTTACCGAGCCTTGATCAAACGATTAACGCAAATTTGAGCCATCAGTATTGTCTAATATGTAATGTAGCCATATATTTGTCAAGCTGTTCCAGGATTGAGAAGTGAAGTAAGATGTTATTTAAAGTATTAGTAAAAATCTTTTCTGAATATTTGCAAGAAAGCAGCATCTAGTGGTTTTTGTTTAGCTGTGTTTGTCTAACTTGTTATGCAATAAATAAAAAAATCATTATTAAAGTGATTAATGCCTGCTCTGTGCTTAGATGAGGAGACGGGGCTGGAGGTGCATAAGGTCACGCGACCGCCTGGCTTCAATGCCAACCGGCGGCGCAGTCGAGCTGTGCTTTACCAGCTGTCAGGACACCTGCAGAAACAAGACAAGAGCAAACTCAAGATCAACAATGTAAGAGATGCTTACTTTTTCAAATAAATTCAACTACATGCCATTAAAATACAGTTTTAGTGTGTTTGTCTTCTTTGAATAGATCTGGAATAATTACTTAAGGTTAGAATGTAAAAATGCTCAAATGTTTTGACTTTAACGGTGACATTCTACACAATCTACTTGAATCTAGACATTTCATTAACCACAAAGTTCTATTTACAGAATAGAAGTCTCAAGTTTTGAAAGTGCACATACCCAAAAGCTTATTTTGCTTGTATCCACCCAAAATTGTTTTTTCCACTTTGGAATAATAAATGATCCGTAGGGTATTTTCCTTTCAGCTAAATTCACTGCAGACGGTTATTAGCCAGCTGTGCAGGAACTAAAATAATTACAAACCTGCATGACTTATTGTTTGCTGGAAAATACATAAATCTTCTCACAGACTCAATAAACACAAAATCTGTGTAGTTTTCACTGGCCTTGTAAAGATAATGTTAAAAACTATATAAAATACAAAGTGAGGAAAAAATAATATTGTGAAAATCTTTATCGTTTAGAACATGTTTGGTGAGAAGCCACCCATCCCGGAATACAAAGTGGCAGCCATTCAGAAGAGCCGTTTCATTCTTCTACACTACGGCACCTTCAAAGCAGGCTGGGATTGGCTGATCCTGTTAGCCACCTTTTATGTAGCAGTTACTGTGCCATACAACGTCTGTTTCACTGTCGTTGGAGGGCGAGATGAGGCATCGACCCCTAGAAGTCCCCCCAGTGTGAGCGACATTTTGGTGGAAATCCTTTTCATGTTAGGTAATGCACAAGCTACAGTCTAATGGTGCTTCTCTGGACTTTATTTGAGATTGGTGAAGCCTTTTGATAAAATCCTGTAGGGAAACCTGTTATTCTTATAGTGAGCATGAACAGTTCTCAGTCAGGCAGTCTTTATTGGCAAATATGTTTTATATTACCAGACAGCTTTCAATTAGTGAGAGACTGTAAAATGTTGATGTTGCTGAGCAAATATCATTAAAATAGCATTTCTTAGGAACACCAAAGCTAATCTGACAACTGAGCCCATGCAGTAGCTAAAATAACCACTGTTTCAATGGTATAGCCACTCACTGGCCACTTTATTAGGTACACCTTGCTAATAACGGTTTGGACCCCATTTGCTTTCAGAACTTTCTTTAATCTTTCCTGGCATAATTTCAACAAGAAATTCCTCAGAAAGTTTGGTTCATATTGACAATAGCATAATGCACTTGCTCCAAATTTTTGCTGCACATCCATTATGCAAATCTTTCTTGTTGTTGACTTCAAATTCTGAACCTACCATCCGAATGTTGCAGCAGAATTCAAGACTCATCAGATCAGGCTCATCCAATCTTCCAATTTTGGTGAGCCTTTACGACTTGTTGCCTCAGATGCTCTTCTACCTATAGTTTTTGTTGCCTTTCTATCAGCTCGAACCAGGGTGACCATTCTCCTCTGACTTCTGGCATCAACAAGGCATCTGCGCCGACTAAACTGCTGCTCACTGGATAAAAATTGTGAAAATCCAAGTCACTAAAATTCTTCCCCATTCTGATGCTCGCTTTGAACTGCCTTGTCTTGACCATTTCTTCATGCTTAAATGCATTGAGTTGCTGCCATGTGATTGGCTGATTAGAAATTTGCGTTAACGAGCTAACAAGTGTACCTAATAAAGTGGCCGGTGAGCGTCATTGTAGCTCTATGTGAGTAGAATAAACACTGATGCAGTTTTAAATGTAACACTTTGTGAGTTTAAATGTGTCTACACCATTTACACAAGTAGTGATGATTTAATCTGTAGTCACTGTAGCCATTTTAAGTCCATTAGTAGAAACCATTTCCCAGTATTACCATTTTAGTAGAAATCTAACCTGTCTGAATTGGGTTTTTTTTAAGAACAATGTGTCTAATGTCAGAATGTTTCTGTTCGTTACTCCCAGTTTTTGAATGCTAAGTAGCTATTTGAATTGTAAAATCGTTTATAATACAAAAGCTTCCATATAAATCCCTGTTGTCAGCTGATTTGCTTTTCAGAAGTGCCCAACATCATTTACTTAACTGTGCATGTCACTTAAATGATAATGTAGCATTTGCAGCTTTCAGAAAGTAGCTTAATACCCTCTAGAACCAAGAGCATACAAAACCACTGAGCCAAATAATGAATACAATTGTGAACGTCTTTTGTGGTTGTATAATGAGTGTGTCCTTGAATTTGTTCTTTTAAAATGAAATATATTTCTCTGTGACAGACATTGTGTTAAATTTCCGCACCACGTTTGTGAGCACATCAGGCCAGGTGGTGTATGATGCACGCTCTATCTGTGTGCATTACGTCACCACCTGGCTCTTTGTGGATCTGATTGCTGCACTCCCCTTTGACCTGTTGTACGCCTTCAATGTCAGTGTGGTAAGCATGTTTTTTTATGTATTATTTGTGTTTCAAGAATTCTAGTTGGCCTAACACTGAGCCTTGTGGTACACCCGATTTTAATTTGGCATCATTTAAATCAATTGCTTCATAATCAAACTTCTCTGTGTTTAGTATTTTGGAGTTCATCTACTGAAGACGGTTCGATTGTTACGGCTTCTACGCTTGCTGCAAAAGCTGGAGCGTTACTCCCAGTATAGCGCTGTGGTGCTCACATTACTCATGTCTATGTTTGCTCTGCTGGCTCATTGGATGGCTTGTGTCTGGTACGTCATTGGCCGCAGTGAGATTGAGAACAACAGCCCTGGTTCCTGGGACATTGGTAAGCATCATATCATTTACACACGTTTTATATAGATAGGAGGTTATCGAACTGTGCAAGTACCTAGCAACCACTGTACACAATCATTTGAACCCTGGGCTCTAGAAGAGGTTAAATCTTTCTGATGGACTTATAATGGAGGTTTAAAAGGCCATGAACATATATTCAAGATGAAACATCATGGAGAAACTGACGTTTGTTTATGTTATTCTTAGAATAACTTAAATGTTTTATAACAACACTGACCACTACCTAGCAACCAAACTCTTTACCCTAGCAACCACTTCTACGTGTCTCTATCTCAGCTTAGAAAAGTCTTAGAGACTCGGGGGTTAGTTTATATTACATTAAGAACATTTTTTTTTAAATGTTTAAATCAAAGTTTGTTTACAAACCTTAACCAACTAGTTAAACTTGATGCTCAAAAAATAAAAATGTATAGCATTCAAATGTCAAGTCTGAAGCAATCATGTTTTTGAAAACCATATTTCAAATAAGGATTATTCCGAAACATACAAGGGTACATGTGTAAGATGCACAGAACTGTAAGGATTAGTCCTCTTTATCAACAAGCTGAGAGCCTGGTGATCAGCTTGGGAGGCCAGGAATTTATGATATGCAATCTCCCGCTAAATGGTCTGAGTCTCAGACGGTACTCCCTAACTAAAACGGACCCCTGGCGCCATATCGATCAACCCCTCCCTGAGGCCCTGGATGATCAGGACACTGTTTAGTTTCACTCCTTAGGTATAAATCAACCCCCTGGAGGATCACAGTTGGACTCAGAGACATACCAACCTTACCTATGGAACACATGGCTCATAGAAGGGCAAAAGGGGAACCGTAAATCAACCCCCCTGGAGGCCCTCAGTATGCTGGAGTCTTGCTACAGGAATTTCCCCTCTAAAACACTCAGGAACCCTTTTAATTCCTTTAACTGCATCTTTAAGGAGAAAAAGACTCAATCTACTTGAATATAACCTTACAATGCTTCGTTAATCTTTACTGCATAACTGATAATGTGTGCTTAGACTTGAATAGTTAACAAAGACGAATGAATGAGTGAATGAGTGAGTACAAGCGTTAAACTAGCCATGTTTGGTATCATTCTGCTTGAAATATCAGTTCTGAAATGATGGCTTCTCATAGAAATGTACTCGGTATTCTCTTGATTAGATATGATCACTTATATGAACTGATTGATTTCTGATACAGGCTGTCCCAGCCCTGTGCTCATGTATTACGTCACTACAGCTCCGGTTTCAGAGTGATCTCATTGGTTAAATCTGGCGGGGCAGAGCCCTGCCTCCTTGGTTCAAATTCTGCCGCGCAATGGAGAAAGGCAGAGAAGTGAAGCGAAGCCCAGAGAAGAGCCAGAGAAGTCCGGTCCACGAAAGTCATACGAGTTACGCGGAACCTTAGAGTGTTACAGCGGTACGAGACAGCCAACTCCCGCGACCGGAACTCTTACGCGCTCCGAGCCTACAACACAGTGAACCCTGCAACAGAACTTTGAAGTGCCAGTTTCGATTCATCGCGAATCCCAACTTGATTTTTGCTCGGAACAAACTCTCGCGAACTCTCAGTGACTCTTTTCTCACAACTACCCATCGCTTGGACCCTAATACCGAATCAGCCATCGCTCTGCACGGACAACGCAACCGAAGGAAGCTTCGCCTGACCCAAAGAACTTCCAGGACACGGTAGAAAGCGCATTAAATATCTCGCTGACTTTGTGCAAAACGATTCATAGCTGAATCCCATTTTCTTGTCCTTACAGACAAACGTTTGCTGAGGCTCATAGTTAATGGTTATCAGTTTATGCTATTTGATATTAGATTTCAGAATACAGTTGCAAATCATTCCTTCTCTCAGTGTGAATGTGTGTGTGTGTGTGTGTGTGTGTGTTTATCTATATAGCTTTAGTAGTTAGTTTGTGTGTTTTAGATTAGTTAATAAACTTGTTAAACGCATTACTTGGTCTGTGGTTTATGCATGCTCAATCGCTCCCTGAGATAGTCGATCTATTGCTACTAGCTCTAACTTGAGTATTAGTGTCTTTGGGACACGAGTCATATTTGATTAAAGATCAATATTGATTGCCGAATGTGAATTACTGGTGGACAGTAAATCTAACGAAGCTTGAAGTTGCGGTCTGAACCGATCTCATTTGATTCCGAGTCTTAAGAGTCGACTGCCAATCGACTCTTTGGTTCAATTCCCCAAAGCAGGTCATCGCAACTCAGGTAATCAATTAAATTCCTGCAGAATTAACTGTTTTATATTACAGAACCATTTTGAATTCTCTGATAACTGATAAACTAGTCTTTGATTTCAGATTTCAGTTTTTCCGTACATCTTATCCAGTATCTGAGCACTGAACTTCGTTTTAATGCTGTTTTCAGACCCTTCTTTTTTTCTTTTCTTTCGCACATGCTGCTCCTCTCATCAAAGACAAAGTCTAAGGGTCAAATAAATTGAGGTTGAAAGAGATGAGAGTATGATGACATTGAAGTGATCTAGACAGCACGAATCACATAAAGAGCTTTGGTTTATTTAAGGTCGTTTTTTTTCTTTCTTGGAATGGATTAATTTAGCTTTAGTCCTCTAACAGTATTAGGGGGTTTCTCACTGTTTTCAAGGTTATGCCAGCTAGAGATAGTTAGATCTAGTCACGGAATGAATTATGAAGTCAGGAGGACAAATGACAGTGATAAAAGTTCTGGAACAAAGATTACCGTTTTTTTTTCTTGTCAAAATATAGAATATATATATTAGAAATATAATACCTTTATTAGAAATACTTGCTGTTAGAGGGTAATTTATTCAATTTGAACATTTTATTATTTGCACTATATGTTAGAATATATTCAATAGGGAAATCAAAGTTTTTGAATCAATTAGTCTTTTGTTCGTATAATTTAATACATACATTTTTAAAGGCATTTGAATGGAAAAAATCTGGAAGCTAAAGTTAATTGGCACAAGTTTAGCCACACTTTTATTAAAAAACTATTTTTTCAGTGCAAAATTTGGATGCAGTTTTGAATATTTGTTATCTTTTACAGTGTGTTCTGTTAATCCAGACATTTCTATAAAATGGATTATTTCAGTTCTTTATTCATCTTATTAAACCTAGTTAGTCATACGTATCAGCTGGAGCCAATCCCAGCTCACTTTGAGCGAAAAGCTTAGGTGCACATTGGATAAGGCATATGTCACTCCGATTTCACACTGCATCCATCTGCGTTGCATGTGCAGTGCATCTTTTGAAGTGCGCATCTTAACAGTTCTACACTGTGTGTGTGTGTGTGTGTGTGTGGTGCAGTGGTTTGTCCCAGATGTGTTGTGTCTCAGTTAGTGCATTGACCATTTAGCCATCGACTATGTTTTTTTGCCGTACTGCATGTGTTGGCATATCTCTTCAAACACTTCTAGACATTTTACCAAAAACTGCAATAAATGTCATTTATTTATAATTACTGATTAATAACGGATAAATAAATTCAGTGTATTTATTAACGGGAAAAGCAAATGGTAACTGCTAGATAAGTTCAGATTTTTTTCTATTCTAAAGTTAGCGTTTGCTATTTACAAGAAAAAAAATGTAGTCTTATAAAGTAAACATTTACCCTTAGTTTCATAGTGTAAACATCTTCCTTAATCTAAAGTGATTTAGTCAAACTATAGTTTGCTTGTTAACACATAGTTCATTTCTAAATCAGTTGTTCGAATTTTTTAATGTCTGTTGAAATCTCCATTCTACATTTATTTCACAATTATAACGAAAACTGTAATGAAAAAAATATTCATAATGGGATTTTCTGGTATATTTTCCAGAGCAGGAAATGCATCACAACCAAGAAATACATCATAACAGGAAGTTACAAGCTACTTATAAGTTGTGCACTTTTTGTCTTCATTCTCACAGTTCTTCTGTCACTTTTTTCCCTCATCCCCATCTTATTCGTCGCTCCCTCTCTTCTTAATGCAGCATGTGTTTAGCTGATAGCATCTCTAATGTTTAAGCTAAATAAAGCAGCGTTTCCATTAATGCATCTGGCATGTTAATTAACGTTCAATATCAAAGCTACAAATTCAAGCAGCAGATTTCTCTGAAACACATCAGGTCCAAGACTCAAACCTGGACAACTGTGCATTTGTGTCCAACAAACCACCACTAAACCACAGATGGACGGCATCTTGTATTTTATAAATTGTGTAATTTGTACAATACAAAGTCATGGCTTTTTTTGGTAACTGTGGCTATATTTTGCAAAAGTTGCCCAGATTTAAATAAATTGCATAAATGTGAACCATAAGTGTCAATGATTCCTGGAACAGTCAACCACGCTCGAAATATTGGCATAGCACAAGGAATTTTCAATAGATAATTAAGCGCAATATGCTCAGCATCTGTTGTGTAGTGAAAGCATCAGTCCACGAACTCTGTTTGGCTTCGGTATCATTATACGGTAGTAACCTTGAGCTCCATCTGAACACTTCTCCCGTCGGATTACTGTCCAGTGGTTTAACTGCCTCCACATGTTTAAGACTACTCCGGTAACATGCAGTTCCTGCCAACTGTATCCCCTTTGGCCAAGTTTACATTGGTCATCCATTAATTATTTAGCACCAAGGGCTGGTTTTTTCTAGTGGAAAAGGAAGTTTGCTGCATTTTACACAGTAGAGTTTATTTTTTACACTAGTAATAAAATTCTACGTTGAATGAGCCTCAAACATTAAACAGATTGGCTTTCAAATGATGACTATTGAGGTTTTTTTTCCCCCAGATTGGGCCTTTTAATCATTTTCGCGAAATAAGTGTTAAATTAATGCAGAGCCTGCTGCCTATCAGTGTTATTAAAACAGAGAAATGAATGGATGCAAGTTCATCTGAGTTCTACTGGATGCTAATGAACGGTTTCTTAGAAGGTTCCTTTAGGAGCTAACCCTAGTTGTTTTTTTTTTCTTTTCATATTTCTCACATCAATGTCATCACCTCAGCAGAGCCCGGCTCCTTTTTTTAGAATCCCTAGTGTCAAAGCCTTTGAATTGTAAAACACTTTTATCAGACAGTCAAAGTTCTAGTGCTAATCAAGATGGCTTTTGTGGAAGCATTCAAATATACATTTGCTATTAATATTGATTACGGTAATTTTTACATGCGCCTTAAGATTGTAGTAAACTATTGTATAAATATTTCCACAATTGTGTTGTTTTCTGTCGTTTTGAACATTTAAATTGCATACTTGACGAAGTTCACATAAACAAAATGTTTTATGCTTTCTCAACAAATATGATAAACTGATGTAAATAAAGTTTTAAATGTTCATAGAATAATTATAGTTATAAACGACGCAATGTAGAGTGTTATATGCAAGTGTTAATCATTTATTTTTGTTGATGAACAAAAAGCGAACTAAAGAAAACGAGGTGTGACCACAGTTTGCCTTCGAAACAGCTACACTTGAACACTCGAAGGCTGGTATTGTGTTCCTAACATCTTGGGGAACTAGGCTTTCTCACATTCTTCTGTCTCCAGACACACTCAGTGATGTCGACCCTTTGTTTGCTTTATGGAGGCTTTGTACTTCATCCAGTACTTCTTGTTTTTCTTTACTCTGAAGATAGTTCTTAATGACTTTGGCTGTATGTTTGTGGCCAATAAATTTAGGCTCAATATTAAGATGGTATTTCATGGTGGGAAAAAAAAAGAATCTTTTTTTTTTCTAATCATTGTGAATACCAGTAATCCCGAGCAAATCTCCAGCTCTATTTGCCGAAATGCAGCCCCAAATGTTCAAGAAATCTTCCCCATGCTTCACTGTTGCCTGCTGACACTCATTAGTGTACTCACTCTCCAGCTCAATGAACAAACCTTTTTCGGCAAAACCCACAATTTTGACTCATCAATGTAGAACACTAGAGGAGGATGGTTGCACTGCTGGCCATCTTCTTGAAGTATGAAGTCACATGCTGCACAAGTTTCCTTGAATGTTGTCCATTTTTGAAATACACATCTTGAAACCCCTAGTCTGCTTTGAAATCTGTGTCTCAGGGGCAAGAAACCGTCTTTGTCAACCTCATGTTTCAGTGAGGTTTAATTCTTCTTCACCTAGTTTTAAGCCTCAGACACAGGTGTTTCTGTGCCATTTGCCCCTGTTTGGTATAATTGTAAGGAAAAACTATTTATAATATTCCTGACAGCCATTCACACCTCCCAAAACTTTTGCACAGTACTGTCCCTGATTGCTTTCCTGCATTCAAGTAGCTCGATGTTGTAGCTCGATCCACTGCTTTGTATCTAAATCATCATGTAATATCCTCTACTTCCATCACCTTCCTCCTCCGACACTAATGTTTGCTGTTTTATTTAACCCATAACTCTAAAGTGATTTTCCCTCTATTTCAGCCATCTATCTTCCCAAAAAAGCCATCTGTAATTTCAACATCTATAGCATTACCCATGGGCTTTTAGTGCCATGAATAAATGATGTGCAATGAAACATGTCACATTTTCTTATTTAGATGTATCCAAATACCCTTCCTTGTGTGTTTACCATTTACTATGCTTCATTTGGAACAAAAAGCGTATTGTTTGATTATACCAGACACTGCGTATTGTCTTTATCATGTAGAATTGCATTAGATTAAATTGTTATTTCTGTAAACACATGATGCTTGTTACTTTTTCCTATTGAGGTGATTTATATTCTCTGGTAACTATTACTGTTTGGACAGCATTATTCCACTCATCAGCAATTTTCTATTCAGTTATTCATCTTGGATAATCATCAGGAAATGTACAGGGGGTTTCAGGGTTATTACATCAGAGACATTAATGTTGAGCCATGGTGTTTACGAATACCACTTTTACATTCGGGTAATTTAGCTCAGACGCTGCAAGCTTGTGAAACATGCTGGGTCTACTAATAATGAGGAACTCTGTCATCAAATGCAATTTAATTTTCAAAAACAGTATTTTTTAAGGGGACTGAAAAGCTGTCACAAATCTCTGCCATTTCTTAAAGAAGCCAGACACCAATTGCTTTCTTACACATTGAAACATTCTGTTTTCACGTATTGGGTTGGATTAATTTGTTTCAGAATTTAATGTGATGCTGTAAAAACATTTTCTAATGCTCATTAATTATGAAAACAGATTCAGGGACGGCGTATAAATGTAGTGAGACAATTAGGTTTCAAGGTTTCAATAAAAGATTTCCCTAAAACGTTCATTCATGAGTACCATTTACCATCTCAAAATGTGGTTAATTTAAACTTTATTATTGCTTTAAGACAAATTTGTGGCACACTTAAGAAATTGGTCCCGTTTCAGCACCATGGACAGAAACCCTTTCACATAAATATAATATTCAGCCTAAATTATTAGGCTGCTGTGGAATGTTATAAAAGCTACATAATAGTTCATTCAGGAGGATTCTAGTCTTTGTTTAAAAAAAGTCTAGGAATAGAAATAAATGTATTATGAATAACTTCTAAACCTCTACTGGTCCTTTGATGGTAATAGTTAATAGCTTTGCTTGATAAAAGCCTTTGGTTATATGCTGTAGTTTTCAACAAGTCTCAAGCATGTCTCCTGAGGAATAATAGCCCATTCTTCCTGAGCAGACCTCTCAAGCTCCTCCAGATGTGAAGGTCTTTTGACACAAACTCTAGACTTTAGTGCGCCCTAGAGATTTTCTATTGGATTTCACTCTGTGCTTTAAGCTGGCCAGTACGTTTTGCTCATTTGGAGGTATTTTTTTCATCTTAAGTGAGATATGCTTTGGATCATTATCTTGTTGGAAAATAAAAGGTTGAGCCAAACAAAGATTTCTTGAATGCTGTTATTTTACCAAACACATTGTCCCCACAGCATCATACCCCCACCACTATGTTTAACTATGCGAACAGGGTTCTTACGTCCTCCAAACATAAGGACCATCTTGAAGTTCTAGTTTTGTTGCAGTATGCATCACAAATTCTCCACTTTATTTTGGCTTGGATGTGTCTCTTCATCAGAAACATTAAAAAAATCATCAAAATCTTTCTTTGGTTGAGAACCTGCAGTGCATTCCTGTTCAGGGCTGTAGACATCAGTTTTAATCAAACAATGTTAAAGAATCAAGGGAATAAAAGCTTATTTATTATATGAGCAATAAGAAAAAGAGTTATAGTGACTGACAACAAGACTTAATGAGTCTTTAGTCTTAAAGAGATTCTGATGGTGTTTTCCATTTTTCTGCTGGAAGGTAGTCATTTGCAATTGATTACTGTTGTGACGTACCCCATCTTTTAAATGTCCATAACCTCTTTATTTTGATCAATATTGTTATGGTATTTGAAGCAAGCAGGTGTGGTAGAAAATTGAAGTGATCAGTGCAACTGAATCTGCCATCCCTGTGTATTGTAGGTTGGTTGCATGAGCTGGGTAAACGTCTGGGTACTCCATACTTCCTGTCTCCTCTTGTGTCCCTCCTTCCTGATTCACTGCGGCCCACCATCTTGGATGGACTTGTTGTTAATTCCACCCAGTGGAACAGCTCTGAGTTGGTGGGTCATGAGCCTGTGTGGAACTCAAGCCAGTGGAACAGCACATCAGCAGGGCCAGCAGGCTCTTCAAACCCCGGGCAGACAGGAGCCATCCTGGGAGGTGGACCCTCGATCCGCAGCTCATATGTGACATCACTCTACTTTGCTTTGAGCAGTCTGACCAGTGTGGGATTTGGAAATGTCTCTGCCAATACCGATTCAGAGAAGATCTTCTCCATCTGCACCATGCTGATTGGAGGTAAGTGCAAGAACGCACATCTAAAATGGTTGTAGATCATCACGAGGTTGTATAAATGATTCAAACTACATTTTTTGTTGTTTCATGAACTAAATAATTGAACTAACGAATAAGCATTGCCACAAAAAAAGCTTTTTAAAAGTAATTTATTATAGCTAATTGTAAAGTGTTAAAAAAAACACTCAAAAAGGCCTCGGACTTCTAAGGGTATCTCAAGGGGCCAAAACCAATATTTTCTATGGTTGTAACACTTAAGATAACTCATAGTAATTGGAAAAAAAAAAAAACATAGCTGACTGCCAACAGATGCTTCATTTTTTACCAACATATTAAATATTATGATTATGGTTTTTTTTTTAATTGAACTGGTCTTGTTTGTTTGGGGTTTAGTTTCCCCAAGATAAAGTTACCGTCATTCCTTGAAGAGCAATACAAAATATTTAAAATACCTTTGGTAAAAAACCTTTTCAGACCTTTCAAGGCTTCAAATATTTGTTTGAATGATGGTCGTGAGAACAATGGTCCAAGTCAAATGTACCGCAGTCCTCAATTGCTAAAGACTTCCTGAATTCCCCAGAGGACCACATACTTCATTAGTTAAAACACAACGCTGCATTTGCTTTATTAGTCTTTAAAAAACCAACAGTGGCTTCATGGAAGCTTGACTTCAATAAACTACTTTTCCCATGAGTCCCTCGTCTTAGAGCACTAACATTTTCTTTAACCACGTTATTCTTTCAGCTTTGCCACATATTGATTACGTGTTTTCAGCACATTTCCCTAGTGGTGCCGTTCGCTCATCACTAATAACCAGATGCTGTATATTTAGAAGCATTTAATAATTACACTTTTTTCTTACATTCTGTAAGTAATGCTTCATCACACAAAGTTTTTAAAAAGTTCATTTAAAGCTTTTATTATGGTAGTGATGCAGCTTTTCGTGGGAAATATGCACATCGTTAGGAAAATCTCACTTCAGGTTGTATTTTTTTGTATTATTGTAAAACATTTAAAGACTAAATGGAATATTGTCCCAAAGGTCCAACTGTAGAACGTTTCTCTACTACAAAAAATTGTTAAAATGACTTGTGTGTGTATATATACAGTATATATATATATATATATATATATACATATATATATATACTGTAATAATACTGTCCACAGATTCTTCTACATCTGGAAAAATCATTATACTGTTTAATATCCCCTAAAATGTTTGTTATATGTTTTATTGTTGCTGAATGATACATTTTTTAATGGACCGAGACGAGAGATGTGAAATGTGAAATGCTTAAAAATATTTTTATTGAACGTCAGACCAGTTTGAGCCGTGAAAAGATTAATTCACAGACAATGGAAAGTTCACAAAAAAATTGTTGTCAAGTCATTTTTCATTTTCCTGATGTCAGCGGCCACAATAGCACAGTTGACCTCCACGAACCACTGCATTAATTTGTGACACCAGTGACCAAGGATTTATTCTGGTCAGATTTTGTATATGAAGATACACCACCAGTAGATCAGCAGAGTACTGCTAACTATTAATTAGATAGATCATATTTTTATCACTTTTTAGCTCGTTCTGGAAGCATACAGTGGGGTCAATACGTATTTATTGATTTAAGTATTTTGTGATTTTTGCAGGAAGTTATGGAGGGGTCTAGAATTGTCAGCATAATGTGCATATCCCCTATGAGAGACAGACTCTAAAAATAAAAGTACAGGAATCACTTTGTTTGATTTTTTTCACTATGTAAATTACTGGGTCAAGTAAGTATTTGATCATTTGAATATTCGTATTATATATTGAATAACCAATATTTGGTTCAAAGGCTTTTGTTAACGGTTCCTGTAGCCCTTCACCAGATTTGTACACGCTGCTTTTGGCCACTCCTCCAGACAGATCTTCTCTAGATCTCACAATATATGACCCACTCCTTAGTACAGTGCAGTACCGCTTCTTAGTACACTAACCCCCCCCCCCCCCCCCCCAACCGGGAATGATGCTTCCACCCCCATGCTTCACTGTTGGTGTGGTATTATTGGAATGATACATGTCATTCGTCTTCTATCAAACACTGCGAATGGAGTTTAGACCAAAGACCACTTCTACTTTGTTTACAATTTTGATTGCTTTTGCCCATGTTGCTACTTAGACTTCTAACTCATTTTGGGGTGCACGGGTGTCTTTATGACTGCTAACGAACTCAAACAGGTACTACTCAATTAGAATTTGGGGGTCGGAAATTTGGCTCATAAGCAAGTGATCAAATACTTGTTTGGCACAGTAATTTACACATAAAATGTAAAAAAAAATCATGTGATTTTTCCTTTATAGATTCTGTGTCTCCACTGGAAATTCACCTATTCTAGACCCCTCCGTGATTTATAAGTAGGAAATCTTACAGAACCAAAGGCTGATTTAATACTTATTGACCTCATTGTATGTTCAGGAACAATTTGTGTCGAGGCATTTGCATTAATTATTCTCAGTTTACCCTACAAAGTGGTTACATTTGAATCTATATACTAAAGAATTCAAGCTCAATTGGAAGCACAGAAAACAGCTGACTTCCACAGTGTGATACAAGGCCATGGGAGTCCATTTAAACAACACCATAAAGGCATCTTCCATTGACCGCTTTTAGCTCTTTGCTAACTTGTCCATGGGGAATTCGTCTGTCACAGAAACGGAGCGGCTTGTTTTCCACTGGGATGGCTCTAATGATTTCTACTGCTGCATGTGCACCGTGTGGATTAGAAGGAGATGTTGTGACAGTGGGCTGAATTTTGAAGCATGTCCTCTGGGCCATACAGAGAGTGAGGCAGCAGCTTCATTGCACTTAAGAGAGCCAAATGAGGCTGGCTGAATCCATGCACGCTCACATTCACGTACACTGAATCAATCTGTCACCAAATTCTAACACTGAGGGCCATTACTGTCCCAGCCAGCTGACAGATGGGCTGCTACCCACACACAGAACCTCCAAACTCACAGGGTATTTGGGGAACACTGATGGGACTAAAATGACCAAAATTGCATGATGAGAATTTAGCAAATTTTGTTTTAATCAGACAAAAATGTAACGTCTAGCTTTAAATTCTCAATGGTTGGGTTTCTTCAAAGAACAACCAAGGTGGACGTCTAACTTACATGAAGCAAGTAGGAAATCTGGGAAATCCTTTAACCATGATTAAATGGGGCCACAAGTTCGCAAGACCTGTTCCTGAGAACTCTTGCGAGGGTTATAGGATTCACTTCAAGTCTTGGAAAACTTGTCAAAAGAGGAGTAAAAAGTTTTTACCTTTTTAGATTGTCTACAAACTGGAAGAGAATCTAAACATTAGTAAATCTCACCACACATTTCTCCAAAAGCTGCGTTTGGCAAGAATAGACCTAACAAAATCAAAAATCACCTCATCCAAAAGGCATGGGTGTACATATGAATGCTTTAGAGCAGGGGCGTCAAACTCATTTCAGCTCGCAGGCCGCATGGAGCACAATTTGTGCATCTGGGGGTCCGACTAGACAAAACACATCGAATAATCCATTGATTACCTTAATTGAGTCATTAATCAATAGATCTTATTATTCCTAATAATAGTTGTTGTTTTTTTAGGAAAGAACCAGATACTAAAAGTTGTGAACGATTCAAAAATGTTTATTTTATAGTGTTAAACTTTTATAGTGTTTCTTGTTTCTAAATAAATAAGTTTACTGTTGATAATCCACCTGTTTCAAGTGGCCCCCATTTTAAGAATGAAAGAGAGGCTCCGGTGGGAAGGAACCTGGAAGTAGAGGTAAACAACAATGATATTAATGAACCTGGAGCTACTGCCAAGATTTTTAATTATTTATGTTGAAAATTGTTACACTCAAACTGTTCAGAAATCACTCTTTTGTTACACATCACTTGGGAAATATTCCGATTTTGCAGGGGCTAATAATTTTGTCTTCTACTGTATATTTTGATGGAACCAAGTACAATTCCACTCAGGAATAAAACGTATTACTACAGTAGCAGAAATAAAGAAAAAGCCTCAAACCCATTAGCCTTACAGCAAGAACCAGATTGCTGAAATCGGTTATAATAGCTCTTATTAATTCTGCTGGCCTGTTTCACCTGGTTTAAAGATTTGTACGGTTTTGAGCACAGGCCTCTTCCAAGCACTCATCCAGGTGCAGGCACTTACACCGCACACAGTTCTCCGGCAGAAGAGAGCAGGCAATTTCCGCAACAATTTATGTTGACTCCAATTAGTTCTCCATGAGTGCTCCAATGCTGCTTGATTGTTTACACTCATGTTGGCAAAGTTCATAATGTTAAATAAATACATGATATGGAGTTTTGTGCCACAGTCAAATCAGTTAGATTGAAGGGAGTGTATAGAGAGGAAATGATGTACAGAAAACAGATGAGCTGTAAACAATTAGTTCATTGACGTTAAAAACAAAGAATGGAATGAAAGCAGCTTTTTTAGGACAGAGTGTTCACTCTAGGTTTTAAATTTCATCTTGGAAGAATGCTGTAATATGACGCAAACCTGATGTCCATTTGTATAAGTAGGAAAAAAGTGGTTGCATATCAATAGTTATTAAATATAGATTGATTTTAGACTTAATTTTTAATATTTAGACTTTACAATCCACCCCATGTTAGGTTGCAGAAGATAACCTGAAAATGCACATTTAACAATTTTTCACAAATTTCAAAAAAACTCTAAAATGTGTTTTGTTTGTGTGTGTCTCTCCAGCGCTCATGCACGCTGCAGTCTTCGGTAATGTGACGGCTATTATTCAACGAATGTATTCGCGCCGCTCACTATATCACACTCGAACCAAAGACCTGAAAGATTTCATCCGTGTGCATCGACTGCCCAAAGCTCTGGCGCAGCGCATGCTCGAGTGCTTCCAGACCACATGGTCTGTCAACAATGGCATCGACGTCAGTGAGGTAAGACTTTACCATTGCTTTTTAAAATACTGCTCTTTTTATTTTATGAATGAATTAACCATCAAAATTATATTATGTTAAAATATAATTAATATTTAATTTATAAAAATATAAGATTTTCAAAGGTGAGGAGTCATTCTGTTGTTAATTTTGCCCACTTGAAATTTGGGGTGTGTTCCAGTTTTTTCACTTTCCTTTAACTCTACAGCTTCCCTTCCCCTTGAATCTAAGGTGGGCTAAGTTGAATGGCTGAAATATACCCTTATGAATCAGGACACCCATATAAAGGCATAAACGTTATACAAATGGTTCTGATGGATTCTCAAAAACGTCTCTCCTGCAATGTAAAAAATAATAAATAAATAAAATCAAACAAAATTTTGATGTTTAATACATGAGAAAATTGTGTAGTTGTAATATTATTGGCCTAATGGCACATTATTCCTGTGAAATTAGTCATTTTTATGATTTAAATCAGAGGTGCTCATTACATCGATCGCGGAGGTGCTACCAATCGATCGCGGCGTGAAATTGAAACAATATCAGCCGATCATCCATCCCGTAAAGTTAGCTGCAGATTCATGGATTCGGTTTTTTTCTGCTCAATAGCTCGAGACCAGAATGTTCTTAGTAAACAAATAACACCTATTTTTAATCTGTGTGATGTAGCGGACAAACTACAAAACGTTTTTTATCAAAACAAGTTTCCCTCGGCATTCACAGAAACACATTACCGTCTATGAGCAACACGCTGATATGGAATCACTTAGGGACCGTCTGCAAATTACCAGATCCAAAATATGTTTTACCCAGAATATGCTTCATAACTTCATTCTAAATTGTTCTATTACAACCAAAATCAAGCAACACTCCACTCCTCACCTGCATATTGTCCTGCATGACTCAGTTTCAATAAATATTAAAATATTTATTAGAGCATAATTTTTATTCTTGATTATTTGGATCAAAGCTCAATTGCTCCCATAAAAATCCCTCTATTACCATCAATTCAGATCACACACAACTGTTCTAATGATTCAATTCAGTGCAAGTCATCAAATCAAACTCACGTTATTACAAAAAATGTAAATAATGAATTATTGTGTGTGTTTTGTCAATTCAACAAAGTTGAAAAGAACTGTTTGTTGATTGATGTTTTACATTTTTGTAGTGTGTAGATCACTTTGACTTGGTCATTTTTTGGTTTCTTTGGTCGTGCTGCTGGCAAACTTATGCCTTTCGTTTGAAGTGAAGATTGAACCTTCCCTATAGGAACCGAGGGTTGTTCATTCAAGTTCATTCAAAAGAGAATTGGAACACCACTTCCTGTAAAACAAAAGCAAGGAGGAAAGGTAGCTGTGTTAAGGGGTAGGAACGGAACTCGGCTTTAGTTACAGCTTTTTGCTGCTACCTTTCTCAGCTCATATTAAGCAGAATCTAAGCATACATCCTGGACAAATAGCCACCTCCTCTTAGGGCACCATCACTCACTGATCACATTAACACCTACTCCTGCACTAAATTATGAATGGCCAGTTTGACTGACAAATATGTTTGTTGACTGTGGGAGAAATCCCATAACTGTGAAATGATCCCTTCGGAACGATTGCTATTCAGTGGCCACCACTATGCATCTTTGCTATCCCAGAGAGTCAGATACTTTATTAAAAAGAGAGCTTATATTTATATTTATATATATATATATATATATATATATATATATAAAACGGTGACTACGAAGGTTTATTTAATTTAATAAAATCACAAAAATATAGTAAAAATACAATTACTCACCGATGCTTTTGGAAAAAACAAGTAGATGAAGAACATTAATGCAAAATGTTCTAAATAAATATGTAAATCCTGGGAGCTTGACAGTCAATCAGAAAAGGGTTTTTTTTTCTTTAACTAGTTATAAACCAATGACTGGATTTCTACAGTCAGCTGTAAGAAAAGGTTCCCATAATGTGAAAAAAAAAATTTTTTTTCAATATATACAATTATATAAAGTTATCTAATGTCACCAAATCAGAAATGTACTAGTGAAAGGTAAATATTACTTTTGTGGAAAGTTTTTTGACAATGTTATAGAAAGAGTATTATAATGTCTCACTCAAATGGTTTCATAGTTTCCTGAGCTTTAGGCTTAAAAAGTTACATTTCTTTTTTTTTAACAAAAGATTAAAATTCAAATCCCAGTAAAGCATGACTAAAAGTTAGCGCAGCTGTCAACCTCTGGCCAGTGGGCACTACTTCTGTGGAAATCGACTGAATAAATAATCCATGAATTAATAACACTAATATTTAATTTATCAATAAATCATTCATTCAAGTAACGAATATCAGGTCATATCTAATCTAATTCATTTGCATTTTACATTTAAACCAGAGTTAATCGTTTAGCATTTATCCTTTATACATTTGTATCTTTTATATACCTCTCGTTTTACCTCTGTACTCTTAAAACAGTTGTTTTTTACGGTTGCCACTGTAATGATTGGAGGCATCTGTCGAAGATGTAAGCGCTTCATCCCTCACCATTCATTTTTCACTACACCACATCTTTTTCTCTCCCATTCTCTTTCACGATGCCTCATCTCTTTTATCTTATGATTTACTTTCCTCCTCTCATTCACTCTCATCCTTATCTCGGTTCTGCTCATAAACAAGAGATTCCAATCACAATTTATTTAATGAGCTCAATTCAAACGTCTCGTTACATAACCCCCCATTTCTGCTTTGGTATCAATATCATCTCCAATTAAAGTTCAAACAGAAGACTGATCTTGCGTTCCTTGCAACACTCTCCCTGACTGCGAACTGTAAATCAAGCTTTCAATGCTATTCAAGAATGAGAAGTGTGTGTTCTTTAAATAAACTGTTTCTTCGTCCTTC
This sequence comes from Danionella cerebrum, assembly GCA_007224835.1. Taxonomy (NCBI): domain Eukaryota; kingdom Metazoa; phylum Chordata; class Actinopteri; order Cypriniformes; family Danionidae; genus Danionella; species Danionella cerebrum. Next base: position 203,416 of record SRMA01025712.1, read on the forward strand.
GCCAGCTCCTGAAGGACTTTCCAGATGAACTCCGGGCTGACATCGCCATGCACCTGAACAAAGAGCTTCTGCAGCTGCCTCTATTTGAGTCAGCTAGTCGTGGATGCCTGCGCTCGCTGTCTCTCATCATCAAAACCTCTTTCTGTGCTCCGGGAGAGTTCCTCATCCGCCAAGGCGACGCTCTGCAGGCCATTTACTTTGTCTGCTCTGGTTCGATGGAAGTGCTGAAGGACAACACTGTACTGGCTATACTCGGTGAGAATACACACTACACAGACAGCTCAAAGAGGCAGGATGATGTTTCCATCTAAACTCACTAGATTTGACATGGATTACAGAAATAGAAACATAGTATAGATCATCGAATTTCAGTTCAAAGCTAGATGAAAAAAAAGTTTGTACACAAATGTTGATGTTGGCTTGTAAAAGTACACTTTTGAAAAAAAAATTAATCTAATATAACACAATCCCCATGTCTCTATGACATTCTTAACCTGAGATGGAGATATGGCAGATTGGTTGCTATGGTAAACACTCTGGTTGCTATGGACGGGACAGTGACATCATATTATATCCCTGTGTCGCTGAAATAAATCAACCGCCCATCTCACTATGATTTTTATGTAGTTGCTAGGGTAAACAGTTTGGTTGCTATGTAGTTGTTAGTGTAATAAACATTTAAGTTATTTCTATGATTAACATAAACCCCCTTTCATCTTGAATATATTTTCGTTGTTGATTTTCAGACCATTAAAAGTCAATGGTAAATATTGAACCCCTTCTAGAGCACAGGGTTGGTATGTACTTGCACAGAATGATAACCTCCACAAGAGTGGTGATTTTGACGTTTCAAGTTACAGTTTCCCAAAGTTTGACCCCATTTTACTTCAATGGAAAAGTTCCCAGCATTCTCAGCAAATTTCCTAGAATTCCTTTAGTGCTACCAGTCTGAAAATATATATCTTGGTAAAGTTTAGTAGCTCAAACGCTTTCAGAGGAGCCACCATAATGATCTATTTCCAAATAGACATCTCATATTTTATATTTTAAACTACTACTGCACCAAAAGAGAGCATTGATCCTATTAAAATGAACCAAAAAAATGATAAACTTATAATGTTCTACTGAAATTAAAAATATGGTATTGAACTGGAAACATTTTTTTTTTACTTAAGTACTAAATCACTTACTTAAGTACAATTTTTGGCATTAACACTTTCTGGAGAATTTATTTTTAGACCAATCAATCAAGCTTTTATTTGTCACATACACTGTTGCATATATTGAAATTGGACTCATCCGACCAATGCGAAGGTTTTTGTGTTCTTAAGATGTTCAGAGCTTATTTTTATCTTGTTCTCCAAGGGAAGTTTAGTCTCCAGCAATGGCCTTTGCTAGGGCTCCATAACTTAAATACAAGTGCTTTAAATGTTGGAAGGAAGAGATAGGAAGCCCTTTTTAAGAGCTTGCCACTTCCAGTTTGTGATGCAATTCCTGTTCTGTTTCAAAACTCGACCAAAAATATGATTCTAAATGTTTTTCTATTACATTCAGTAAACATATCTTCAGTGTTTTTAATGATTTTAAGTGAATCATTTTGATGAGCCTGTGCTCATTGTAGTCTGTGGGAAGGAAACAAAATCTATCCAACGACAACCACAAAAGGAACATATGAAAAAGATGAGGAATTCAGGTGCTGCTTATTTTGGTGGAAATTCGATTTCTTTTAATTGCCATTTTAGAATCAGACTCAAGTTTTTAATTGAAAACTTGAAGCATATGGTGAGGCAATGTCTAGAGTATAACAAACGCCTTTGGCTGAATTTAAGTTGCCATTTTTAACAGAACATAATGACCCTATTTTGGAACAAGTGAGAAAAAAACTTGGATGAATTGAATCCGAAACGAAACACTTTGTTTTTGTTGTTGTTGTTTTGCATCAATTAATGCTGAACATTTAATTCAAAGAGGCTTCAATGGAAGTGTTTTGTGTGACCACAGCAGTGCACATCTGCAGTCCCTTAACAGATTCTACTTTTATCCATCAAAATTCAGAGAAATAATTTGCTTAATAATTATCAGATAAACAATTTACATCAAACTGTCTAAAATGTTCTCATACTTAAAAACAAATCAAACAATTGCTCTAGGACAGAAATGTCAACTGCAATACTCCCACTGTAGTACAAACTGTCAGTGAAGTGGGCTTGCTTCGTTGCCCTATTATAATTTCACAGCAATTTCAAACCCCATTTAAATTCCTTCTACTTGTCACTGTTAATTGTGCTTCCTAGAGGAGACTGAGACAAACCAATACAATACGACGCATCACCTTTTGGGCATCATCAGTTAATATGATTGTAGAAATTTGGACACTCAGAAATTAAAGATCTGCTAAATAACGGCTCATTTGAACCACGCTGCTTTCTCGGCCCTACTCTTTCGAAGGAATATTCCCATATCATTTTAAGGTCTGTTGAACAGTACCCTCCCCCTCCCCCTCCTCCTTCTACACATTTACATTGCCTCATTGGTTTTATCTTCTCTTTAAATGTCTCTCTTTGTCATGGAGATTAATGCATATATTATCTGCACGATTGGGTTGCTGGTAATGAAGGGGTCACTGAGGGTTACACTAATGTGTTCACCAGAAATACCGAACATGCCAAACACGTCAGTGGTACAGCGGCTCCAGTCTGTAGGAGCTACGCGTTCCGTGTACACTATTCTCTGTTAAAGATTAGTTTCGGACTGTAGAAAAATCTATATTGTTTATATCCTTTTGTTGAAAACACTATGAAAATGTATTTTATAGTCAAGTTTTCATATACTAATCCGAATATCTAATAAGGACGCATCAATGCAGTAATCCTCTTCTCAGCTGCACATCTATAGGCAGCTTTTACTGTTTGTCTATATTTTAAAGCTATGCATCTTGTGATTAATTGACTGACCTTAAGCCACGCCATGCTATTTTTCACCCATGGCTGGGAGAATAAGTGTAGCCAGCATCTACAGGTTTTAAATAAGCGCCAGACTTATGATGAATACGAAATTAAATTACCAGTTCATTTCTCCACAACTGGAATCTGTGATTGGTATTCCAATCACAACATCAGCAGTTCCGACAGAACATTTGCATTCTGTACATCACCTGCAGTATTGTACTGTATGCAAATGTAAAGACCCATAGACGCACATGTAATTTTCAGGCTGGTGGTCTTCAATAGGGTGAGACTAGCATTTTAAATCTTGAAAATCTTACTCAAATCAGTGCATCGGAAAAGGTCAGAAGATTTGGAGCCCCAGATGTGAATTTCAGGGTGAAAACTTGGATTTCTCATTTTTTGAACGTCAGCACGTTGCTTAACCTTCTGTCTGATTCAATTACTGCCGTATCAGTTACTTGTCACAGTGATAGAATTAGAAGAGTGGAATTGCTTCTCCTGAAAATTATTGATTAATATTAAAGCTTAAAATACACATATATTGACACTACCTAAAAAAAATGTAAATAGAGCCTCATAGGTGCCATGTTTATAGATATCGCAATCTACAAACATGGCACCTAGACATTTGTATATGAAAGTTTTCCTTCTTTTCCACAGCGTTTTTGTTCCTGGTTTTTAAACAATCAGACCATGAGTAAGAATTGCTGTATGGTATACACTCACTGGCCACTAAATTAGGTACACCTTGCTAGTACCGAGTTAGATAAAGTGCCACCCGGTGTGGTCTTCTGCTGCTGGAGCTCATCCGCCTCAAAGTTCGATATGTTTTTTTGGTTCAGAGATTCTCTTTTGCATTCATCGATTTTTAACAAGTGGTTATTTAAGTCACCGGTGCCTTTCTATAAGTTTGAATCAGTCTGGCCAGTCTCCTCAAACCTATCAGCTTGGCATTTGCTCCCAAAAATTTGATGCTCTCTGAATATTTTCTCCTGTAAGGACCATTCTCTGTGAACTGTAGAGATGGTTGTGTGTGAAAGTTGCAGTTTCTGAACCAACCATAGAAATCTGAAGTATTTTTTCATTACATTACACGTGAATTCCACAACAAACCTGAAATTGTACAAAAAAAAAATTCAAATCTGAGTATTAAAATATAATTTTTAATGCAAAAATTGACAAACAAAAATCAAAAGGGTTGAGACTAAATAAAAATGCCCTAAAAAGGCACAGACAAGGTTAAAATGTCATGTAAAAACAGACAAAACTTTCCTAAACCTTATACACCTTTTCCCTACACTTTTTGTGCCATTGTGATTTTTTTGTGTCCGAATTTTGAATAACACAAGCCATATCGCAGGTATTGTACCCCCCAAGGGTTATCCCTTCTATTTACCACTAGATGTCGTCATTTCTGTAAAACAAAATTGAAATCTCACATTTTAAATTGAATTACCTTGCAAATTGTCATAAATCTTGTAATGTCCGATTAAAATGCAAAATATCAAAACAATAACTTTTTTGAAACATACTAAGGTTGAACTGCAGCAGATCATCTGGATCATGACTGCTGCCATGTGATTGGCTAATTATAAAGTTGCATTAAAGTGAAGTTTGACAGGTGTACCTAATAAAGTGGCTGGTGACTGTATAGAGTTTGTGTATGATATAACTAAAACCCTGCTTAATAGGTGCACATCCTTACAGTTTCTGATCCCAAATGGTTGCCACCTCATCTGAGCCCCCTCTTGTACAGTTAATCTGAAAATAAAGGCTCCCTAAAGGTCAGAGTAAACGAGGAGTCAGAACCCTTGCTGAGCTAAAGGTTTCTGTGTATGTGGATGCTCATGTGTGGCTCTCTTTATCTCCGAACGTTGGGTCTCCATTGCTCTGATCAAATCAAATATTGGCAAGGCACTAGGATCCATCCATCCATCTCTCTCTCTCTCTCTCTCTCTCTCTCTCTCTCTCTCACTCTCTCTCACACACACACACACTCTTAATAATTGATGCTTAATGCATTATTAAAATGCTTTGACTATTAATACAGGCTGACAGATGATGGGAGAGGCAAAGATCTTTATACACATAGAAAATAATGTGGGAAAGAGGGAAGCAAGAAGGAGAAAAGGAAAATGCATTGGTGGAACAAAACAAGATCAACATTCAGTAGATATAAGACTTTATAGCCTGTAATTTTTTATATTTGATGATGATGATGATGATAATTAAATGGGTGTGAATTTGATATGGATTCCCAATACTTTTATTTATTGCTGTTCTTTTCCCATCACATACAAGAAACGAGGATTGCAGGTTGACTATTGCTTCTAAATGGTCCTTATGATTAAAAGTGGTGTGAAGCTCCAGCAGATATACTAATCTGAAAATAGTTGGGATATAGAAGACTGAATAACTAAATAAATAAATAATCAGAATGGTATTGGCCAAAATCAAATAAAAAAGACTATTCACACTTTAAAATATGATTTATACATAAATAATTTTCCGAAATACTCCCACAAATGTGGGCAATTGATTGCAGACAATATTTGTTCATTCGGACATGCAAATAAAGTGATTTTCCTAACAAATTCTTTCAAGCCCATGTTGCAAAAATGAGTACACCCCTGTTATAGTCTTAAAACAAAAGCCACGCTTAAGGCTACAAGATTCAAATGAACAGGCATTCAACCACAGATGACTCTAATGATTCATCATTAGCAAACAGGTGACTAAAAGGGCAAATTAAAAAGCACCAATGGCTCCCCATGGAAGAGAAATGTCACAAAATCTGAGTGATTTAAAACACACATCAAAAACCTGTGCATTTCTGAAGGTGAACAGGGTTAAGTGAATATTCTGTTAGATTAACCTTAATTTCATGTTATGGAGCTAAATAAGTGTTCAAAATCTAGGTGTTTTAAAACTTTGGAAAATGTTCTTTTGTTCATTGAGCTACTGATTAAATTCATACTTTTAAAGGGGGATGTACTCATTTATGCTGAGCACTGTCAAGATCTTAACCAGCTTCAGCTGATGCAAAATAGTGATTACACATAAGACTTGATAAAAATGTAAAGAATAGTGCAGAGGGTGAATGTGAAGGGTAACGATATATTATGGGTGTAAAGATATATTGTGGCACAATATCACAATATAAAATTGTTGCAATGCGTATCGTGGAGCTACTGGGAGATATTGTCCAGGAGCTTAGGTGCATTGTGATTTTAGTCACTTCTGAAACTTCTTTACCTTTTATTCATGTTTTTTGTATTATCTAATGGGGGACAATTATCCTTAACTCGTATTTTGAATGAGAAAGATTTAAAAAACTAGCTCCGTCCATCTCTTAGAGTAACAAAGGTGACTTATTGTAAACATTAACACTGCCCCTAGTGGATATCAAATACTAATCAATCTACACACTATGCTTCTTAGCGTTATGGTCTCAAAACTTTTTCAATTCCATTTGTTCCAATGACGCTTTGCTACATACAGTTTCAATTGTTACGCATGTGCTCAGCAACGACTTCCACAGAAAAAATCAGAAGCCAAGATGAAAGTTTTGAAGAAATATAAAATCTCACCAGCCATGCGCAACTATTAAAAGCACATATAAAAAAATGGGGCCTGTTGAACAACACCAAATACAAAAAGCCGGGTGCACAGTATATTTGTGACAAAACCGGCTTTCTCCAGTGCTGGGATTGAACTACTATCATTAACTTAGAACAAGAAAATTGTGCACAACAGGATCGGTCACATGGTTAAATGTGTTCATAATAACGTTGAATTGTCAATTGTTTCCACTAATATTATTCATTTTTACCAGAAAGAGCACAAAAGCTCATTAGAATAGGATCCTGTGGATTTACTGTGACTCACTGAAATTTGATGAGAACAAAAGTGCTTTTCAAATTATAACGTCAAACATGGCTCGTAAACCACCACAGATAAAGTCAATGAAGGCAACTAATGGGTTTCAAAAAGGCATTTTAATTTAATGGATTAAGATTGTGCAAACATCATTAACCTGACATCTGGATACATTAATAAAACCTGGTGTTTGCTTAGTCCCCTAAAATACACATCACATTGTTCATATAATCATTTATACATGTTCTTTTGGAATTACGTACTTCGAATAATGCTAAATCTCTTTTTACAGTGTTGCATTTATTACAGAGAGAAATCGGAGAGTTCACATGTGTCCCCATGCACTTACCCAAATACTTCAATGTTTAGTGCATGTTGAAAACACCACCACCTGCACATACGAAAAGTAATGGTACTTTCCTGTGGCGTTATTGATCTGACAGCTTGACCCGACAATCCACAGGAGGCTCAGGAGAATTCCTGAGGGATAGAGAGACAGAAAGAGTGATGTGGCAGGAGAAGGGGAGAAGACACCAAGCAAATTGGCAATGACTGATGAAGAATGAAAGCATGAAATGAAAGCAAATGATTAGTGAGGACAGACCGCATAAACACTTATTCTCGGAAGCAGAATGAAAAAACACACACACACACACAGATGTCAGCAAGGCATGGTTGGACTGCAAGTGATTGTCTTAATTAAAGCTGCGATATGAAATGGCTTCCTCCACCTAGACTCATCATGTCACCTTGCGATGAGATAACAGCTTTTATTGCGCTGGAGTGTTGCTGTCTGTCTGGGGTGACCAGAGATTACACAGGGAGCTCTGATGTAAAGTACAGGAAATAGTGTGGGGGTTGGATTTAAATGGAAAATTCCAAGCTGCAACCTCCAACATGGTGGCTGTAAAACTGAGGGCATCCCTAACATTAATACACCCTATGTAACAAGACAAAAACACTCAGGAGACTTTTGTTGGGTTCTGTACAGCATCATTCTCATAAAGAGTTAACACATTTTGTAAATTTCAGAAAATATACAACACAATTAAGATATAACCCTATACAATCCACCAATCAGAAGCCACCGTGGTTCCATTGATTATTACGATAAAAATGTTATTCATATTGAAAATAAAGATGGGACTCTGGAAAGCGTGATGATTTAATTTGGAGTCGAAATGGTAACATTATATAATGATCCCTCCATAGCAACCAGACTATTTACCTAGCAACCAATTTGGCATATCTCTATCTCAACTTTTGAAAAACATGGAGACACGGGGGTTGTTTTATATGACTTATAGTGACAGGGAATATTACAATCTCAGTGACTTCTCCTTTACAACCAGACTGTTAGCAACCAATTTGACCTATCTCTGAGCTTTGGAAAACGATAGAGACGTAGGGGTTGGTTCATTTTACTCATGATAACATAAGGAACTGACCCCTCCATAGCAACCAGACTGTTTACTATAGCAACCAATTTTGTCACTATGGAGACATGGTCGGTTGGTTTATGTCACTTGTTGTAACATTGGCATCTTAAGCGGCACTTGTTCAAGCACAGTTTGCGTGCATACTTTGCCATTTAGTTATTATTATTAATTTTTGCATATCATTGACCCATGTACTACGGCATGCTCACTGTGGATGCATGTCCCACAATTTGCATTTGCACCTAAGGCTTGTAATGCCTGATTGCCCTTTGATCTGCAATGGAATTGTGTAGTTTAAACCTAAATGTTGTACCTTGCACCTTTATTAATGTGGTAGGTGCTGTGTAATGGTCTATGTGTTGTTTGTTCTTTTAATCTGTTCAGCTGCATGGTCACTTTATTAGCAAACAACTTGACCTTGACATTTGATTCTGTTTAAAGGGTGCACAACACAAAGATGCAAATTTCTTCTAGTACCGGTATTTAAGGTCTATTCTTTTAATTAGGCCCCTGTCCAGATTCGTGACATCAAGGTTTCAAATGCTTTGAACTATGTGTATTTGAACATCTGAACCTTTAAATCACAATGTATGCAAGACCGGCTATGTAACATTTCTCCCAAAGTTCAACCAATTTAAACTTTGACCTTTTGAAGCCCACTTGGTGTTTATTAAGTGATTCCTGCGCATCTGTATCTAAAGGTTTCTTCTGGAGACCAAAGCCTTGATAATTATTTAGAATAGTTACCTTGTTTTATTACAGATTACAGAGAGAATAACCATTATTCTTTCTAATAAAAGAATATCTTCCATTTAAAGAAAGGTGGATTTTTTTTTCTTGTTTCAATTGAAAACTTGAAGATAAGAAAATCAACATGCGTGTGAAAAGAACCACGTTGTCATTTCTGCTCTGAACGCTTTGGGTTTGCTCAGATCATGGGCTGTAATTTGTCCGAAGGTAAGCAGTGTTGTGAAGAATCCACATTACCGTGTCTTTCAACAATGTGTCAGGAAATGATAGGGAAAAGAATAAGTGGAAAATGTCTTGCCTCTTTGGTTGCTGCTCTTGTTGAATCAATTGAAGGGATGTAGAACAAACTATAAAGAAAAGGAACTGCTAAAATGGAAAGAAATAAGATAATCTGGTTTGCCAAGAAACCAGATAACTCATGTACACAAGGGAGTGCAAACACACATAAACACTCATGGACACATGGTATCCTTCCTGGCATGCATTATCACCACACCTGTTTCCTCGATAAAAGAGGACCATTTGGTAGATGAGCCAATATTCCTCTCAGTGCTACACAGTTCTCTTCTCCTTCATCCACTGATCTGCTGACATCACAATTCCGAGTTTGGTTTGCTTTCATAATCCCTTTGCTGTATACGCCTATGTTGCCTAAAACTTATTTTAAGATATTGTACCCAAAATTAGTAAATATATAGACAGACCATTTTCTGCACAAAAATATAATGATGCTGAATATAAAAAGTCCAGGGCATTTTTGAGTGTTTTTATTTTACAATTTGCTCTAATAAATTACCTTTAAAATGAATTATTGTGGACCTTTTTAGTACAACTCCAACTCCTTTTTTTAACAAATATTTTTTCATTACATTATACAAGAACTCCACTAAAATTCTATAAAAAGTACAGTGCAGAGTAGTAGTTATTTTTTTACTGCAAAAAAAAAAACCCAACTTAAAATGACCAGTTGTGTTTTATAACAAAAATAACGTATTTTTTGTACATTTACTACATAAATGCAATGGATTTGGAGGTATGTTAGGTTGTTAAGATTTAATAAATATTAAGCTTTTTGCACTTGAACTATGCATGTGTGCTTCCTAAAATTTACCTTGTTTCAATCGGCAACACTCATCTTGTTAATGTATATAAAACATTTGCATACAAATATCAAGGTCAAGTTGTACATCCACATTGATTATCTTAACTCTGACAGCATATCAATTGACTTATGTGTTTTCCTCCAACAGGAAAGGGAGACCTGATTGGATCCGATTCATTGACTAAGGAGCAAGTGATCAAGACCAATGCAAACGTGAAGGCGTTGACATATTGTGATCTGCAGTACATCAGCCTGAAAGGATTGCGGGAAGTGCTGCGCCTCTATCCTGAATATGCTCAGAAATTTGTCAGTGAAATCCAGCATGACCTCACCTATAACCTGCGGGAGGGCAGTGGAGCAGATGTAAGTCGTTCTGCAAGTACACTTGATAGAAATCAGTATTCTCACAGCATTGTTTACATTCTGCACGTGACTTAAAGGTCAAGGATTGTGCATATAGCTTCTTTTTGTTTTGCTGGAATCATGTGCATGAGGGATTGAGGCAATTATAAGAGATTTGCAGGTCAAGAGTCGATACATCGCCATAGACTAGATTATCAATATTGTACGCTTGTGCTGTGGAGCTCATATGAGTCCTAGAAATCAGTGCATCAGTCAAATAAGTTAACGCCACAGACTTCACAAACATGTCTGCACCAGTTTGAATTCTGAGTTTTCACAAAAAATACATTAATTTACTACATTAAAAAGTCTTTGGGGTATTTTCTTGCATTTCTTAACATTGATGTGACCAAGGTATACAAGATATAGTTGTCTATATCACCAAATAGTCCAAATTTGACCCCAAAATTTTAGCGTGAATAGTATTTCAACGAAAATAGATATAGTTGTATTTTTATTTCATAGGTTATTACATTTATCACAATGAAAAAACAGCTGGAACAATATAAACTCTTATTTCATTAACTTTTTGTAAGATATGCTCAAAAGCAAGAGGAGTGGATTAGTGAATATTTCATGGATGGATGGATGAAAGGAAGGAAGGAAGTGTTTTACAAATGAATGGATGGATAGAATGAAGGACTGTTTTTTGGGTGGATTGATGGATGAAAGGATTGACTATTACAAATGGATGCAGAGAGGGTTGGAAAGGATGGGTGGGTGAAAGAAGGGGCTGTTTTCAAACTGATGGATGGGTAGAGGAACATAAGGGTTGTTTTAAAAATGAATGGATGGATGGATGAAAGAAGGGGCTGTGCTACAAACTGATGGATGGATATTTGAAAGAAAGAGCAGTTTTACAAACGAAAGTCTGGATGGAAGGAATGAAGATTTTTTGGATGCATGGATAGATGGATGAAAGGAAGGGCTTTTTTTACAAAATGAAGGATGATTTCACGTAGATGAAATGAAGAGCTGTTTTACAAACTAATGCCTAGATGGGTGAATGCTTGGATGAAATGAAGGTTTGTTTTTTGGATGGATGGATGAAATGAAGGGCCATTTTGGTGTGGGAAGGTTTGATAGGATGGATGGATGGATGGGTGAAAAAAGAGGTCGTTTGTACAAATGGATTGATCACAGGAAGAGCTTTTTTACAAAAGGGATGGATGGATGAAAGGAAGGGCAATTTTACAAATGAATGCACAAAGGGTGGATAGGATGGATGGATGGATGGGTGAAAGAAGGGGTTGTTTTTACAAATGGATTGATGAAACAAAGAGCTGTTTTACAAATGGATGGATTGATGGATGGATGGATGGATGGATTGATAAAAGGAAGGACTTACAAATGAATGCATAGAAGGGTGGAATGGATGGACGGGTTGTTGAATGAATGGGCTTTATTTTAAACTGATGGATGGCTGTTTAAAAAAAGAACAAATAGGTGGATGGATGGATAAAAGAAGGGTCTGTTTTACAATTGGGTGGATGGATGGATAAAAGAAGGGTCTGTTTTACAATTGGATGGATGGATAGATGAAAGAAAAAGCAGTTCCACAACTGAACAGGTGGGTGGATTGATGGAATGAAGGTCTGTTTTTTGGATAGATCGATGAAAGGAAGGGCTATATTACAAAAGGATGCACGAAGGGTTGGATAAGATGGATGGATGGATAAAAGGGGCTTTTTTGAATAGAAATTCAAATAAAAATTGAATGGAAAGAATTCCAGACTTGTATGTGCTTGGCTCAACTATATTACGCTCTAGGAACGTAAGGAGTTCTGGTTGTGCTTGATCTTGTGACTTTAGTTCTTATCAATGTCTCGCCATGTTCATTTTTACCAGACGTAAACTCATATTCTGGATTTTCTTCTTTGTCTTGACGACATACGCTGTTTGTGTTGTGCTCCCTAGCAACCAAAACAAAAACCTTGTAAAACCTCCATTGAATCCCAGAGAGATCAGAATGTTCATCCGCCGTATTTCATCATCAAAAACAGTATGTTTCCCAGATTTACAGATGCAAAAAAACCTAAACCACTGTCCAGAGTGAATACTCTGAATTCCCCTGACCTACAGACTGGAGAAGCAGAGTGTGTGATATTGCATTGTCTATATTCACGACCTGCGGAATACACAACACATCCCCATCTTCCGTCTCCCTTGCACGCTCTCAAGGTCCATGTCCTTTCCCTGACTTGAATAACGGCACTCCCTCCTCATGTTCAAGATGCACATGTATGCCTCTGCACGAGTCTCTGTACACACACACACACACACACGCACACACACACACACACGCACACACGCCGCTCAGCCTTGAGTGTAACTTGCAAGGACAGGAATAGCAGCAGGAGTGTGTGCCAATACTAAGAATAGCACAGAGGGAAGGCGGGGACTCCAAGCTGCCAGGCTACCCCGTGCCTCGAGCTAAGATTGGATCCTGGCAGATAAAAATAGCACTAAAGTGAGATGCACGGGGGGAGAGAGACCCCTCTGTTCTTTCCTTTTCTCAGCAGCACAAAGAGCAGCTCAGACTTGTAAGGCTGGTTGGTTATCTCACATGGATTCAAAGTGCTTTTTTAACATAAAAAGATCACCAAGACTCCTTAGCAACCACTTAGTAATGTCTCGGCAACCAGCAGCAATAGAATGTTGGCAGTGACTCACATAACTGTATGTATTTCCTTCTGAAAATGTAAAAATCCATGAGATGGAAGAGATCGGTGCTAATTTCCCACGTGTGCAAGTCTGAAATGCACAGGGAATAGCAATGACCACACTGGCACACATGCATTTGCACATAATCGCAGTGAGAAAAAGAGGAGTGAAGGGGAAGCGTCCCTGTTACTTTTGGTATTTGTGCACTGGGTCTCTGAAGGGAAAAGGTAATGCATTCTTTTCTCTCACTCTTGTTTTTCTTAGCTGTGATTGACTGAATTTGGTGACTCCTGGGACAAGGAAAAACCTGAAAAACTCCTCCTTCTCTCTTTTCTGGAGGACAGAAGGGAAAGAAAGTAAAAAGTTCTGTAGAAACACCAAATGAAGCATCTTGTTCACATGTGCCCCGTCCCCATTGGGCTTTGTGTTACTAAGAATGGAAGGAGATGGCTAAAAATAAATTCTGCTTTAGGAGGGGTGTGGGACTGCAGACGGAGCGTGGGGGTGGAGATCAGGAGAGAAACAAGAAAAAAAAAGATGTGAAAAATGAGAGGCAGGAGGGGGGTTTGCAGATAAAGATGGAGAGATTTCAGTCAAAATGAATGGAGAGCAAATGAAGGCGTATGAAGAAACGGATGGGGGAGAAAAAAACATGTACGTTTTAGATTAAGATTTGCTCTTTTTATGTTGTGTCATGGAGATCGCTCTACAAGGACGAAGGAAGTGAGGGGTTTGCCTCCCTATAGCGACAGACATTGATTGACATGGTGTTTTATCTCTTTTGACAAAACAAAAATATACCGTGCAGCTTCATTCTTGCTCTCATCTCTTCTACTGTGGCCGCAAGCAGCCAAGCTTTTTTTTAACATTACAGGAACACGCACTTCAGACAGAGTGAACAATTGAAGAAATTATTTGATTCTGTAGAGAAGGGTGTATTTGCGCATTTTAAATAATATTTGAAATTCTTTTAGTCTAGCAAAATGGAAGCGATATGGTGAGTTGAGCTAGAGAAACAGGAGCGTGAGGAAGTCTAAAATTTCACAGACTGTGTTAGCCTGCCAACCACTGGTTAGCACCCTTTACTGCAAGTTAGGAAATCATTTTATCCTAGGGTGCCATTGACGTGAAATTAAATAATAATTAAATATGTCCAAAAGCAAACTTTAAAGATGACATAGCACATCAATTATATTTAATCAACAAAGTTGAAAATATATTTAAGAAAAATATATTAAGGTTTTTGTTCCCAGCATAAGGTTTGAATGAAAACCATTTATCTCTGTTTCCAACTGTTACAGATTAAAAAGAGTCCCCAATAACCTACAAACAAAACTACTGTTAGTTTGAAATTAATCAAACATAAAATTCCCATTTTTCCAGAAAAAAAAAACCCATTCATTCTATCAATAAAGTACATTTAAAAACAACAAACATAGCAATAAATGAGATCCAATTAAATTGATACTTTTGTAAAAAAAAAAAAAGTCCCCTTGACCATTAAATACTAAACAAAACACCACACTCCGCCTTAGTAGTGTGGTGGATATTAGTAGGACAGGATGGGTAAAAAAAAAAAAGATCAAAGTCTGCATTTTTTTGCATGAGTGACCAGAAGCTGCCTCGTTTATTAATTGATTGTACAAAACACTCTCTGACCGTCATGGCGGCGCTCATATCACGCCAGCGGTTGCATCATATTAGCCCAATGGCAGTGTCACGTAGTCCATATTTTTTAACTATAGTCTCGACTGTTACCTCCTTTAACAAACCAAAAATCTAATATTCTGCACCCAAATGCAAAAAAAAAAAAAAACAGTGTTATGATAAACCTCCCAATCATTTATAAGTTCACAATTTTCACAGGATGTTTTAAAGAATAAATGATAGCTGTTATGTTCTTGTTAAACACCAATCCTTAGACAACATGTAGACAACATTACAATCTGAGAAATTATACCACCGTAGATGATGACAAGAGGCGGCTTTTGTTGGTAAGAGTTGCGTACGAATAAGAATCTTTATCTACAATCTTGCTCTATCTCCCTCAGCTGGACTGGGAAAGCAATGGAGGACTGGTGAAGAAACTTCCAGCTATCCGTGAGGATGAGGAAAATGATGAAGAGCAGGACTCTGTGATGAGGGCCCCACGGTCTCCCCTTCGCTTGACACGAGGCCTCAGCTCTCCCTTACGTTCACCCCTCCTCCCACCTCGACCCTTCCGCCCGCCATCAGAAAGCATGCGTCCAGCCACCCTGCAGATCCCTGTGGTCAGTTTCAGCACTGCCCCTCCAGAACTCAGCCCAAGGTACTCACATCTGTAGCCCTCTATTGGCTATTTAAAGAACTTAATTTGTTTATAATTTAAGAATGTACTGAGCAAACTTTTAAGTTTTTTGTAAAAACAAAAAAAAAAACAAAAAAAAAAACTAATTTTCAAATTACTCTTAATGAACAAAGGAGAAATCTTAATGTAATCAATTTTTGGGGCATCCAACCCTTGGCTTTGCACAACAGCAATTCTTCTAGATACACCTGCACAGTTTTTGAAGGACCTCTGCTGGTAGATTGTTTCAAACATCTTGGGGAACTAATCAAAGATCTTTTTTGGCTGTCTTGGAACCTTCGGTCTCTTCATGTAACAAATGAATTGTCCTGGCACAGATTAAATGTGGGGCCAATTACAAGCCTCCCTAATGATTGAAAAGTATCTGCCTGTATTTCTCAACATTTAGAACACCAGTAATCCTGTCCAAATCCCCAACTCTATTTGCAGATGTGCAGCCCCAAACATTCAATTAACATCCACCGTGCTTCACAATAGCATGCAGACACTCTTTATTGTACCACTCTCCAAACCTTTGGTACAGCAGAATATTTAAAATTTTGAACTCACATTTTTGTGAGAGGCATGCATTTTTAACTGCAACTCTTCCATGAAGACAACCTCTGGCCAAAGCCAGTAGATGGTTTTCTTGGATCCTTCTGGCTGCAAAATGTTTCCTTGACCTTCTACTGCACATAGATTCATCTTGAAATCCCAGTCCATTTTTAATATTTTTTTCTGGGAGAGCGCTATAAAACTACTTTGTGCCTTGTTGCTGTCCTGCTCATATACACCTGACTATAATCTTACAGAATCCTTAACACCCACTCCACTAACCACCTAATTCCCTTCCTTTGTGCAAGTGTATCTAAAAGACTTGATGCTTGGAAGTAGGCAAAGCCTGTTTACACAGATATTGATTTGGTTTAGATTTTTTTTCCGTTTGTTACTTAGAATTTTGCAAATTAACTAAACAACAATTCTTTACATTTCTATAAGCATTCCATTTTTCCACACCTAGGGAAAACTTTTGAACAGTATTGTATCTACCCTAAACATCTTTGTCTGCTTTTTATGTCTTTGCAGGTTTGTGGATGGGATTGAGACTGAGAGCAATTCCAGTTCGACACAAAGGTTTGAGTTTGGACCAAGTCTGAGCGGCCCTCCATCCCCTTCCCCAGGTATAAACTACTACTGCTATGAATGTGATGTGTACAGGAATAGACTGCCATGCAGTCAGACTTCTTAGCATCGTATTCTGGCCAAGAACCACCCACCTAGATAACAAGGGGACATCTGACCAATATGTAAAGCTGCCAACTATGCTGAGTGCAGAATTCAGAGTGGGACGGTTGAATACAAGCCAAAAACAGGCACCCTTTGTTGCTCAAGAATACAGTATTTATTATGAACCTTTTTTTTATAACTTTAAGCAGTTTAAGCCATGAACCCTGCCATGTCATTAGCCAAGGCCCATTGAAATTACATTAAGCTTTTTTTGTGCGTAGTGTATCAGGAGCGACTGGAGTCCAAGCAGAATATTGCCAAACTCAGCGAAGAGGTACATTAATTAATTAATTTGACCAGAACAATCACCTCAGGTTATGTTTGCTCCCTAACTGCCTTTATTCTCTTTCATAGATGACCAGTTTATCCCAGCAAGTCTCTCAGCTGAGCAAAGAGCTCCAGGAAATGACACGTCTCCTTCGACCCATACTTGTCATGGGATCTCAACCCTTCCTGACAGCTCTCAGTACAACAATGACTCCTCCATCCAGCAGTTGTAGTGGTCCAGCAATCTCTATGCCACCCATTCATTCGCCCACAGCATCATCCACCCCTTTCAGGCCAGCTTGCTCCTTATTGGACAGAGTTGACACTGGGAGCATCAGCTTACCCGGCTGTCTCATCCCCACCAGCCCTCCTTTAAGACCCCAACCACAGGTACAGTTGTCTCCAGCAGGCTGTTCAAGAGGACCTCCTATGCCAGTGGTCTATTCTTCAGTGATTTCCCAAGCAGAGGGACCAGTGCTCCAGTCCGCTCCAACTCAGCAAACACAAGCCAGTCAGCCCTCATCACCATCCTTTTCATTCTCCTTCCGCTCTCAGTCTACTTCCTGTTCTCCCTGCCAGGGGCCTCACAGACCCGCCAGTCACAGAGGTTTGCTTCCTCGGCCTCGCTCACAGGACACCCCACCTCCACAACCCTCACATTGCTCTGCACCTCCCTCCATTAATAACTCCCCTGGAGACCAAAGGGTAAGCATCAGCCATTTTTCCTCATCACCTTCCTCCACAACCAGCACCCCTCTACTCCATGCCCATGCATGCACTCCTCCTTCCTGCCCACACACCAGGAGTCCCTGCTCCCTGGACTCTCTGCCAGAAAGCCAGGCCTCTCTTTGCAGCTCATGGTTGCCCCAGACACCCACGCCGGGGCCTGATCAGTTAGAGATTGAAATGCAGGAGTGGGCACCGGCAGGTGGGCCTGGCACAGAGCAGATCAGCTTCATCGATGAAGAAGGACCGCCACTGTGAGAGACTGACGATAAATATTAGGACTAGCTCAGTTTGATAAGAAAAGAGTGGGTTGGTGAACCAGGGTAACTCCAATTTCACACCCACCCAACCGATCCTAGCTGCTTCAGCACACATGGCTCTGTTTCAAGCAGACTTTTTGGCAAAGAATCTAAATTCATCTTTGATTCTAAATTAATATCCAAATTTCCATAACTTATCATTTAATGGAAAAATATTTAAGAATATTTTATTCTTATATTGGTCTAAATCATACACAAAGAAATCTTTTGTTGGCATTCTAAGGCCTACAATGACAACATTTTTATTTATTAGCTTGATGCTAATTTAATGCTAACAGGTTTATAGATATTATAGATAATAACGACTCTATCGGTAACAAGTTATTTTGATTTGTGAACAGTCAATCTAAAATGCACCAATAAGTTGTTTGCACATATGCATGCCTTTGGTGAGGCAAAATGCAGAGGGACCCTTTTATTTATTTGAATATTCAACTTTAGCATGCAGCTAATTTAATGCTAACAGGTCTCAAATAGAGATTCGACTACTCCATCTGTAACAAATTAGGTTGCACATATGCACATAATTTCTGAAAGTGAAATGCAGATGGGTCATTTCATTTATTTGAACACTGAAATTTAGCTTGATGCTAATTTAATGCTAACAGTTTTTAAATAAGTTATCAGTTAACGCAAACGTAAGTAAACATGAGTGTGCTACAACAGGGCCTGCTTCTCAGTTAGTTCTCGTCTTCTGATCTCC
Organism: Danionella cerebrum; assembly: GCA_007224835.1. Lineage (NCBI taxonomy): Eukaryota > Metazoa > Chordata > Actinopteri > Cypriniformes > Danionidae > Danionella > Danionella cerebrum. Next base: position 222,229 of record SRMA01025712.1, read on the forward strand.
CTCTCTTCCAGTCTTTTTAAAAAAGACCCTAGTTGCTAGGCTACAATATGCAAATAATTACTCAATCATCCAATCAAATCCTGAACCAAGTTAATTTCTTTACGATTAAAAAATGTTTTTGAATGTTTTTTTTTATCATTAGGCCACATTCGAAACTGTTCTTGGGACTATGTCTTCTGGCCATTTGCTGCCTCTATCAGCCTTAATTTCAAAGGACACTACCTTCCTCTCAGATGTTTCCTGCCATACAGAATCTGAATTCTTTAAACACCTATAAACAAGATTTCATTATTAATCATTATTTGCACCTACAAAGGATTTAGTGCATGTAAAGTGTTGATCCTGAATGTTTGTCAGGACCAGATGCACTAAAATTTTCTGAAATAGTCAGAAAAGTTTTTAGTCATAAAAAAAAAAACAAAAAAAACAACAAAAAAAAAAACAAAACGGTTCAGTTACCACATGGTTGCTTTCTAGATGGAAATGCTATCATCCAATATACCACTCACATAAGATGAGGCACCTCACTATAATTTTGAAACAGAGCCATTGGGACACTAAGCACTTCTCTAAGCTCAATTTCATCTTTTCAAGTCATAGTGTTTGGGTCTTCACATGCATCATAGCCTGATGAGCACAGTATGGAGAGGCATACTGGAATTATTTGTGAATTGACAATGTACTGGTATGCTGTGCTCTAATCATGAAGAGGCAACTGGAGTTCCCAAGAGGTGTTGCATATCTCTGTATTGGAAGATATCATATAGAGTTTAACTTCTAGAATGAAGCCGTCAGACTGCGTTAGCCATGGTGCATTTGTTTCCACCAGTCTCAGCTTAGTTAACACAATTTTTAGAAAGAAGCATGATCTGCATATTTAATCTGCATGAGCGCCCAGTGAAATATGTGTCCTCCGCTTCTGGAAGATGATCAGATTTAGTCAGGATTCATCATTTGTTTCGTCAAAAAGAATGTACAATTTAAAGTGCACGTCTCACTTGGATGTATTTAGAGACAGGGTCCAAAAAATTAATTTGCAATATCGTAAAAAGCCATTAAAATAGTTCTGCTTTATTTTTATACCACAGTGGATTTGTTTAGTTACGTGTCCATTCTATTAATGAAGACAGAAAAAGGAAGCCATTTTGTTCCCCAGAGCAGTAAGCCAAATTTAAACCCCATCTAAAAGCCAAACAAACTTTAGCTTCTCAAACTGCACGAATAAATATATTTTGGTCATTCAGTTCAGTTGATAAAGGATAACCAACCAACTTCATGTTTTAATTTACTTGCCAAAGCTAGTTTACCCTGACTTGTTTGTTTGACTCTTCACAAGCTAGCATGTATTAGCCTAGCATGTCATGTTGCCTATGCTAGCTCTCTGATTTTGAAACATATCATACGAGGCATATCAAAAGACAATCAGGAGTCCGGATAAAACAAGTAAATGTAAAGAGTTGCGAAACAGCTCTTTTTTTAGGAGTCTCTTGTCTATGTGCCATTAGCTAGATCCCAAGAGCTTAGCATGGCCGCTAATGAACATCCTGGGAAATTAGTACATCCACAGCTGAAACAAACACAACACACAGCTTTAGCCATCCTGCCGGCGTGCCTTTTCATCTAATGCACATTAAAAACAACCCTATAGCTCATCACATTTACAATACTTCTCAAAAGCTGTTGGCTGTACCACAGTAGAAAGCACTGCACTTTTATTTCGGTTTATTTATTGCATAGTTTTGTCTGTATGTATTTACCCGTCTATGCTATCTGCTATCTTCTCATGTGGAACCTCACTGAACATTCAGAAAGAGCCCAGGGAAGCAGAAACACCTCAGAATTGGTTACAAACCAAAGTAAATGTGGACTTCAGAAACAGAGATCACTTCCGCTTTGACAAACTCTTCTCTAGACGCACATCATCTGGCTCATCTCTTGGAAGATTTTCAGAGTACGGATATGCACTCGCCATCTCTGTCCTGCCCTGCGTGTGCTCACTTGAATGGAGAAGCAGCACGCTGTTTGTAACATAACACAATACTGTGGTTTCTATTTTCTTTACTTACAGCAGATCTGAGGGGTTGAGCTTAAATGGTGGGAACTTTGATTGACTTTGGGGTCTGGGTTTCTTGCATGTCTAATAATTTGCATGACGAATGTGCCTGCTTATTGGGGGAGGGGATTGGGATGCACAACCCAATGGAAACAGGGGTGCAGATGTATTTTATTAACTGTTATGAGCTTTATGACAAATATTTACCCAGATAATAAAGCAAAGGGTGATGTTTTATAAGAAAACCAACTACTGTGGTCTATTATTCGGGCTATTATTGTTTAGCTACTTTCAATGTATTTTTAAGGGTCTAAATGTGCTTGAATTGTCTCTGAATTTCACACACATTTCAGAACTTCTTGTTTGGCATTTCAGAACTTCCATTTCCTGCTGTTTTGTTGTTCTATTTCAGACTGCGTTTAAAAGGAAATGCTTGAAATTTGCAACTCTTTTGTAAGGGACCAAAACGTAAAAAAAAAAAAAAAAAAAAAACTTATTAAGTTTCCGAACCGACATGAAATCAATAATTTTGCAAAAACCTCTTAAAATTGTACATTTGCATGCCTTATACTTTAACAAACTCCTTTTGGAGGTTGTATCCGTTCAACTCCAAAGTTCATCAGTCATAAGATAATTCTAATCATAAGACGTTAAACAGGATGTTGTTAATAACAGCCATGCAATGTCTGATCAGGTTCAAATTTGCCACGCCATGAAGAGTTCATGTCTGAACGAATCTAAATAGCAACAGTTATAGCTTCGCTCTGAAATTTTCTTTTAGCCAAGAGTGAAAAATGCTGTGATGCTGTGAACGAGAACTCGAAATCTAAATGCTGTGAACGAGAACTCGAAATCTAAATCAAATCTCCATTTGCTGTGACTTTCCTTCAGAACAGCAGCAATTCATCTAAGTGCACTTGCACAGTTTTTAAAGGAACTTGGCTGATAATCTACTCACCACAGATGTATCGAGTACCAGGATCCATTGGTTTCTGATGGCATCTTCCGTTATTGAAGGGTAAGTGTAGCTTGATTAAGTTTCCTTGGCCGACCACTGCATCTACAGCCTTCAACATTTCTTTGTGTTTGTCCAAAAGAGCTTAAAAGGTACATATTAAAAACCCAGTCTGCTTTGAACATTTACAAAAATATGAAAGCATTCGTGTGTACACCTTCTTAAAATGTTGCACGCTTTTGTATATGTGCGTCAGGGTTCACCATTTTCCAATCACTGTACTTTGGTCTGTTGTTTTGACTGTATTAACATTGACTTGTTGTAAAGGATCCTCAAAGGACTCAAAAAGCAGCATCTTCCCAATCTCTGCCTTAGAAAAACCACAAACACCAACAGGCTGCATGGCAGAGGTCTGTGTATATTTGAGTGTATATTCACTAAAGACCTTCCAATGAGGGAATTGAAAGGATTATTAGCCAGCAATCAAAAAAGGGACTGAATGTAAGAAAACAGTAAAACGTCTGGAAGATCAATTCATCATTAATTCAGTTGTAGTTGAATGCATTCTACCTAATGTCTGTTCTTTAAACAAGTCTCTTTAGCCTAGATTACAGACAGTAAAATCAAGGGCAAAGGCTAAATTCAAGGTCCGAAAAATATATATTTATATTTATACATATATATATTTAAGAGGTAAGTATCCACAAAAACAACTTTCTAACCTTATCTCAAAATCCCACTTGAAATAAAAATAATAATATTAATTTATTACAGTATCCTCATCAACAGTAAATCAACAAACCAGAAAATAAGGAGTTGAAGCTCCTCGAAGCGTAGCACTGAGAGCTCGGTCACCTTTCTCCAGTGGGAGTCCAAAGCACCAAAGGTTCAATTCATCAGGTGGCGCTGCAACACACGTTGAGGAACTTTTTCCTTCACATTAAGTCCAATGACCAACAAAAAATATATAATAATATTAAATCATAATAGTTTATCTCAAATCATAGCTTAAAACCCCCAGTACTCTGCGGCTCCTCAGCAGAGATGTCTCTGATTGGGCAAGTTGTTCCGTCTCTCCACAAAAAAGGTGTCTTGTGCATGAAATCCAACAAAAAAAGTGAAGAGAAACAGGATCTGAACCAAAAGCACAAGGGCACGGTGATCCTCGTTGAGACTGAAGCCGCATCGAACCTTTCTCCATTGTCATGCCAAATACTGCTGCATGGCTGTTTTTGCTCTGAGAAACAGAGAGAGGTTAAGGCAGAGAGAACATAAGGAGTTCCTTGACTCAGAAAGTGTGTCACCTGTCACAGAGGCTAGGGTCTGAGGCCTGGCTGAGTTTGTGGAGGATATCTACAAAGCCCATCTCCCTGAGCTTGTCTTGTCGCTCTTGAGAGCCTGCAGCACAATAGAAAAGAGCAACTGCATTTTAACTCTCGGACTTCTAATGACAACAAAATCTGCAAATATCATTTACAACAATCTTTCTTTCTCTCAGGAGTTTTTACTTCAATTTATCATTTCTTTTCCCTGCTCACCTTCTACCAACCAAAGACGCGAATGAAATTTTTGTGGAAAACTGGAACATTGCATCAAAATTTTTGAAAATGAATCACCATTTCCATCCATTGAGTCCAGGAGAACTAAATTGTCACTTCCCGACAAACTAGCACCAAATATTAAAAGAAAAATAAAATTTTTTGTGTTAGAAGGCCTTTCTCTTATATAGTAACATACTTGCGTCTCAAAATAACAGATACAATTTATCAACAAGACAATACAATAAACACAGTCATGGCCTTTAGCTTATGGAGGTGAGAGACTGCTCTTTGGGAACTCAACAGGATCCATCGTAGTTTATGTGTCATTTTTTATTACTAGACAAAAAAGTTAATCCAATCATTTTAATGCACATTTTCAAAATGTACCAATATCCCAAAATGCTCATAAAAATCGGTAAATGGAAACACAGATATTGACTTTCAAATCTCTTCAAGTAACAGCTTTTGGTCATTAAATATTTATAAATGATAAAACCTAATCAAGTGTGTAAGGTTGCTTTGTTGCACTATTATTCCATATTTTCTTTAGGGATGCACTTGCTATTACTCAAGAATAGTATACGAATTACAAATGGTTTCATTCTATGCAAATACAATATTTCGCTAGTTTTCCAGGTCAGTAATTAACCTGGTGAAGCAAGATATGATAGTAAGCCACTTTCCTCCTCCTGGACTTCATTATCAAAACGTCAATTACAAAATTGTGTTCATTGTATTATTATGTGATTAAGCGGAAAAAAAAAGAATCGTCAGACAAATCAACTGTGGGAATAATTACATAGAAGCTTGAAAAAAAATTATATTTAGGTCAAACTAATAATTGATTAAGACTAAACATAATTTGAAGTTTGTACTAAACAATTTAAGCATTATAAATCTCCATTCTGAGTGATAGTCTCTCACCATCCTCTTCATTCCAGATGAGATTGGAGATGCAAAAAGTAGCAGCCAGCTGCAACTTTACAATAGAGTGACCCTGAAACAAAGAAAGAATACCAGTTTGAAAACAATAGTAGAGTAGCAAAGAAAAGAAAACCAGTGAACCAGACAAACCATGTAATATTTCAGTTTCTGGAGCATGTCATCATTGGTCATAATGAGCTCCTTGGCAGTGTTTCCATCAGCAATATTAGCCAATATACATAATGTCTGCAAAAAAATGTCAAAGATCAAAGACATTAACACTTATTTTCTTGACTTGATTGCACATTTACAGCCGCTAAAGAAATCTTAAAGATAACGCTGATAATTGACTTGGTTGTGTCTAATCTCTCTCTCGTGAGAATGTTTGTGTACAGTGCTCACCTGCTCTTTGACCTCTGTGCTGTGCTCTCCCTCCAGGATTAGAGTGACCGCTTGCATTATTTGCATCCCGTGTGAGCTCATGATCTGGTCTATATGCTACAAAGAGAGACAAGCAACAAGTGGGTTTTAAATAAAGCCCTAATCTCTTTAAGGCACCAATGAGAATACACTCAAGCACTGTGTATCATGTGCCCACCATTGTGTATCATTGGCACCCAAAGCAACGTGCGCTGTAAACTAACGTTTGGTTAAATTTCTTTCCTCATTAACACTCTCAATGGGAGAAACCATTGATTTATAAAAAGTATAATGTTTTTAATTTAATGAGATCTTTCAATAGTGATGAGATATTTAATCAGTAATTCATTATGTCTACCTTCCTAGCACTGTGAGCATGACTGGAAGATAAATAAATGTACCTCAGACATTTATCAGACATTTTTCTCATGGAGATCTGAGAAAACCCCAGAGTGTGGGGAAGGGGTGGACGGTGGGTTAGCTTGAACATCATCAGAGGTTCATCACCTACCAACCAGCAACAATTCTCTCATTGACCAATGTCTCCAAAAGCCTCCTTTCTTCCACTCATTACCTGAACAAAAGACATCAGTCTCCACATTCAAACCTTTACACTATAAAATAGATAAAGACACCAGGGACAAAATCACTGCCCCATCTTGAGGGGAGAATGGATGGGGCCAAGTATTACAATATTTTGGGCAACAAACTCTGTCCTTCAATAACAGCATTGGTTTGTAGTAAAAAAATAACAATGACACCAAACAGCTCTACAAGAAACATTTTTAAGGACCTGATGTGACCTAAGCAGTTCCATTGAACTGAAAATCTATGGGGGAAGCTGAAACTACGTGTTTGCTAGTGATGACACTAAAACCTGAACGATCTAGAGAAGACCAGTACCAGATTCGACCAAAATCCCGGCTGCAGTGTGTTTACACCGTTTTTGTTTTTCTATCAAGTAGTAACTTCATACAAAAATATTCATAGAAAACATTTTTTTTTGCAGAAACCGAAAACTGTTTAAAATTGTGCAAGGATGGCAAAACGTAATCTTTAAGCATTAAACGGTTTTGAAAAGTGCTACACTACAGGCTAAACTAGGAAATCACAATTGTGAAAATTGTGCTGTAAGAGACCATTTCCATAATCAGAACCCTATTAAAGACATTCCATTCATGTAGAAGTGTATTATCTGTCGGAACGATTTGGGTTCAAGTAGAAAAAAAATACATCCTAGAATCACAGACCAGTGATTTGTTGTGGGCAGTCTTTGATTTACAAGTCCTCTAAAGTAGTAACATATTTTTGAGCAAGGCATAAACATTGTTTCCTTTATTTCCCAAAAATGCCAATACAATTTAAAATCTCGAAGGTCATTTCTCATGCCAATAAACAAGCATATCTGTGTGTGTTACCGGTCGAGTGGAGAGCAGGTTTCGAAGCAGGCCCAAGGTTTTCATGAGAACATTGGCATCTGGATCAGAGAGCAGTCTAAAGAGCTGCTCAGTGCCCAAAGCTCGAACGATCTCCACCTTCACCTTCTGATCTGCCTGGAACGCCATATTCTGCACAAAACCAGAAGACCTCGATGAGGCTGTGCGCTCGGTCCTCTAATTATGAGCTCTGCAGACCTTACCATGAGAGCCCAGATGCCGTTGACCCTCAGAGCTGGACTATGACTCTGTGTAAGGCTGCATAGTAACTCGATGACACCTGACTCTAAGATTGGCTGACAGACACATCAAAACATATTTAAATACCTGATAGGTTTCAAACACTGAAGTACAAGGTAAGCATATCTACCTCTTTGCTGGGAGAAAATTCAAGCAGGAGGTTGCATAGTGTTGAAGAGGCCATAACCAGGACCTCATCCGGAGCGTTCTGTAGTAACTTAAGAAAAAACAAATGTGCATTCAGTTAGTGAATGATCAGCAATCTATTTGAACTCTTTGTAGACTATCGAAATATGACACTTTACCTTCATTAGAGGTTTCCATACAGCATGATCGTGGAAACTCGTCCTTAACTGTTGTACTGAGCGTGACAAACTGTGCAGGCATCTAGAGAGAAATAAAATGAAATAACTTAATCTGGTTTCAAGACTAAAAATTGAGCATTCAAAATAAAGCGCACAGATTTATATTTAAGACCAATGCAACTAATTGACAGATCCATAAAAGGGGGTGGAAAAAACATACCACAAATTAATTGCAAGTTTTTTTTTTTATTCAAACTTGTATTCAATTACCACTCAGCATAAATAGAACATTAAAACTGACTTCTAAACTAAAGTAGTAAATAGGTTAGTTAAATGTTCTTTACATGTAAAACAATTAGACCCATTAGTATTGTGCATCTTTAGCACTCCAACCGTACATGGGTATTTTTTTAAAGATTCAAACTTTGCTAGTGATAATGGGTACACACTGTGGTCCTTAAGGAGTGGACATGGTCAGCAACAATACTTAGGTAGGTTGTGGTGTTGACACGATTGGTACTAATGGGCCCAAAGTGTGAAACAAAATATCTCCCACATCATTACCCACCACCACCACACCAGCCTGAGCCCTTGATACAAGGAAGGATATATCTATGCTTTCACATTCTTTACACCAAATGCTGACCCTACCATCCAAATATTGCAGCAGAAATCAAGACTCATCAGACCAGGTACATTTTTCCAATCTTCTATGGTCCAAGTTTTTTAATCCTAAATGTATAGATTTGCTGCAACGTGATTGGCTTATTAGAAATTTGCATCAATGAGCAGTTGGACAGTGTATCTAATAAAGTGGCCGCTGAGCGAGTGAGTGTATTTAATGAAAAAACAAATAACATTGCAGAAAAGTTGATCTTTCATAATACATTTAAAATGTGATAAATCAAAAGTTCCTTTTATCATACTGTTTGAAAGTTTAAAATATATAGTTAATGTTAAAGCAAAAAATGTAAAGGAAAAAAATAACAGAGAATTTCTTATTTTTATAAAAACTTGTGAAATGTAGTCGCTGCAGAGGTTTTGGCAGACAGCAGTAAAGTGGTTATCTCTTACCTGACTGCTGCTAACCGCACTTTGATGCTGGATTCCGACAAGCCACTAACGATTCTGTCCATCATGTTTTCTGTCTCTGTAATCTGCAAAAAGGATATAATCAATGTAGTTGTAATTAACATAAGTCGCTAACCTAGTTTTTTTCAGGTTTTTTTTTTTATTATTTAAGTTCTAATGGCATTTGTGATAACTGTGTTTTAATCTTTAGCCTAAGATAAACCTTACTCTTGAACAGATGAAAAAAAAAACTAGCATAAAATTTAAGGATTTCAGATTAAAAAAAACAAAAAAGATAAAAAAAAAGACCACAACATGACAGGAGGTATCCACTATGGACAGTCACCTTTTTCCTGATGTCCTCATCATTGGAGCCCAGTGATGCGTAGAGTTTAAAGGCTGCCTGTCGCAGCTCGTGTGCATGTTTCAAGTCATGATCCAACTACAGAGATATCCAAGAGTCATGAAATTCATCAGAGGGGTCAGTGACTTCATACAAAGTTGCTTATGTCAATATGAGTAATATATAGCAACCCCCATGTCTCTATGATTTTCTTTAGCTGAGATATGCCAAATTGGTTGCTATGGTAAAGTCAGTGACATAATGAAACATTACCTTTATCACTATTAAGTTATGTAAACAAACCTCCATGTCTAGGGTAAACGGTTTGGTTGCTAGGGAGCTCTCTGTGGTCATAAAATAATTTGTCACTATAATTAACATTAATAAACCCCAATTTCTGTTTTCCCATTGGTAAAGTCAATGCTAAATGTTAAACCCCTTCCAGAGCCCAAGGGTTCAAATACATTCGCACAGGCTGATGAGCTCCATTACTGTGGTCTGTTTTCAGTGTCTATAAGGTTCTCAGTTTGAGTTGCAGCTTTTCAGTTTTACCCCATTCAAAGAAAATTTAAAAATTTCCAAGCATTCGCAGTGATTTCCCAGAATTCTTTTAGTAACGGTCTGAAAAGATGAAACAACCCAAGCCAGACATTTTTGGATTATAAGTTTGGTGGCTGTAGCTAACATAATTAGCCTTTAATTACTTTTCTACCAAAATAACAAATTAAAATGCATTGGTCTTTTAAAGAACCAACATCAATTTCCATGTTTTTTTCTCTAGAGAAAAATAAAAACAGCAAGCTTAGCCTAAAACCATGAATTCTATCTGTGGCCTGCTGTGGAGTTTTAGTTCACAAGCCACTTCAACTCCTTTTCTGTCGAAATTACCTCACACTGAACCTTTTTCATTATGCTTCTGTTGGATGGCACATGTGGAGGCACGACACATGCGAGATGCGCAATCATGGTAAACTCCTCGAGACAAATTTTCTGCCGAAAATTAGCCAAATCTACAAACATTTTGAAAATAATTTTTACAAATACTTTTAATTCCTTTTATTAATTGATTTATTTCACATCCCAAGTTGACTGTTTCGTTAAAAAGTGACAATGGTAACCCTGCACAGAATCAAGTATTTTCTATTACCCTCTTAATGTCAGTGATGGCGCTGACAGAGCTGGGATATTTAAAGTAGTCAGCTAGCATGGAGACCAGGTGGTCTGTAACGCTAGCAATGCGTTGCAGCTCAATATCTGGCTCCATCAGGTAGGCCAACGTCTCAGCACCTTCCACCCTCTCCTCGAGCAAGCGCTCTTTACTGCACATTCGGACCAGGCAAGGCAGCGTCTGTTGTCACACATACAACTCTGTTAATCTCCAGTCGCACTTCAGATTTTAATGCAAAACAAATACTGTTGCTACCTTTAGTACAATGCAGCTGTCTTCTGTCCTGATGGCTCCAGCTCGACACATGTAAGTTAAACTGAGAGAGTATGAGTGTAAATAACTAGCAGAGGGTATACAAATCCATTGAAATGACCTAAAGTTACTCACCATTTGGCGGCTGTAAGCTGCATTTCAATGGGTTTGTCCCTTTGCATCATTCTTACGAAAACCTGAGAAAGCTGTTCACCATCCACAATCACTGAAAAACACAAAACACAAGTTTTTTTTTTTTGTAATTGATTAAAAGGCAAGATAGTGGATACCTCTAACTCCCAACTTACCTCAAGCTAATTTCATAGAAGTCTATAAAAGTGTCTAAACGTTACAAAATGAATTAGTTTTTTCTCTTTTGATTAATGTATTAATTTCTCAAAGACAAGCGCTTTAACATAGCGCTGGCTGTAATGATTTCTATTTCATGTGACGTTTACAGAAATGTTTCTCCGGGTACTCAGGTTTCCCCCACAATCTCAAAAATATGTGGTTAGGTTTATTGAATAATGTAAATTCCCCTTAGGTGTGAATGTGTGCGTGAATGTTGCCCTGCGATGGACTGGTGACCTGTTCAGGGTGCACCCCCACCTCTCACCCAGTATGCACTGGAGACCGGCACCGGCAGACCCCCGTAAGCCCGAAAGGGAATAAGCGAGTTGGAAAATGAATGAATGAATGTATTATCTGGCATAAACACTAATAAAGTGCACAACTTACTTGTGTGCTTTTGGAGTGTCATGCTGCCATATGCATTAATTAAAATTTAAATTAGCACTGTAAATAAATAAAAAAACCCTAATAAATCAATAATACAATCAAAAGAGAAACTTTTTAAACTTTAAATCCAAGAACTGCTGTTTTACTGAAATTTTTGTTTAACTCGTCAGATTTTCTCAAGTAAACAACATACCGGCAAAAAACCACCAAAATCCTCCAAATTAACGGTTGGCTTGAATACCCATTTATTATAGTTTATTGATCACAAAAATAAAAACACAAGACCCTCGTATGGAAAACCTGAATAACATAAGACCACTCCAAAGGAGGAGGAATAAACTAGACTACATAAACAAAGACCAGGCTTCGTTCACAAACTCACTACAGTCACACGGAAGGCTTGTGTTGGCTGGGGGAAACACTGTCAATAATAATCCCTGTGTAATTACTTCAGTCATGGTCATGTGATCGAAGTTCCATCACATGACCATGACTGAAGTAAATACACAGGGATTACTATGACAGACTGTAACAAAAAGTCCTAGCCATACTTCCTTTCACGCTGAAGACATGGAAATATAACAAAAAAAAAACCTCCAACCTTTTTAATTTTTTAACTCATTAAATATTTAAAATGAATTGCATTAAATTGACAGCAGTAATTCAAATTTAAGATTTCTGTTTGAATTTCACTAATTTAGATTTCCTTTCTCAGATTTTGTGAAATTTTTCTTCCATGGGGAGCCATTGCTGACAGCATGAAATGAGAAGGGTTTTCTTTGCTAACTAATCCCCTTTTACAGTCACCTGTCTGACAGATGCCTCTTAAATGAATTTAGACTCATCTGTGGTTGCATGCGTGTTGATTCAATTGAGAATTCTACAGTCTGTGGTGTGGCTATAATTAGGGTGTACTCATTTTTCAACATTTGAATGAATTTGTTAAGAGTTTATTTTTTTGCATGTGCAAATGAACCAAATGAACAAATCTTGTTTGCAACCAACGGCCACATTTGTTAAAAACAATATTGTTTAATGTCATACTCACCATTCACAAGTGTCATGGAAACCTGCGTGTTCTCATAGGCCAAGACTGAGAAACACTTTAACGCCTGCATTTGTACCTGCGACAAGATCTCATCTGATTACAAACATGTATTACACTCACATAGGAAGGTTGCGTGTTATTTCCCTACCTTATAGGAGGGAGAGATGAGGAGAGGAGCGATGTTCTGGATGGCACCATGGTTGAACAAAACTGTCTGATGTTCTGGAGTCTAAGACCAAGTATTAAAACCATTTTTTAATACAAATCATACGAAAAAATGTATCTGGCACTACATTTGCTAAGAGGATTTTTATTAAAAACTGTGGAGCCTGAGGACACCCTAGTAAAAGACTTCCTACAAAACTAGCAAAGACCAGTGCCAGTGTGTCCTGTGTGTCACCTTGCAACAGTGGGCGAAGATTTGCGTGATGTATTCCTGTGTGTGCTGTGACCGACACAGCAAAGACATAAGGTGGGGGATCACAGTGGGATCCTGAAGTAATAAAACATAGACATTAGAAGGTTCTTCCACTTGTGTGTGTTAGACTGAGATGAGTGTAAATCTTACGGTGTAGAGCAGCTGGACTGGTGTGACTGGACTGATGAAAACTGTTCTTAAGCAGCGCAGACAGGCCTCAATAAATATCAGATCAGAACATAACAGACCTGTAGACACAAAAACAACCGATTAGAATCACAATTGATGATCATACAGAAGAAAGTTCAAGAAATCACCTTGTAGCAGGGCGGGTATGATGTGGCAGTCCACCAGGGACTTGATGTTGTTCTCAGTGCCCATGGCTAGGCTGCCCAGCACCACGGCACACTCTGTTCTCAGCTCCAGACTAGATGAGCTCTGCTGTAGAAGATACAGGAGTCTACAAGCAAACAAATAATGACCTGTTGATTAGCAACTTTGCACAGAACAAAGTTTGTGCAGTGGGGCAGTTGTGGGGTCATTCAGGTTTCTGGTCACCACCATATCTCAGTGCCTGATATGGAACAAGCACATCGACTCCATTGTTAAAAAAAGCCCAGCAGAGGATGTTCTTCCTTCGCCAAGTGAAGTAGTTCACGCTGCCATAAGAGCTGCTCAAACAGCTGTATTCAGCCATCGTCGAATTGGTCCCGTGCATTTCTATTACTGTCTGTTTTGGTTCAGCTAATAAAAGCCGACACAGAGCACTGTTTTATGTGGCTAAAAGGACCATTAGTGCATCCTTGTTTACTCCACAAGAACTGTACAACTGTGAGAAAAGGGGCTCACAAATACTCTAGACGCCTCACATCTGAAAAATACTCTTTCTGGTCAGCGCTACAGAGCATCAATCACCAGAGGCCTCATTTATATTCGTTGCATACGTACAAAACTGTCCCAAAAAGGGCATACTCCTCTTTGTGCACAATGTTTGTGATATTTATTTTTGTTTATGAAATGCTCTAGACCAGGGGTCACCAACACGGTGCCCGCGAGGAGCACATGAGTCCCCCGTTACCTCTTCTAAAAATAGCGCCACTTGAAATGATTGCTATTTGTGTTTAAATGACACTTGCTCGTAAGCTTGATGTAACAATATATAAATAAAAAAGTTATTATATATACATAATATACGAGCTACGACGAAAAAAAAACAAGGAGCGCAGTCAAAATGAGACGACTGACCCATAAAAGGATCATTTAATTTTCGCGACAAATGCGACGTAAAGTTTTTTTCTTTTGTTTTGTTTTTTACCTCTGTGGAAGGAGCATGTGTTCTTAGCTCACTTTTTGTATTTATATGATTTATTATTTGTACGTTGAACATTGTGATTTAATTTTGAAGTGTTTTGAACATTTATATATTTTTTTCAATTTACAAAACACTTGCACTAAGACAAAATATAAATATAAAGTGTTGCATATTAATATTTATCTGTTTCCTACCGTTTTAATTCATTGTTGAAGTAGCGGGTCAGAAGAGGATCTCAAAGTGGTTGCCCTCTGCATTAATCAGTTCCCAGGAAGTAGCTCTCAGTTTTAAAAAGGTTGGTGACCCCTGCTCTAGACAGTTATGGGCATTATATTTCTGCAATTCACCTCTGTGCAATACCACTCTTTATTTATTATCCACTCTATTTATTTATACATTTTTCACCAAGCAAATTCCTTATAAGTGTAAACTGATTTAGATTCTGAAGGGGGCTCCTACAATTTACAATTAATTGCTTGTTTTTTTTTATCTTTACAAGAGTAGGTACAGTTGTTAAAATAACAAGATATTGAGCACTTTTCTTAAAAAAAACTCCATACATTATCCCAACCAAATATTCTTAGGTTTAAAACACAGAACGAACAATAATAAGGTGGAAATAGGGTGGAGATTTTATCAGTGCAATATGGCATCAAATAAAAACTAATTTTCGTTTTAAAAAGGATGAATTACTTAAAAATCGTGGATGGATGGATGGATGGATGGGTGGATGGGTGGATGGGTGGATGGATAACATTAGAAAACTAGAAAACAAACATTTAGTGTCTCAGGAAGTTCTATTATTATTTTGAGCTTTGATGCTGTGGCATTAGCCTCCTGCAGAGATATTGATAGAAAAGGGGGAATGTGTGAGGTCCTACCGTGGAACAGCCCCCAGAACAATCAGGTTGGCCTTCTGTTTGTTGTTTCCAATGACTGCATTCTTCATGTCACTGTTAATATATGTGCAAGACTATGAACAGACGTATAACCAAAACAAATGACAGATCATATGAACTCCAAAATTGGAAATAATACTCAATTATTGAAAGTATAGAAAAATGCACAAAAGGAGTATTGTTAAAATAGACCGAATTAAATAGAGTGGTTGAGTGTATTAGGTCTGAGTAAAATGCCCAGGAAGTGTTCTAAACATTACATCCTATTTAACAGCAACACAAACTAAAAAAAGCATCTCAATGTATTTATAAATCAAACTTAAATTCAAAACGTACTGCAGGGAGTTAATATAAATTTAATGCATGCTCATATCATTTAACGTCTTAAACTTATGCATATAACCTTGTTTTTTAATTATGTGGAAACAATATCTGTTGGAACGAACCAGCAGTAAGGGCTCTGTATTTTTGTGACATGGAAAACTGAGTGTTAAGAGATTGTTGCAATTCTCTGTATTGGGGATATCCAATTTTGTTCAGGTACCAGTTTGTTTTGGCCAAACTGAATGTAATAATTTGCTCTCAGAAATTGTCTACCCCACCTATAAAGCATGTAGGAAAGGCCTTTGTTTGAAACCATTTTAAAAAGTCTTATATAAGAATATTTCCAGTAATTGCAGTACATGAACAACTCTAGAAAAAAAACCCTCACAGAAATTAAATGGTGAAGAAAAACAAATTCCTGGTGATTAAAAAGAGGAACCAATTTGAATAACTCGCGAAAATGCTTTCTTTGCTTAAATTATTAATTTAATGATATTGCTCATCAAAGCACACCCTTTTCTGTGTAATTGTTGGCTATCATTTACCTTTAAAATGATCTGTGCAAACTATTGACTATGGCATTCAGGAAACGTCAAGCCAACAGTAACCAGAGCTGGAGTTAAAAATAAAGTTGCAGAAAGCAAAGCTACAGCTACTCGTTCACAATTAGGTAAACACACCATCTCACAACAAAAGTAACTCAGATTTGCTTTCAAAAGACATGAAACAACTACTCAGATGACATCCCCGTCTTTTGCTCTCACAGTAAAGGACGTGGGCTTGCATACTCACATGACTCCCTGCAGTACTTTTTGAGGGTCGGGGTCGAATAGCCGGTCAACATAGTGGCGACTGGTGGCTGTGACTTCCTGCATGGTGAGATATGAGAGCACAAAGATGATTCAGCAAGCTGACCACGTCTGAAGCAACTCTGCACCCCAAAGCTCCCTTGCTGGCTCAGAGGGTCAAAACACTGTTTAGTCTTACTGGTGAAGGAGGATTTTGTGGAAGTCTCTAAAAGAATAAAAGAGACCTGATACCACTTTACCATAGATGTCAAGAGAATCATGGGTATGATGTTCTTAGAGTAAGATGGCAACACCAAATGTATGTCCGATAAGAGAAAACATTGAAATATACTAACCAATCCAAGAAGTTGAGTTTGGTACAGAACTATGGTTACAGTAAATATTAGGCATGTACTGAGATCAAATTTGAATCAAAGTATTTGACGAAAGTATAAAAAGAATTAAAGCTGCTTATATGTTTAACCTGTCACTGGACAACAAAATTAACAAGAATATGCATTCCTAGCGGAAAATGCGTGTGAATGCAGAGAGCTGAAAATGAAAGCAGGCTGAATGTATCTGAAAAAAATCTAAAGTTGAAAGGTGAAGCTGAAAGGTGAAAGTTTCAAAAGTTGAAAAGTAAAGCTGAAAGGTGAAAGATTTGAAAGTCGGAAGTTTCAAAAGTTGAAAAGTGAAGCTGAAAGGTGAAAGAGTTGAAAGCTGAAAGTGTCAAAGGTTGAAAGTGGAGGCCGAAAGGTGAAACATTATAAAGTTGAAAACGTATAAAGTTGAAAGAAGAAGCATTATAAAGTTGAAAGTGTCAAAAGTTGAAAGTGGAAGCTAAAGCTGAAACATTTGAAAGTTGAACAGTGTCAAAAGGTGAAAGTGGAAGCTTAAGGTGAAACATTTGAAAGATGAAAGTGTCAAAAGTTGAAAGTGGAAGCTGAACGGTATAATATTAGTAAGATGAAATTCTGTCTAGCATTTTCCTAACCTAAGATAAAGATATACCAATTGCGTTGCTATGGTAAAAATTCTGGTTGCTCTGGACAGGTCATTTACATAATAGAATGTTCCCAGTGTCACTCTGAGGGAAATGAATCAACCCCTATGTCTCTAGTATTTCCCTGAGCTGAGTTAGAGAAATGCCAATTGGGTTGCTATGATAACTATTATGGTTGCTATGGAAATGTCTTTGACATTATCTAATGTTTCCTGTGTCACTATGAGTCAAACAAAACAACCCCCATGTCTCTAGCATTTTCCTAAGCTGAGATAGAGATGTCAATTTAGTTGCCATGGTAACCAGTATGGTTGCTATGGAGGGGTCAGTGACATTATATAATGTTCCCTGTGTCACTACAAGTCATTTAGACCAACTCCCATGTCTCTCTCATTTTCCTAAGCAGAGATAGAGATGTGTCAATTTGGTTGCTATGGTAACCAGTATGGTTGCTATGGAGGGGTCAGTGACATTATATAATGTTCCCTGTGGAACTACATGTCATTTAGATGAACTCCCGTGTCTCTCTCATTTTCCTAAGCTGACATAGAGATGTGTCAATTTGGTTGCTATGGTAACCAGTATGGGTGCTATGGAGGGGTCAGTGACATAATATAATGTTCCCTGTGTGACTACAAGTCAATTAGACCAATTCCTGTGTCTCTTGCATTTCCCTAAGCTGAGATAGAGATGTGTCAAATGGGTTGCTATGGTAACCAGTGTGGCTGCTATGGAGGGGTCAGTTACCTCAAAGAATGTTCCCAGGGTCACTATTAGTGAAACAAACTTACCTCCATGTCTCTAGCATTTTCCTAAGCTGAGAAAGAGATGTGTCTATTTGGTTGCTATGGTAATCAGTATGGTTGCTATGGAGGGGTAAGTGATTTTATATAATGTTCACTGTGTGACTACAAGTCATTTAGACCAACTCCCGTGTCTCTCTCATTTTCCTAAGCTGAGATAGAGATGTGTCAATTGGGTTGCTATGGTAACCAGTATGGTTGCTATGGAGGGGTCAGTGACATTATATAATGTTTCCTGTGTGACTACAAGTCATTTAGACCAACTCCCGTATCTCTATCATTTTCCAAAGCTGAGATAGAGATGTGTCAATTGGGTTGCTATGGTAACCAGTATGGTTGCTATGGAGGGGTCATTGACATTATATAATGTTCCCTGTGTGACTACAAGTCAATTAGAACAACTCCTGTGTCTCTGGCATTTTCCTAGGCTGAGATAGAGAAGTGTCAATTTGGTTGCTATGGTAACCAGTATGGTTGCTATGGAGGGGTCAGTGACATTATATAGTGTTCCCTGTGTTACTACAAGTCATTTAGACCAACTCCCGTGTCTCTAGCATTTTCCTAAGCTGAGATGGAGATGTGTCAATTTGGTTGCTATAGTAACCATTATGGTTGCTATGGAGGGGTCAGTGACATTATATAGTGTTCCCTGTGTTACTACAAGTCATTTAGACCAACTCCCGTGTCTCTCTCATTTTCCTAAACTGAGATAGAGATGTGTCAATTTGGTTGCTATGGTAACCAGTATGGTTGCTATGGAGGGGTCAGTGACATTATATAATGTTCCCTGTGTGACTAGAAGTCATTTAGACCCACTCCAGTGTCTCTCTCATTTTACTAAGCTGAGATAGAGATGTGTCATTTTGGTTGCTATGGTAACCAGTATGGTTGCTATGGAGGAGTCAGTGACATTATATAATGTTCCCTGTGTGACTACAAGTCATTTAGACCAGCTCCAGTGTCTCTTTCATTTTCCTAGGCTGAGATAGAGATGTGTCTTTGGTGGCTATGGTAACCAGTATGGTTGCTATGGAGGGGTAAGTGACATTATATAATGTTCCCTGTGTGACTACAAGTCATTTAGACCAACTCCCGTGTCTCTCTCATTTTCCTAAGATGAGATAGAGATGTGTCAGCTGGGTTGCTATGGTGACCAGTATGGTTGCTATGGAGGGGTCATTGACATTTTATAAGGTTCCCTGTTTGACTACAAGTCAATTAGACCAACTCCTGTGTCTCTAGCATTTACCTAGGCTGAGATAAAGATTATCCAATTTGGTTGCTATGGTAAATAATCTGGTTGCTATGGATGAGTTAGTGACATCATGTTATAATCTACATTCAACCTAGATCAATATAAAACAACTCCCATGTTTCTACGATGTTCCACTTAGAAGATATTTGACATTCAAAAATGATGTTGAAAAGTGGGCGTGGCTTGATGAATTTATGTTAAATCATAAGCAATGATTGGCTGGATTAGTTATATGCATCCTTAATGTTGCTATGACTCTCCATTGTGAACCAATTACAAAAGCTATTTTACAATAGGATCAAATGGGAATCAATTGCCCCATTGAAATGAATGGCAGCAATGCATCTCTATGGCCCATTCTAAGTCTATGAGAAGGCTAAGCCAATCAAATTTCGTTATTCAAATTAGTTGATTAACAGCTGCCTCCAACTGCCACTTTTCGAATCGAGGAGACATTTCTCAGATGTTGACCATGCCTCAAACAAATACACATTACAAAAGAACCATAAGACATATCGAGATGATTCTTTCTTTGTGAGAAGCAGAAGGCCTCAATGAAGATTATGGTGTAAAAAATTTTAAGATATGTGGAAAATTCTATTGGTTATGGCGAGTTAGAAAAAGCCTAAATTTAAAACTTTCAAGCATTATTTTCTGGGTGAAATGCATTGATCTCAATGGAGCAATTTGCTTCCCTCGTTAAGGTTTAGCCCTCCTAGTTTAAAAACCGTAGGTCATATGAAAAAAACAACTGCATCTTTGGAAAGAGGACAAATTTCTCTACTACTTTAATATAAATTTTGTGCATAAAGGGTAAAGTTTAGTTTAGGAGAGAGGAATTGATGAAGAAGTTTGAGATGTAGAAAATTAGAGTGGAAGCTAGAGTGGAGCAGAATTAGGTCAAAATCCAAATTCTTCATTAAACTTAAACTGTGATTTATAAAAATCTGTAAAAGATATGAAAAAGCTGAAAACATATTTAAAAAGCTGAAAATGTGTTGAATTGTTTAAAATTTGAATGATTGCTCTAGCTGAAAGTATGCTGAAGATATGAAAGATAAAAAAAAGCTGAAGATTGAAAGAGATTTGAAGTGTTTCCCATTCATTTCAATGGTAAAAATATTTTAAATAAAGTTTAATTTTATAAAAACTATAAAAGATAAGAAAAAGCTGAAAAGTTCGTATAAAAGCTGAAAATGTGTAGAATTGTTGAAAATTTGAATGGTTTTTTTAGCTGAAAGCTTGCTGAAGTTATAAAGGCTGAAAGTTTACCGAAATTTGAAGATTCTCCCCATTCATTTCAATGGGAAAATTATTTTAAATAAAGTTAAATTTTATAAAAAGCATAAAACATTTTAATTAGAAAAATACGAGCAATCCATTCCAAAAGAAGCTGAACATTTTGATGTTTGAATAGTGTTTCTAGCTTAAAGTATGCGGAAGTAGTTAGCCGTCAAAAAGTGGGAGAATAATAATAATAATAACTAGAATATGCATTTCCTAGCGGAAAATGCGTGTGCGTGTGAATGCAGAGAGCTGAAAATGAAAGCGGGCTGAAAGTATCTGAAAAAAATCTAAAGTTGAAAATTGAAGCTGAAAGTTGAAAGATTTGAAAGTTGGAAGTGACAAAAGTTCAAAGTGGAAGCTGAAAGACTAAACATTAGAAAGTTGAAAGTGTCAAAAGTTGAAAGTGGAAGCTGAAAGGTGAAACAATGTAAAGTTGAAAATATCAAAAGTTGAAAGTGGAAGATGAAAGGTGA
Source organism: Danionella cerebrum (assembly GCA_007224835.1). Classification (NCBI taxonomy): domain Eukaryota; kingdom Metazoa; phylum Chordata; class Actinopteri; order Cypriniformes; family Danionidae; genus Danionella; species Danionella cerebrum. Next base: position 243,285 of record SRMA01025712.1, read on the forward strand.
AACATTATAAAGTTGAAAATGTATAAATTTGAAAGTGGAAGAAGAAAAGTGAAACAGAAAGTTGAAAGTGTCAAAAGTTGAAAGGTGAAGCATTGTAAAGTTGAAAGCATCAAAAGTAGAAAGTGGAAGCTGAAAGGTGAAACATTTGGAAAGTTGAAAGTGTACAACAGTTGAAAGTGGAAGCTGAAAGGTAAAATTTTAGTAAGATGAAATTCTGTCTAGCATTTTCATAAACTAAGATAGAGAAATGTCAAATGCGTTGCTTTGGTAAAAAGTCTGGTTGCTTTGGACAGGTCAAATACATAATGTTCCCAGTGTCACTCTGAGGGAAATGAATCAACCCCCATGTCTCTAGCATTTCCCTGAGCTGAGTTGGAGATATGCCAATTTGGTTGCTATGGTAGCCAATATGGTTGCTATGGAGGATCATTGACATTATATATTGATCTCTGTGTGACTACAAGAAAATTACACCAACCCCCATGTCTTTAGCATTTTCCTAAGCTGAGATAGAGATGTGTCAATTTGGTTGCCATGGTAACCAGTATGGTTGCTAAGGAGGGGTCAGTGACATTATATAATGTTCCCTGTATGACTACAAGTCATTTAGACCAACTCCCGTGTCTCTAGCATTTTCCTAAGCTGAGATAGAGATGTGTCGATTGGGTTGCTATGGTAACCAGCCTGGTTGCCATGGAGGAGTCCGCTACCTCAATGAATGTTTCCAGGGTCACTATTAGTGTAACAAACTCACCCCCATGTCTCTAGCATTTTCCAAAGTTGAGATAGGGATGTGTAAATTGGGTTGCTATGGTAACCAGTATGGTTGCTATGGAGGGGTCATTGACTTTATATATTTTTCCCTGTGTGACTACAAGTAAATTAGACCAACTCCCGTATCTCTCGCACTTTCCTAAGCTGAGATAAAGATGTGTCAATTTGGTTACTATGGTAACCAGTATGGTTACTATGGAGGGGTCAAGTACATCAGTGAATGTTCCTGGGGTCACTATTAGTGAAACAAACTCACCCCCAAGTTTCTAGCATTCTCCTAAGTTGAGGTAGAGATGTATCAGTTGGGTTGCTATAGTAACCAGACTGATTGCTATGGAGGGGTCATTGGCATCATATAATGTTCCCTGTGTGACTACAAGTCAATTAGACCAACTCCTGTGTCTCTCACACTTTCCTAAGCTGAGATAAATGTGTCAATTGGGTTGCTATGGTAGCCAGTATGGTTGCTATGAAGGAGTCATTTACACAATATATTGATCCCTGTGTGACTACAAGTAAATTACACCAACCCCCATGTCTCTAGCATTTTCCAAAGCTGATATAGGGATATGCCAATTTGGTTGCTATGGTAACCAGTATGGTTGCTATGGAGGGGTCAGTGACATTATATAATGTTCCCTGTGTGACTACAAGTCATTTAGACCAACTCCCGTGTCTCTCTCATTTTCCTAAACCTAGATAGAGATGTGTCAATTGGGTTGCTATGGTAACCAGTATGGTTGCTATGGAGGGTTCATTGATATTATATAAGGTTCCCCGTTTGACAACAAGTCAATTAGACAAACTCCTGTGTCTCTAGCATTTTCCTAAGCTGAGATAGAGATGTGCCAAATGGGTTGCTATGGTAACCAGTATGGTTGCTATGGAGGGGTCAGCTACCTCAATGAATGTTCCCGGGGTCGCTATTAGTGAAACAAACTCACCCCCAGGTCTCTAGCATTTTACTAAGCTGAGATAGATATGTGTCAATATGGTTGCTATGGTAACCAGTTTGGTTGCTATGGAGGGTCAGTGACAATATATAATGTTCCCAGTGTGACTACAAGTGATTTAGACCAACTCCTGTGTCTCTCGCATTTCCCTAAGCTGAGATGTGTCCATTTGGTTGCTATGGTAAATAATCTGGTTGCTATGGATGAGTTAGTGACATCATGTTGTAATCTACATTCAACTTAGATCAATATAAAACAACTCCCATGTTTCTACGATGTTCCACTTAGAAGATATTTGACATTCAAAAATGATGTTGAAAAGTGAGCGTGGCTTGATGAATTCATGTTAAATCATAAGCAATGATTGGCTGGTATAGTTATATGCATCCTCAATCTTGCTATGACTCTCCATTGTGAATCAATTACAAAAGATCTTTTACAATAGGATCGTATGGGAATCAATTGCCCCATTGAAATGAATGGCAGCAATGCATCTCTATGGCCCATTGTGAGTCTATGGGAAGGCTAAGCCAATCAAATTTCGTTATTCAAATTAGTTGATTAACAGCTGCCTCCAACTGCCACTTTTCGAATGGAGGAGACATTTCTCAGATGTTGACCATGCCTCAAACAAATAAACATTACAGAAGAACCGTAAGACATATCGAGATGATTCTTTCTTTGTGAGAAGCAGAAGGCCTCAATGAAGATTATGGTGTAAATTTTTCAAGATATGTGGAAAATTCTATTAGTTATGGCGAGTTAGAAAAAGCCTTAATTTAAAACTTTCAAGGATCATTTTCTGGGTGAAATGCCTTGATCTTAATGGAGCAATTTTCTTCCCTCGTTAAGGTTTAGCCCTCCTAGTTTAAAAACCGTAGGTCCTATGAAAGAAACAACTGCATTTTCAAAAAGAGGACAAATTTCTCTACTACTTTAATATAAATTTTGTGCATAAAGGTTAGAATTTAGTTTAAGAAAGAAGAATAGATGATGAAGTTTGAGATGTGAAAAATTAGAGTGGAAGCTAGAGTGGAGCAGAATTGGTTTCAAATTGGAAATCTTCATGAAACTTAAACTGCGATTAATAAAAATTTATAAAATATATAAAAAAGTTGAAATATACATCTAATAGATGAAAGTGTGTAGATTTATTTAAAGTTTGAATGGTTTCTCTAGTGGAAAGTATGCTGAAGTTATAAAGGTTGAAAGAAGTGAAAGTTTAAAGGAAGGTTGAAGAATATCCCCATTCATTTCAATGGGAAGAATAATTTGAATAAAGTTAAATATTATAAAAAGTATAAAAGTTTGAAAAGTGAAACGTAATAGCAACCTAGTCTGAAAAAAGCTGAACGTTTTGACGTTTGAATGGTGTTTCTAGGCCAAAGTATGCGGGAGTAGTTAGGGTTGGAAAAAGGGGGGGAATAATAAAAAGAAGAAGAAGAAGAAGAAGCTGAATAATAAATACGTAGGATAACAATAGTGTGAATGCCTCTGCATTCACACTAATAACTAGAAAGTGCATTTCCTAGCGGAAAATGCGTGTGAATGCAGAGAGCTGAAAAGGGAATGCTCAAATTGCTGAATTCCTTGGCTGAAGAGTGAAACATTAGAAAGTTTCAAAAGCTGAAGCTGAAACATTGTAAATTTGAAATATGTAAAGTTGAAAGTGGATGCTGAAGGGTGAAAAATTAGAAAGTATAAAGTGTTAAAATTAAAAGTGGGAGCTGAAAGGTAAAACATTAGAAAGTTAAAGTGTCAAAAGTTGAAAGTTCAAGCTAAAAGGTGAAACATTATAAAGTTGAAAATCTCAAAAGTTGAAAGCTAAAGCTGAAACATTGTAAAGTTGAAATATGTAAAGTTGAAAGTGGGAGCTAAATGTTAAAATATTAGAAAGTTGAAAGTGTCAAAAGTTGAAAGTGTCAAAAGTTGAAAGTGGAAGCTCAAAGGTGAAACATTGTAAAGTTGAAAATATCAAAGTTGAAAGTGGAGGCTGAAAGGTGAAACATTCTAAAGTTGAAAACCTATAAAGTTGAAAGGTGAAGCATTGCAAAGTTGAAAGTGTCAAAAATAGAAAGTGGAAGCTGAAGCTGAAACTTTTGAAAGTTGAAAGTGTCAAAAGTTGAAAGTGGAAGCTGAAAGGTATAATATAAGTAAGTTGAAATTCTGTCTAGCATTTTTCTAACCTAAGATAAAGATATAGCAATTGCGTTGCTGTGGTAAAAAGTCTGGTCGCTCTGGACAGGTCATTTACATAATAGATTGTTCCCAGTGTCACTATGAGTGAAAAAAAAACAACCCCCATGTCTCTAGCATTTTCCAAAGCTGATATAGGGTTAGCCAATTTGGTTGCTATGGTAACCAGTATGGTTGCTATGGAGGGGTCAATGACATTATATAATGTTCCCTGTGTGATTACAAGTCATTTAGACCCACTCCCGTGTCTCTCTCATTTTCCAAAGCTGAGATAGAGAAATGTCAATTTGGTTGCTATGGTAACCAGTATGGTTGCTATGGAGGGGTCAGTGACATTATATAATGTTCCCTGTGTGACTACAAGTCATTTAGACCAACTCCCTTGTCTCTCTCATTTTCCTAAGCTGAGATAGAGATGTGTCAATTTGGTTGCTATAGTAACCACTATGATTGCTATTGGAGGGGTAAGTGACATTATATAATGTTCCCTGTGTGACTACAAGTCATTCAGACCAACTCCTGTGTCTCTCTCATTTTCCTAAGCTGAGATAGAGATGTCAATTTGGTTGCTATGGTAACCAGTACGGTTGCTATGGAGGGGTCAGTGACATATAATGTTCCCTATGTGACTACAAGTCATTTAGACCAACTCCCATGTCTCTAGCATTTTCCTAAGCTGAGATAGAGATGTGTCAATTTTGGTTGCTATGGTAACCAGTATGGTTGCTATGGAGGGGTAAGTGACATTATATAATGTTCCCTGTGTGACTACAAGTCATTTAGACCAACTCCCGTGTCTCTAGCATTTTCCTAAGCTGAGATAGAGATGTGTCAATTTGGTTGCTATGGTAACCAGTATGGTTGCTATGGAGGGGTCAGTTACAATATATAATGTTCCCTTTGTGACTTCAAGTCATTCAGATAAACTCCCGTGTCTCTCTTATTTTCCTAAGCTGAGATAGAGATGTGTCAATTTGGTTGCTATGGTAACCAGTATGGTTGCTATGGAGGGGTAAGTGACATTATATAATGTTCCCTGTGTGACTACAAGTCATTTAGACCAACTCCCGTGTCTCTCTCATTTTCCAAAGCTGAGATAGAGATGTGTCAACTGGGTTGCTATGGTAACCAGTATGGTTGCTATGGAGGGTCAGGTACCTCAATGAATGTTCCCGGGGTCGCTATTAGTGAAACAAACTCACCCCCATGTCTCTAGCATTCTCCTAAGCTGAGATAGAGATGTGTCAATCAGGTTGCTATGGTAACCAATATGGTTGCTATGGAGGGGTCATTGACATTATATAATTTTCCCTGTGTGACTATAAGTCAATTAGACCAACTCCTGTGTCTCTAGCGGTTTCCTGGGCTGAGATAGAGATGTGTCAATTTGGTTGCTATGGTAAATAATCTGGTTGCTATGGATGAGTTAGTGACATCATGTTGTAATCTACATTCAACTTTGATCAATATAAAACAACTCCCATGTTTCTACGATGTTCCACTTAGAAGATATTTGACATTAAAAAATAATATTGAAAAGTGGGCGTGGCTTGATGAATTTATGTTAAATCTTAAGCAATGATTGGCTGGATTAGTTATATGCATCCTCAATGTTGCTATGACTCTCCATTGTGAACCAATTACAAAAGCTATTTTACAATAGGATTGTATTGGAATCAATTGCCCCATTGAAATGAATGGCAGCAATGCATCTCTATGGCCCATTGTGAGTCTATGGGAAGGCTAAGCCAATCAAATTTCGTTATTCAAATTAGTTGATTAACAGCTGCCTCCAACTGCCACTTTTTGAATCGAGGAGACATTTCTCAGATGTTGACCATGCCTCAAACAAACAAACATTACAGAAGAACCGTAACACATATCGAGCTGATTCTTTCTTTGTGAGAAGCAGAAGGCCTCAATGAAGATTATGGTGTAAAAAAATTTAAGATATGTGGAAAATTCTATTAGTTATGGCGAGTTAGAAAAAGCCTTAATTTAAAACCTTCAAGCATTATTTTCTGGTGAAATGCATTGATCTTAATGGAGCAATTTGCTTCCCTCGTTAAGGTTTAGCCCTCCTAGTTTAAAAACCGTAGGTCATATGAAAGAAACAACTGCATCTTTGGAAAGAGGACAAATTTCTCTACTACTTTAATATAAATTTTTTGCATAAAGGGTAAAGTTTAGTTTAGGAGAGAGGAATTGATGAAGAAGTTTGAGATGTGAAAAATTAGAGTGGAAGCTAGAGTGGAGCAGAATTAGGTCAAAATCCAAATTCTTCATTAAACTTAAACTGTGATTTATTAAAATCTGTAAAAGATATGAAAAAGCTGAAAACATCTTTTAAAAGCTGAAAATGTGTTGAATTGTTTAAAATTTGAATGATTGCTCTAGCTGAAAGTATGCTGAAGTTATGGAGGTTGAAAAAAAGCTGAAGATTAAAAGAGATTTGAAGTGTTTCCCATTCATTTCAATGGGAAAAATATTCTAAATAAAGTTGAATTTTATAAAAAGTATAAAACATTTTAATAAGAAAAATACGAGCAGTCTAGTCCAAAAGAAGCTGAACATTTTGATGTTTGAATGGTGTTTCTAGCTTAAAGTATGGGGAAGTAGTTAGCCGTCGAAAAGTGGGAGAACAATAAAAATAATAATAATAATAATAATAAATACGTAGGGTAACAATAGTGTGAATGCCTCTGCATTCACACTAACAAGATTCAATTAAGTATTGAAACGGCAAAGATAAGAAGGCTAGAGTCTATTTTGATTTGTATTAGAACACATAATAGATAGCCATCTTCAGCTTCAACAATTTAGCCCAGTAATTACACCGAAACTGAACCATACAGTACACCATCCTTGGTTCAATAAGCGCTTATTAACCACAGTTTTTCGCTTTCTCATTTGAAAAACTCCTGTATGCATTATTTCAACAAGGCTGGTGAACTTTGTGTGACAAAAAAGAGATGCCAGAGAAACGCATTTCCAAGAGCAAATTTCCAATCAATGAATTGCTCCCTTATCCAGCCAGCGAGCACTAAATTTAGAGGACTTCTCATGTTCTTGCATCATAGCCATCGGAGAGAAAGTCAGCGATATGAGGAGACGCTGTCAACTTTTAAACCTGTGGTTTGGAGATATTTCGGATTTCGGATGCTGAAATCTGTGGTTAAGAACTGAGATGTATACCAAACCATGAGCTTGTGTGTTGTTACATCTCTAGAGAGGATCCTGGAAGTCAGTGGAAACAAACACAAAGACAAACCCACCAAGATCAAACCCATACCAAGCAGAGACTTCCCATTACTAAAATCAGGGGAAAACAGCATTTGAGTGCATTCATCTCTTGAATCCAATAGACAACAAAGGAGTGTGGTTAAATCTACAAAGGCACAACTAGGCAAGGTGGAGGTATTATATAGCGAACACATTGTACACGTCCCACCGATTTGCTCTACACTTTGGTGCTTCAGAGTCCTATCTGAATTAATTTATATATTCGGTTCTGTTCTGTTACACAGGTCATGTGTTAATTTCGCATATAGTTGTGTTTTTTCTTGGGACTATTGTGGAGACGGGGCCTGTGATGTCTAGAGTGTGGGACGATAGTTAGAACGCACATGGGACAGATTTTACATGTGGTGTTGATTTTTCTGATTTCTGTATTTTGATTGTCTGCAGAGCGCACAGTGGGGCAGTGGGTAGCACTGTGGCCTTCCAGGTAGAAGGTTGTCGGTTCGAGGCTCGCCGGTGACCTTCCTGGAAGGAGTTTGCATGTTCTCCCTGTGCTTGCGTGGGTTTCCTCTGGGTACTCCGGTTTCCCCCACAATCCCCAAAAACATGCGGTTAGGTTAATTGAATAATCTAAATTCCCCTTAGGTGTGCATGTGTGTGTGAATGTTGCCCTGTGATGGACTGGCGAACTCTCCAGGGTGTACCCCCGCCTCTTGCCCAATGTGTGCCGGAGATAGGCACCGGCAGACCCCCGCGACCCCGAAAGGGAATAAGCGGGAATTAAAATGAATGAATGAATGAGTGTCTGCAGAGCATCGTCGGTATGTTTGTTTGTACTTTTGTGTTCCAACATCATTATTCATTAAGAGTCCATGTTTACCAACTGTATTTACTGCCTTACAGTTTTACTCAGGCCATGAACGGATGTCACGGAGTCTTATGACTTCCTACAATAAAGGAGTAAAGTTATATTCACGCTTCAGACTGTTTAAGGACGAGTTATATGTCTGCTGATGTCTTGGCACCAGGGCATTAGTGGGTGGCAGAACAGGTTATAATTCAAGTATAGCTTCCTCATACATTTAAAAATGAGCAGGGGAGGCTGAATTGTGAGTACAAATTGCTCACATTGCATGATACCCTGCTGGTTGTTGCCAGCGTTCTGCCAACTGGTTAGTACCCTTGAGCAGTTAAAGAAACAATAAATAAAGGATTAAAATAGGAACACTTCTGTAATACAATAAATGCAAAAGAGAGGCAAAGCCAGTTAAACTCAAAAACCCTCTTATTTTTTTTACATATGAGCTGATCACAGAACAGTATATGCATATTCATTTGGCTAGGTTGAATTATTCATTAATAATTATTCACATTTTGTAGTGTTTGCAAAAATGAGCTGATGTAACGTTTTTAAGTCGTTATATAACAGACCAATGACAGTTTGGAAAAAAATACTTCCCAAGAAGAGTAATCAAGTCATTCCAGACTGTTGAAACTAAGCCCTTGCAAGGTACCCCAAGAAAACCAACTAATGCGCATCACAGCAACTGTCCTCGATCAACATGTGGCAAAATATACATTTGACAACTACAGAGCTGTCAAAAGGGGGGCGTTACCACCCCGTCTGACCATAAGATTATCCCTACTAATGAATTTGAGCAGGTTAGTTTGTATTTTCCTAGAGTAATACAGATAAACATAGACATAAAACAATGCTATAAGTTTGAATTGACAGCTGAGTGCGGCTAGATTTACTGTTAGCCTCTTAAAAACGTGAACACAGTCGTTAAAATCCACACTGGTTGGATGTAGACTAATCTCTAAAGTCAAACTAATATGCAAAGAGAACCTGCAAGTAACGCTGAAGGGTAAACTTGGGTTTTTAATAAGAAAAATGAAAGAGACTCACAGATAACACGCTGATGCGTAAAGGGGCCTCCAACAGGCACGCCATCATTCACTAAGCGGCACATTCACAGCGGCACTTTCCATTCAAACACCGGCTGTCAGCAGAATGTTTTCCGACGGCACTTTCATCATAAACGTCCCTTAGTTCTACATTCAGAGTAGCACTTTCCGTACTATTAGACGTTATTCCTTTATCGGATTATTTTTGTACAGTATGATATACTATGATTTCAGTGTGATCCAAAACTAAATGTAAACGGTGTCTTATTTTACACGATTGAGATTGTATTCTTTTCATCACAAGAAAAAAAACAATGATAAAAAAGAGGTTTGGGTCAAGAACTAAACAAACAAACAAAAAACTTGACAAACGTAAAAAAAATAAAGACAAGATTATACAATATATTAGCAATATGAAATATATCAGATAATATAATTCTATATTAACAATTATACAAGTTACACTGTGAAAGCAATTAATTTCTTTGTTCATTCAATGTACCATTTGAACAGAAGAAACTAAATTACCGAATCTGGCTATGGGGGACAAAATAACCTTGTGATCGTTTGGCGCATGCGCAGCGTAAGTTGTACGTGAACGCGGGGATTTATCAACACGTTTGGTTTCTGGTCAAAGGTTTTGCGACAGTATTATTTCTAACTACGGAGATGTGATTGGTTTCGTCCGTAAAACTTGTATAGATTTTTTTGTTTTCTTTTAAATATAACGCTTTTGGTTCGTAAAATAAAGATGAAAGTGGCTGTAGAAGGCTGTTGTCATGGGGAGCTGGATAAGATCTACGAGAGCATCAGTTACCTTGAAAATAAAGACGGTGTCAAGGTGGATCTGTTACTATGCTGCGGAGACTTCCAAGCTGTCCGAAACGAGGGAGACATGAAGTGCATGGCGGTGCCTGCCAAGTACAGGCAAATGCAGACCTTCTACAAGTAAAAAAACACTTGAAAGCACAGACAGCTCTGTCTGTGAATGTAACTAACATCGTTTTCTTTAACAAGGTCAAATCTTGTTGGAAACACTGTGCAAAAGGTAATTATTTAGAAATAATTCTTTCTCTCCTTTCTCAAGGTATTACTCAGGTGAAAAAAAGGCTCCTGTCCTCACTATTTTCATTGGGGGAAACCATGAGGCATCAAACCATCTACAGGAGCTTCCATATGGAGGCTGGGTGGCACCCAATATTTATTACTTAGGTGAGTCCATCAATTTATGGCTTGGAACACATAAGTGTGAGACGACCATAAGTGTGTTTGCTACCAGGTTCACACAAGGGGACATGAACTAACTAGATCATTCGACATATAAGAGCTGATGGATTATTATTATTAATGGTGTTTGAAGTGAAACTGATTTTTGTGAAGCTATATGTTTATTAGGGGTGTAACGGTACGCTAAAATCGTATTCGGTTCGGTACAGTGTCTTGGAGAGTTCGGTTCGGTTCATTCGGTTCGGTACAAAACAATAAGAACTTACATAATCTTTATTTTGAAAAGCTGCCAATACACAGTAGAATTCTTACATAAAATAAATAAAAGTGACACATTTGGGTGATATTTTAAATAAATTGCACTCTTTATTAAGAAAAACACATTTTATTTAAATAAAAAATGAAATACTGCAACTAGTTAGGATAGATTACCTATCCACATTTTCTGAAGAGAGCATAGATCTGGTTATAATATCTCCAGCAGTAGAAAATGTTAGATGTTTTGCCTGCCCGATCTCCGTGGAACAATGTCGGCATACAACTTTACATTTATCCACTCGTCTATCCCCGTTATGTATTTTAACAGAGAAGCCAAAGTGTTCTCAAACACGAGACCGTAGTGAGGTGAGAGGGTCTTCAAGCTCTGGCTTCTCTTTCGCTTTTGATATGATTCCATTTTCCTACTCGCGCTCGTGCTCGTCAGTCAATAGCGTCCGTGCGGAAATTCGCCTAGGAACATTTTTCCGCTGCGCTTAATATCGCGCTAATAATACATTTATATCATTTAATAAAAATACCGAATACCGAAACGGTACGCAAGTGTCCCGAACCGAACAGGCCGTACCGAAACGGTTCAATACATCCCCGTGAACCGTTACACCCCTAATGTTTATCCATTGTAAAATAAAGCATGAACTTGCTTTGCATTTGATTAATCCATTTTCTGATGTGACGTACTGCTGAAGAGAAACCATTACTAGGGAAACCACACTGTAATTTCAGACGAACATGCCATGGCAACCACTTACTAAGTTTTTATCCTTGTACGATTCCAATTTTTACTTATTTTTCATTCCAAATACTCAAATATGTGCATTTTTTCATTGTTGCATATTACAAAAGCCTCATCAAACCATGTCATGCATAGTCAAACCACTGTTCAGCTGGAGAGAGGTGTTGATTGCTGAGTGAATTCCCAATTCTGGGACCCGGGTAAGGGATTTAACAGCCAGAGAAAAATGTTTAAAAATTTGATATAATCACTATATCTATATAATTGAACAATACACTTAAAAAATCCAGTTCATGGCCCCTTTAAAGGATGTGTGAACTGCAACAAACTAGGACTTATCCATATGTGTTTTTTTCAACAGAACAGTATGATTTAGTGTTTTTTTTACACCCTGAATCATCTGTTTTTGTTATTTGTAAAGACATTCATTCCTTAGGTTATTCCTTCATTCCCTAGGTTATGCAGGTATCATACGTTTCAAAGGTGTGCGGATTGGTGGTCTTTCTGGAATATATAAATCTCATGATTACAAGAAGGGTGAGTTACTTGGAATTGTGTGTGTGTGTGTGTGTAGATAAAACATATCATTAACTATTTTTGTTATTTTAGGACACTTTGAATTTCCTCCATACAGCCCAGACACCCTGCGCAGTGTTTACCACATAAGAAACATTGATGTTTTCAAGCTTAAACAAGTAAGCAGTTTTGTGACAATGTAATACTCCAACACCTTCCTGCTTCCAAATAGAAAACAATGGCAATAATGTATGATATTATTTCTCCAGGTCAAGATGCCCATAGACATCTTCCTGACACACGATTGGCCCAGGGGGATTTATCATTACGGAGACACAAATGATCTTCTACGCAAGAAAAAGTTCCTGAGACAGGAAGTGGAGAGTGGCGTCCTGGGAAGCCCTGCTGCAGCTGAGCTTCTGGAACATCTACAGCCCAGCTTCTGGTTCTCTGCCCATCTGCATGTCAAGTTTGCTGCGCTGATGCAGCACGAGGTTGATTTGCACGACCCTCAAGACTTTGTGCACACTTTATTGAACAGAACACATTTTAATTGAACACATCAATTTCTATAAAAAAATCAGTAATCTTTTATTTATTTTGTAAAGTTAACAAGCTTTTTATCACATCAGGCTAAGAATAATGCTGCACCTAAGGTCACCAAGTTTCTCTCACTCGACAAATGTCTTCCGTACAGAGATTTCCTTCAGGTAACCAACCTGCTTTCCAATCATCAAGCTAACAGCATTTCAAGGTCTAATGAAGACCCGGAAGCTGATTTTGGTGTTGTGATGTTGCAGATTGTTGAGGTACCAGACAGGCCAGGGTCTTCTGAGCTGCTTGAGTTCGATCCAGAGTGGCTCGCCATCTTAAAAGCCACAGACAGCCTTCAAAAACCATGCAGGAACTTCTGGAACCCACCTCTCAACAATGGACTACACACAAGGTAGATACTGTATTACAATGCACACATTCTTATGTAATGATCGTCAAGGTCTAGTAAAAACCATTTTTGATGCTAGTTGACAAAAAGATTCAAACCACTTTAAAAGGCCAACATTTTAAAGTGTAAAATTAGTATTTAAAACGCTCACATGAGACCTCTGCTGTCAAATGATGCAAATTATAGCATGTGTTGAATGGAAACCTTTAAACACCTCTATTGAATGAAATCTCCATCATTTCTTCATAAAAGAAATGAAGTTTTGCAAATAATAGGTGTACATTTTAAGACCTGAAGCCCTTGTAATCTGCTCTCTATCTTTATGATTACTATAATAAAGAAAGTTTTGTTGCTGTGGAAACAAGATGTTTCTAAAGGCTTTTTCTGGGGCTACTTTTATGTCTTAAGCTATTCCTTGTTGACCTTATAGGACCCAGTTCCTGGTATATGGCTCTCACTGCAGCTTTAAACAGATCTTGTTCAAACAGAATGAAAACACACTAATGAGAGTTTTCCATTTTAAAACAGCTATGATGTTCTATGGTTCTTATCAACCTTATAATTAATATAATCAAAATAGTTCTTCAGAGTAGTTTAATTCTCTAATGGCGCTTTTCCACTGGTAAGTGTGCTTTCAACAGCTTTTTGTTGCGTTGTGGCCGTGAAACCAACACCATTTCTGGAGCTTGCTTCTAAAACTGGCACCACTCTCTTGATTGGCCAAGCAAGCATGACGTGTGTGAGCGCTGATTGGTCCGAGAGAGTTTGCTATTACTTGCGCCAACAGTTTTTCGCAATGTTCAGGATCCATTGTTGTTTTCCATATATTTCATGTAGCACTCTTTATTACGTCATGGAAGGGGTGGAGCATAAATACATACACACCACCTCTGATGCGATACTGAAGCCTGTGGAAAAGCAAGCATTCTGAACTGACTTTTCTTTCAGCGGAGTACAACAAAGATTGTCAGAAGGCAGACAATTTGTGACAAAATTATAGCTCAACAACTTGCTGTTTTTTCTCAGGTGGGATTTCAGTGCATCAGAGGAAGCCATGATGGAAGTTGTGAGCGATTTAAACGGTGAACTCTGCATCTCTGAAAACTTCAGCCTTACGGTGCCTGCCTATGACCCTAGCCACCCTCAACCCAATGCCCCTCCGGCCTACTCCACAAACCCACAAACTACAGAACTGTGCGCCACCCTGGGCCTCACGGACATCTACATATTGGCAGGGCAGAGTTATGGGGAGGAAGGAGCCACTGGAGCAATCGAAGAAGAGGAAGATGCAGACAGCACTGGGAGTGTAGAAGAACCCAGTGAGTATCCCACAGATACCTCCAACCTCTCCAGCTCATATAACCCTGATGAGATCACCATTGAGGACGAATGGGTGGAGGAGGAAAATGAGGAAGTGGGATTTACTGAGGGGAAAGGGACTGATGCAGTGGTTCCAGACAGTGGGGCCGGAAGTCAGGAAAGCGATAGAGACAGTAGCCTACAGCGAGATATGGTTAAAAGACTGGTTTTACCACCCCCTGGTGCCAAACTGGAGATGAGGGCTCCATTGCGCACTCCACTGCATCTCACTCTGCCTCCTCCTTCAACAAGCTTCTCTCAGGGCAGTTCAGAGGAAGAGTGTGACTTAATGCCTGCCAGAGTTCCCAAACGCTCCAGTGGAGAGGCCACAAAGAGTTCAACGGGTCACACTGGAGGAACCCCACAAATCAAACGCAGAAATCAGAGCATCTACACCGCCACAGAAGACGAGGAAAGTGAAAGCTAGAGTGCAATTTTTGACAATCAGTAAATGACGAGTGGCTTGTTTTTTTTTTCTTTTCTTTTTAAAGAATAACATGTTAATTAAGTAAATCATTGTAAAAAGTTACAGCAAAATCTGAAATGTGAAACATTTTTTTAGCTTGTGTTTTAATTTTGGGTTTCTGGGATTTTAATTATGTATTTTTTTTTACAGAAGATTACACATCAAACTGTTGTTTTTAATTGTATTTGATTTTGCAACTAAACTTGCAAAAACTAGAACATTGCAAATCAATTGACAAAATTATTTGATTGTGATATTGTTTTGGGGCATCTTTTGTTGAAAGAAAATCAAGCAACTCAAACGTCATGTTTTTTGCTTTGTTTTATAGATTTTAATTTTGACTTTTTTTTTTTTCTTTTACTGTACATGCAAACCTTTTCTAGGTAGAAATGTGTATTGTGTAGATGCGAACAAAATATTTTCCACAGCCTTATGCATCACAATATTTTATTTTTTTTTAATAAAAAGAATACCATTTTGTTGTTTAAACTGATTTTTTTCCCAGAATTATTTAAAACAGGACCAAAAATATAAGAAATTCAGGGTCTAGTTTGATATGTATCCAAGTCTAATGTCCTCCACCCACTAGGAGGTGGCGTAAAGCATTAAGCATGTTAGACATTTTGTTTTAACAATAGAGAAGTATAGCCCATTAATTTATTGGTTGATTATGTTTATACGCCACCGGTTTTGAAACCAGGGGAGAAGCATCCCCTGATACTTCAGAACCATTTTGCTGACGATTATGTAGGGGTGTCCCCATCCATAGGGGTATATTTAACCCATTACTCTAGCCCTTGGTTTTAAAATAGGGGTAAGTGAGAGAAATGGAAGTCCATTTCTTAGGAGATCAAAGTTATGTAACTGAACGTAAGAAACTGAATGTAGTATATTATCGATTTCCTATGTTTATGATTTAATGAATAAATCCACATCACAGAGTTTATAACATCACGGTTTTTGGTTTGTGCATGTTTAAAACATTTTTTTACATAATTAACTTATACTTTTTTAAACCTGTGTTTTAAATAGTGCAGTTTTCCCAAGTACAAAAACCCACTCAAAGCCATATTTCATTCTTAGCTAACAGCACAGCTTTATTAACACTTCTGTTCACAGAGAATTAACACGGAAATCAGAACTTTTTCCACACACAAAAAAATGGTGTACCAAAAGACACATGACAAATAAATTCTAGCCGTGTGAAACCATGTTGTGACACTAAATCCATTCCCTAAATGCCCATACGAATGTATTCGTAAGGTAGCCCATTAAATTACTGACTAAAATCAATTTTAAATAATTTTTTACACATCAACGAAGAGCATTCATTAAAATAAAGCCTCAGAAAAGACTACTTAATATTCTCAGATAATTGCCTGCATAAATTTTCAGATGGTCTGCTGAACTCCAACAAGCCTAAACCAAAGAACACGCAAAAAACGGAGTAGGCACTTCTGTTTTTTTCCCACTTCTCCAGGGGCTTTGAGGGCAAAGACCTCCTTTGCGTCTCAGTGCATCTCGGTTGCTAAATAATTCACTTGTTAATTCATTGGTGCTTAAATATCTTTGTTGCTTTTCAAATACGAACAGACTTCCTTTTATTCTTAAATTTTACGTTTCATTTTTCCTCAGTCTCCAGATTACTTCCATTTTCTCTTAAATTAACGGTTTATGCAAAAGTAGTTTACACAATGCAACGAGAGTGGTGAAAGGCATATTAGACTTGCTGTTTTTATAAACACCAACACTGAAATTCAATTAATTGAACATCAATGTTGTCGAGGAAGGGAATCTGGAACGGGAAGACAACAATTACTTTTTCTTCAATACTTTTGGGTTAAAGATGGATGAGCTATGCAAAGGGAGACCGGTTGACACAAACTTATAAATAAAGCAGGGGGAGGGGGTTCTTCCACTTCAATGTTTTGTTGAAAGTTTAAAACTTGAGACTCAGAAGAAGCGAGGGGTTAGTGCAGGGTTAAGGTGCAGGCTTCCTTCCAGTGTTAGAGTTGGGTGCAGAATGGGAGAGACCAGAGCATTCAGACAGTCTCGGTTTCACTTGAAGGGGATTATTGTCAATCTCAGTTCATTCCAATGCAGAAAACACTGAAGACTTGTTGATAATTCTTCTGGTTTCAAGTATCTTTGCAGACCCATTGGTGCTTGCATAAAGAGTGTGAACTGAGGCTGAAATTATTAATTCACTCACCCTGTCCACCAGAAGTCTTCCTTGAAAAATCTCCGAATGGCAGCGCTGAGGATTTTTCCTCACTCTCTTCCTCATGTCCATTCCTTTTCTCAATCTCTTTCCATATCCAACTTGGGAGGTGAAAGGGCGAAGGGTGATTTTGAGAAGGGAAAGGTTGGTGGTCTCCCCATGATGGAGTGTTTAGTTCCCACAGCAGCTCCGTGTTGACTGTGCATCGGGGTCCTGCAGGTTCACCCCCCTGTGCCTGGCAGCATGCGTTGGGTTTTGGGTGTCAGTTTTTGGCATCTTTTTAGCTAACAAAAAAAGACATTTATTAAAGCTGGTCGCACACAAATAGACCAAATATTATTTAGGAGATTCATTGAAGCGAGAATTGTTAGAAAAAAATAAAAATACAGGCAATTGAAATTGGTAAAAATAAGTACAATGTTAAATGTCATATTTCCTGTGGCCTCCTGGTGGCACTATAATGTGTTCAGATATAGTGTTAACATAGTTGGTAAATTTGGGACTGATCAAACATTGTATGCCGATTTATACAACTTCCTCTTTAGGGTGAAATGTCTACTTTCGATAACCAAAGTATGAGACGTAAAAGTGCCAAATTTAGAGGTTTTTACTAATAAATGTACTTCCTGTTTGTTTTGGAAAGTCATTGCAATAGACTTTGCTGTAGGTCTTGGTTTCTACAAAATTTTAAACACTTCCTTTAAACACAGTATTTCATGTGGCCACCATGTGGCACTATAACTAACATGGTAAGTTGCTATAGTGACGTGTTCTGGCATGGACTCTTGACAGATAGGAAATGTTGATCCCTCTTGGAGACTGTATGGCCGAGTTATAACATCTTCCTGCTTTATAGGAAACATCGAAATGCAGCAGACCGCCAATCACGAACCATTCAACGAAAAAAGCTTTGTAAGTTAACATCCCATATGCCTTAAGAAACGGACTGATGGAGTTTGGAGGTGAAAAGATCAAATCTCATTAGTTACATTTAAAGGGAAAGTAATTGACCTGAAAAAAAAATGGATTGATCGATTGTAGATTGTGAATGCCAATTTCAATTATGAATGCCAAATGATTGACAGCCCCTCTGTACTGGCATCTGTTGTCATTTGGTGGAGAGAGTAGAATTAATGCTGTCAACATTAAAACTTAACATAATCTTACTCAAATCCTTGTCAACTGTCTCAAAATGAATTTTCAGCACCGAAAATGGCACTAACCAACCTCAGGGATCTTACTGCAACACAGCAATAAAAAGCTGAAGACTTACCAATGGCAAGGAACAACTCGTTTACATTCATTGCAGTCTTTGCAGAAGTTTCCATAAAAAGCAAGCCTGTATCTTCAGCATATGTCTGGGCTTCCTGCATGCAAATGTACAATGGGTTATTAGAAAAATGGTTTTAAAAACCACTTGTGATGTATAATAACATATGTGATGCATATATTTCTAAATACTAAACAGGCACACGTGGAATATTGCATACTATGTACATATACATATATATATTTATGTACATTTTCTTTTTTCAAATTGATTGTAAAGGGTAGGGCTAGTTTTATTGCTTTAGAAACAGATCCCAATGTCTTCAAAGACTGTACAGAAAGAAAACATTTTACCTCATATTCCACAAGCCTCTTTTCAGCCAGATCGGCCTTGTTTCCTGAAAGAGCGATTACAATATTGGGACTGGCTTGCCGCTGCAGCTCTTTCACCCAAGCCTTTGCCCTCTCAAATGTTTCCTACAAATAGAACACAGAACCAATCTATTAATTTACTAAATGAAAAACCACCTCCTTTGAAGAGTATTCACTTTAACTTACCGGCTTAGTGATGTCGAACACTACGATAGCGGCCTGCGCTCCACGGTAGTACATGGGGGCCAAGCTGTGATATCGCTCCTGTCCAGCCGTGTCCCAAATCTCAAACTTTACTGTCGTGTCATCTAGACAAACTGACTGTGCCAGGAATGCAGCTAAAGGTAACAAATAATAATAAATAAATTAATAAAAAAAAAAAAAAAAACAATTTCCGACTGAATGATGGAATGTAATTAATATGAATGCACTGGTAAGGAACACTGGTAAAATTGGATTTGGCTATGTGTTCATGGGTTATCATTGATCATTAAAACTGCACTCAAATATTCATGATTAAAGGATGTCTATTTAAATTATATGTATGTGTAATTATCCAGAAAACCAATGATTTAGAAAGGAAAATCATGAAAATACAGGGGTGCCCAAACTTTTGCATATCACTGTAAAAAGTTACCAATACGGCTTCTGTTTTAGACTGTGAGGATGCTTACTAATGCCATAACTAACACATACACTCAGTTTGGTGAAGCATCATACACTTACATACGTTTCGAAAACATTTGACATCTGATTTACGAACAAGAAGTTTATCTCAAATAAAAATAAAAAAAAATGACAGTAAACAAACAAAAAAAAACAATTCTTTAGCTATGATGGAATGTTTAACCCACACAAAATGTTTACATATTTATTAGCCACTCAATTCAAATCCAACATTTATGCCTGACCTCCAATGGTGGTCTCCTGAAACTCATCAAATTGGCCTTTTACAAAGCGCAGGACCAGGCTTGACTTGCCAACAGCCATGTCTCCCAACAAAACCAGTTTAAACTGGCAAATCTTGGTCTGCGGAAGGCTCCCATTCGCCCTGTTAGATCCACGGGTGTTCATGATGAGGGAAGGGTGGCCGTCCTCCCTGACAGACTTTCAAAGAGCAGCAGCAATTCAGCTTTCACGATCAAGAAACCTCTGATTTAGCCTTGCAGACACGATTGCTAAAACAGGAATAAGAACATAGTATGAGCAGAATGTATCAGATACTTGAAATGGCCCAAAAGTCCCAGACTTTTTTGTAAAAAGTTATCGATAGTTTAACCAAACTTCTGAGAGTATCTGAGTAAAAACCATTTCTCCTCCCACAATGCACTTCAATATGTTCTAAAAAGAGAGTTGGTTCGTTCTCATCACAAATTGATAAATAAACTACAGAAAAGATGTATCCAATGCAATCATTCTCAGATGTTAAAACAGCAAAGATACACTCACCCAGACACTTTATTAGGTAAACCTGTCAAACTGCTGGTAAATGATCATTTCCAGTCAGTCAGTCACATAACAGTTACATGTTGCATATACATTTATGGATGGACAATGGACTTGGAATACAGCATCAGAAAGGAAAAGATAGGTGACTACTGGGATTTTCACAACCATCTCAGGTTTACAGAGAATGATAAGAAAAGCTAAAATATACAGTGAGCACCAATTCTGTGCGTGCAAATGGCTTGTTGATGCTTGTGGACGATAGCCAGACTGGTTTGAGCTGATAGAAAGATTGTAAAAAGATTTCCTGGTCTGATGAGTCTTGATTTCCAGACATTTGGATGGTAGGGTCAGAATTTCAAGAAAGAATAGTTCCATCTTACCTTGTAACAATGGTTCAGGCTGCTGGTGAAATGGGGGGGGGGGTATTTTTACTGCACACTTTGATGACAACTGTGTGACTCTATTATGTCAATACGCAACAAACTCTCTAAGGAATGTTCCCAGTTCCTTGTTGAATCTATGCCAAGGACTAAACCAGTTCTGAAGGTAAAAGTGATTCAACTTGGTACTAGCAAGGTGTTTTATTACTAGCTCAACAATAAATCAACCATGAAAGTTTAACAGTGACTTTGAAACCAACACCACAAGTAACTTGTCTCAAAAAACATTCTGCAAAAACAATAATCTGTGTCCTAAATGTTGACAGGCAAATTGAGAACACTAAGACATTGTCACCTTTGTGGTGTCCCTCAGCAGCTGCTTATTTGTTGTCAGAATAAGTACCACTTAGTGCAAATATTTACAGCAGACCTTTTAAGGTAAGTAGGTTGAGGTTTAAAGCAATGAATGTGTGCTCAATGTGTGAAGAATGACAACACATATAGAGATGTCACGATCACCTCTATAAAAAGCTACAAACCCCTAAAGACTCTCTTAAAAGCAGATTCAGAAGAGAATCAGTATATATTATATGTATTAATTTGACAACCAGGTCAACAATTCTAACATATCGAACAAGTAAATTATTTTAATCTACCAAAACATCAGTCTGGATATTCAATTTAGGTAACAATAATATAACGATTAAGCTTTTTAATTGATATTTAATGGCAATCATTACATCACATGTAATAAAACATTGTATCTAATAACATTCATCTGTTTACCTAACCACGGGGTCTATTCTAAAATCAAGCATCTCTTGGTCGAATTAAAAACGTTTAAACAGCGCTGTGTCGTATGATGCCGGTACATTTCTATCAATCAGGAGTTGCTCTTTTGATTGGAATAATGATCAACAACAAAACTGTGACAGTCAAGTAAATATGTCTAATGTGATGCACTATAAAGACGCATTGTAGACTGTTCTTTAACGTGACTTGTCTCGACCTAGGCGAAACGAACTAAGAACACACATTTATAACAGAACCACATCTCTTACATAGTGTGATATGAAAATACCTGAATATCTAATAATTGCTGTCGGTGTTTGTAGCTGTTGTTTTGGCAATGACTGTTCGAATGTTGATCTCTCAGCTGGTTGTCGGGCACAGAGCACTTCCTGCATATTCACGCATGCGCTTTGACAGTTCAAACTAACGATTAAAATATTAAATTTTCATCTGCTTCTTTTTATTATAAGGTTGAGCGGAAGATCGTTGAAATTTCTTACATGTATTTTTCAAACGGGTCTAAAACACAAAGCAATACACAAAATTTAAAACAACATGTTTAAATTAATAATGGATATATTACAACAACTAATGTGAAAATGTTTCTGTTTTACAATGGATCCAGGTTTTGGGAAATGCATGGCGTAATCAGCAGTCACTGGCAACAATATCGCTTTTATTTTGAAATTCAGATTCAACCACAGTGTACTTGTTACGTCAACGTCATGACGCAGGCATGGCAACCGCTCAGTAGTAGTCAGTAACAGTTCGACAATTTTATTGATTGAGTTCCAGGAAAATAAATATAGCTATTTAGAGGTTGAAGGTTATACATGATTTGACCTCTTTTATTATATTAAGGCGATCAGTTGGGGTGGATGTTGACCGGTAGAGCTGATAGATAACAGTCGAAAAAGCTGAAAACAATGAAGTTTGAGCGGAATCAACACCATCACATCGTTTGGTATCGTGTCGCGAGCATTTATGGACCGTAACTACCTAACCGTTTTTGAATCGTTACTGTATTGTTTACCATTGATGCAAGATTTGCCCATCTTTTGGACTTCTGGGACCTTTCAAAGGTAAAGTTAACGTTAATTGTGACGTTGCTATAAAGGAGCTAAAGTTATTGCTAAACCTTTAAAAGTTGTTGTCTCAGATTATTCTTTTAAATCACATTATTTGTTCATTTCTGGTTACTATTGTAACATTACATGTATATTGTTTTTAATGAGATGGATGCCCTTTTATTTGTTATTGCCTGTATTGATTTTAAGGAATCATTTTAACAACAATGTCGTTTCACATTTGCTTCTATTGTATATAGTTTTTTTTTTGCCCATGAAGAACCGATTCTTTATGATATAATGATTGCATCACAGTGAACATATAAATACAATCTATGTATTTCTTTTTTTAATGTTATTGCTTTTTACAGGTGTTCTTGGTTAAATACTTGCATAGTGTTGCTTTATTTTATATTATTATGTTTTATACATTATTAATTTATTTTGCACAGAGACAATATGCATAGAGTGTTAAATAGGAATTTGCTTTATGTAATATTTGGACAAATACAGTGTTCTTTTTGCTCTCCGTTTATCATTATCTTGCTTGAATGAAACATATTCATGTTATTTACAGTCTAACTGGAACTAATCTGTTCTATAGAGATGGAAAAATACTCTGCCTATATTTGGCCATGTCTCAACCCCTTCTTGATTGGGGTGCTCCCTGCCACACCACCAAGCAAATTCTGCATGCATTATTTGCGCAAGATGGCCAGCTACGTTAGGACACGAGATGGCTGCTTCCCCAGGCTCGGCTGGCACATGTGGAGACACATCGCTTGTGGGAAACTGCAGTTGGCTGAGGACCTTGCCTGGCTTTATTTTGAGACCTTTGATCTTTTGATTCCTCACACTGCAGAGCAGAGCTTGGAGTGGGCAGAAGCTCTTTCTCAATGCCAAACTCAACGGGAGCTTGAATGGCAGCGTTCTAAGGTGTGCACATTTTGTGTGACTGCTTGATAGTGTGATGCCAGTTTGCTATAATGATTCCTCTCCATTCTTCATTGTCTAGCTATCGGTGGACACTCTACAGTTCCTCCTTTTCCTGTATTTACAACAACTGAACCGAATATCTCTCCGCACATCAATGATTGGTGAAGAATGGCCCAGATGCCGATCCCCTTCTTTGAATGAGAGAGACACCAAAATAAGCTCCCAAAATAAGGTATGTGTGTGAGTTTTGGAAATGTTTTAATATGTGTTTAATACATTATTTTGCAGTATTTTATAAAAGTAATTAACATCAAGATGTGACCGTTATATTATTATATCTTGGTCAACAAAAATTTCACTGTGTTCTACCAGAATTGGGATGTCCAGGCTCATCTTACTTTCATCCAAACACACTTGCCCGAGATTTTAGAGCTGATAGTGGAGCCAGAACAGCTTAGCAGCTCAGGACAGATCTTGCGTGACCGTCATCTTACTTTAGAGGCAATGGAGAGCCTCAGCATCGTCTTGGAAGGATCTGTTGCCGTCAACCATAGTGTTCAACCAATCCACAAACTCCTAAGCCAGTCCCAGCTGCAGACCCAGGCTGGATTCTCAAAGCTTACTCGTTCCTACTCTCTGCTGAAGTTCCAGGATTTTCTCCGCGAATCTCTCTGCCTTAACCCCTTTGGCATCTCTCTCAGCTCACAGTCAAGCAAGAAACTGCCATGGGCCCTGCAAGGTAAACTAAACATTTGCACAAAAACATAAAATCATGTTGTAAAATAGTAGGGTATTTAGAAAAATGTGAGAGACAAGATAAATGGATTTTAAAGCTGTTTCAGACTAGGTGTGTTCTAAACAGTCACTGCAGTCTAACCAACTCCACTATGATAACACCGGATCCGGTTCTCTGTGATCAAGAGTGAACCTCTTCTTTTGGCCATATGTATGTGTGCTGCAGATTGGGTGCAATCAGATCAGAGACAGCTGAAATGGTTGGTTCTGTTACAAGACCGAGACCGTAGGAATGGGTTTCGAGACTAAAACCAGTCTCAGGCACTACAACACTGTCAGTGATGCAGGCATTTCTCTGTCCAATCAGGTCTTTATAGGCCATGCCTACTTTGGCTTGTCAGAAGATGGTATCAGTTCTGTTAGATTTGTCTCAGTTATAGGCCATCAACACCAAAAATGGAAAAAACACCAAAAATGTGTAAAAGCCCAAACAAACCAATACTATGTAGGGGAAAATTATTATCATAATTACTGATGGAGCGTTTCAATGCTCTGTTTCTTTCTGCAGTAGTAGGCACACTGAAACAAGCTAAAATATGCAGGAACTCCAATACAGCTCCCCCAGGAAGTCGACTGTTGATAATGTCACAGGTTTGTAAACAGACGCTGGCCAAGAATTCAGAAAAGCTAAATGACAGCAACATCAAAATCCACCGCTGCAGTGACTCATTCATTTACCTTCTTTCTCCTTTAAGGTAAGAAATCACATTACTTCATGACCATTTTGTTTTGTTATAATGTTCTTCCAAGGTTGACACGTTTTGTATGGTCTATCCTTAGAAGAGTATGTTGGTCTTGGTGTTGTGTTGGTCTTAATACTCCCAGTATTTGATGTGTCTAGGTTTTGATACTCCCACTGTTAGACTTGTCTTTGTCCCTAATGTGTCTAGGTCTCGATAAATATACAGTCTTTGTCAGGTCTTTATACTGTAGTCTCTGTTATGTCTTGGTCTTTATACTCTTTGGTCTATGATGTTTCTAGGTCTCTGTGCTCTGCGGTTTCTGACATGTCTAGGTCTCTATACTCTCTAGTTACTGACATGTCTAGGTCTCCAAACGTTTTGGGTTTCTGACATGTCTAGGTCTCAATACTTTCCAGTTTCTGACTTGTCTAGATCACTATACTCTTAGGTCTCTAAATTTATCTTTGGAATAGATACTTTCCAGTCTTGGTCTCAGTACTCTCCAGTCTCTGATCTGTTGACGTATACGTGTGTAACTTGGAGTGCTTGCTTTGCAGGTCTGTGACGTTAGATAAGTGCAGGAACACCACTATTGTGACTGGGCCAGTAAGGAGCAGCGTCCACATCCAGAATTGTGAGAATGTCCGTCTTGTGTGTGTCACCCGCCGCCTATCTATAGGGGGCTCTTTTAACTGCACAGTTCACTCCCTAAGCCCTACTCGACCCCTTCTCTTTCCTGGAAATGTTTCTCTCATGCTGGGCCCTTTCCACACACAATACCCAGCTCTAGAGGACCACATGGCTAGTGTGGGCATTGCAGTTGTTCCTAATCTGTGGAACCAGCCGCTGTTATTTGGAGCCGATGGTCCAGCTCCAGACACATCCTGTTATCGCATCCAAAACCCTTCTGAATTTTATCCACTGATCATACCCTTCCGAATGGAGGGTGACCACTATGAGGTCCCTTGGGGTTTGCCTATTGAATACCAGAAGGCATATGAGAGCAGAGAGAAAGTCATAGATGAATGGCAGATGACCGTGAAGGATGCACACTTGAACAAGTGAGAAAAGTTCCCTAAAAATACCTTGTGGCTTATGTAGTGTTGAATTTTTTTTCCGAATTTATTCCACAATTACTTTTCAATCGTGTACATCTAACTCATAATATGGTATTTTGAGACATTCAGCATTTGTTATGTCCATTTTTACTTTCTCTTCAGGGTTCAGAGGAGGCAGTTTCAGGCTTTGGTGGAGCAGAAGTTTCACGAGTGGTTGCTTGATACGGGAAAAAGACAAGAGCTGAACACCCTGCTCCCTCCTACTCTGAACCCATCGACCTCTACAGACCAGTTGCATCCCAGCCAGAAGTCAGACATTGGATCAAACACAGTGAAAGAGTCAGCAGACAATAAGACACTTTTTCCCACCGTTTGCTGAGAAATGCTACTGTAACATTCTTTTGTAAAATTGCTGCTGAAACATTAGGACTCTTCTGGTACAAAGTTTCTGAAAGCTGTATTGAGTTCTGGTTGCATGGGATGTGTCCTTAATGTCCTATTGACAAACCAGAGAAATCTATGCTGGATTAGTTAATAGAGGTTTCTGTTGTGTTTAGTGTAGCTGCTGTTTTTTTATTTGCTTGTTAAGCATTAGTTTACTGTCTTTTAAAAGACCTATTTTGTTACAGTAGTATAGTGACATTATGAAAATAATGAAAAATTTGCGCATTTGCTGCATGTCCACAAGGCCTTACATTGTAATTGCACTATTACTATGTTGTCAATGCGTTCACTTCAAATGTCTCTTATATTCATGCTCTAAAGTCCAGGTTAATTTTGGATGAAATAGTTTAATAAACGAGGTTTATTCTATCTTGTAGATAACTTTAATTCATAGGTAAAAAAAACATGGTGACATTCAAAATGACCAAGCAGTTTACCCCCCCTTAGGATTGACTCCTAACACAGTATAAAAACTTCTTTGGCTCTTATAACCACCAGTAACCCTGTTAATCTGTTTGCAAAACTTCCACTTTGATCTACTGCACAAAACGTTTAAGCACGCTTCACTGAGGGTATTAAGATTTACTAAAATATATTTGGTATGAATTTAAATTATACCATTTTTAACTCCACCGTTTGAAGATTTGCATACAAATTACACATTTTCTAGTTTAGTTGGCTGAGTAGTTGGTAGCTGTGCAGTTGAAAAGAGCTGAGCCAGGGTTATGGGTACCATTCAGCATGGCATCACACAGTCCATTGGGCTGAGGCTCTTGGCATCAGCTGCGCTCCACTGTACTGTGTTTGTTGTGCCTCAGGAGACCAGTCATGGTGTGTCAGGGTGAATGAATGCCCATGCCAGGCGAGTCATTATCCTTTAATCCCCATTCGCTTTTCTGGAAATAAAAGTGAATAGTGTGAGAATGACTGACTCGAATTTTGGATCTCATTTTCATGACAAAGTGAATATCTGGCCCTCCCCTTCCAGTCATTTTGACATTTGAGAGCTGCATATTTAAACAGCCCCCAAAACATCCTCTGTGCAATAATAAACATGGGCAAGGTGAGTTTAAATGTACTATAATCTATGTAGAAATGGCGGGAATGCAAATATGACTTATGATAGTGCTGTAAGAGTTTTTTAGAATATGTTTAATCAATTTGATATGTTTGAAGTTTTAAATTAGGGCAGTTTTTCCAAAAGATAATTTTATAATCATGGATATAAAACTGAACGATACATCTGTTTCTTGTAGGGATTTGAGTTTTTATTACTAGTACCAGCAATATGGTTCTTAATTACTCATAGAAAGTAAGTAATGGTAAGTTTTCTGAAAATAATGTGTTCCTGTCAGGAATGGGGAAATTAAAACCTAATTACACATTTTCTTCCCAGTCAGGCCAACAGGTGCTATACAATAGACGATATAAATAATAATGCGTGTTTAGATGCGTTATGCTTAAGTATTTGATGTTTACAGATAGTATTTTTCGAGGACAACAACTTCCAAGGTCGCCGTCACGAGTGCGACAGCGACTGCTCGGACTTCCACACGTACCTGAGCCGCTGCAACTCTATCCGTGTGGAGAGCGGGGCCTGGGTGGTGTACGAGCGGCCCAACTATTCGGGCAACCGCTACCTGCTGACCAGGGGGGATTATCCTGGCTACCTAGATTGGATGGGTCTCAATGACTGCCTTAGCTCCTGCAAGATCATCCGCTTCGTAAGTTCAACGGTTTTTTTTGTTTATAATACTATTGACTATTAATTTTGATGTCCTTTTTTATCAGTAACTTAGCTTTGGGCTATTAAATGATGTTTAAGGGTTTAATAATGATACTGTTTGACATTTAAATTCAGTTAAAAGTGTTAATATATTTAATTAGGCCAGGGTGCTAGACTGGTGGGAAAACCAAGGCTCCTGGAGAAAAAATCCACACTTGCAATTCCAATTCACATGGGGAACTATGCTGGGAAGTTACATGATACTACTCCCAAAGAGGTGTGGCCAGTGTTTGGAGGTATTAAATTTAAAATGAACTTTTTGTTCATTTTAACAGGCAATTCAATAATTCATAGTAGTATGAAAAGGAATTCAAACTAAATCACGTTGGAATATTGGTCATTGTTATAGACAACCAGTTGTGAATAAATATCTATCTAAAACCTTCTGGGGAAAAAAAACAAAAACATAAAAATGCATGTAAACAGTTTCAGTACACTACCCTCCTTTGAATTTAAAAAACACAATTCACAGAATAAATGTAACTTTAATTTGAAATTAATTTAGCACTATTTTTTAGGACAATTGTTGATCATATTACCACTTGATGGGGAGATAATCTAATTATGAAATGATATTTTTTGATAGCCAATTACACATTCTCATTGTTAACTTAACTTTTAGTACAGGAGAAATAGGGGACACCTTTCGGATTTAAGGGGGTAAGGATTGCTTTACATATATGACATCAATGACAGAGCAATATTAAAAAAAAAATTATTTGCTATTGAATCAGTTCTATGGCCTATCCAGTCATGTATACACAGTTAATGAATTCTTTTTGCTATTATCTAATAACAAAATCCCAGCATAAGAATTTCCTTACACCCTCTCAAATGTTACATACCAAAACAAATGCATTCTGCTGTACTTTATGACCCACAATAAATGTAATCATTTTTTTGGTTAATACCATTAAATGGCATCTCCACAAACTCTTAACAAAACCCCTCTACGTGTGCAGTATAATTATGCATTTCTTCATATTGCACATCACAGTCAGCTATGCATAAGGAAGTCCATTCAGTAAAAAAGTTATAAAGTTTTAGTGTATTACAGTCATTCTATTTATCCTGACCTAAACATCCTGAAATGTTTTGACCCATGCAGACAAGTGGAATGCAGTACAAGGTTCAGCTGTACGACAAGCCTGACTTCACAGGACAGGCTATCGAGTCCATTGAAGACTGTCCATCTGTGGTGGAAAGGTTCCGTCTCCGTGAGGTCAATTCCTGCAAAGTGCTGGAAGGCTACTGGATCTTCTACGAGCATCCAAACTACCGTGGCCACCAGTACTTCCTGGAAAAGGGCAACTACCGCAAGCCAGTGGAGTGGGGTGCAATCTGTCCCACTGTGCAGTCTTTCCGTCGCTTCACCGAGTGAATGTTCTGTGTCCTAATAGTCATGTTCCGTAACCAAAGTTCTAGCTGAAATAAAGTATGGCTAGAGACTCATTTGTGTGAATTAATGATGTGACTCAACAGACAAGTATCGGCCTTAGATCTAAAGTTACAGGATAGGGATTGAGATGGGTTCCAAACGAGAAACAGTTTCCGCCTCCACCAACGATCAACATCTCAGTAGCTTCAGCTCCGAGCAGCTCAGAGCAGAATGAATGCAGCATCAAAGGCCACGGCACTGCTGTCTGCAAAGCACACAACACAGAGGTGAGAACGGAAAAAGAGCTAAACACGTTCATGCTTTGTGTTTGCAAAGTCTTTTATTATTTAATTATTGAGTGCATCATGTGTTATGCATTTAGAGAACTGGCGAACGCTGAAATTACTATTTGCTATTGAGTTTTTATATTTTTCCTATATACAAGTCTTTATTTTGGGAATTTTGTGAAGTTCTGTCTGGACTTGTTAATACAGCCAATTAGATGGTTTATTCAAAATCATCCAGTCATCCAATCTAGAATTTATTCATTTGTTTTTCAGTGTAAAAATGAAACAACCAAATCAATTAATTCTTTCATTTTTATGTTTTAACCAAAATTTAGTATTTTTTTTCAATTATGTGTTCCAAAAAAAATGAAGTACTCAAACAATTTATAATATTTTTATAAATGCAAACTCTATTATTTCGAGCAAATTACAGAGGCCACAAAAAAAACAAAAACGTAATATGAGATTCTGGCGACCTGTCTAGGGTCCTACCTGCCCAAAGTGCATTAGAGAACCTTGAAAGGGAACAAACTAAAAGGAAATTAATGAATAAGTAATACAGTATAACATTTACTCCACACTGGCCAAACTCATGCCAATGAGTATCAAGAAATGGTCAGTGAGAAGAAGCCCAGTAACCTAATGGATGACCAACGAGGGGTATTATACAAAACAACACAATGTTATCCTGAAAAATGCAGCTCTGCCATACAGTTGCATTTGTTTTAGTGAAGTCTTGCCCCAGGTAATATGACAAACAAGTGTTGTTTCGAATATATTAACAGCTTTCATCAAACAGCAGTGGGAAACATGGGAAGCTTACAGTGTCCAACTGGATCTCCAAACAGACTCCAGTGTTCAGATTCAGGACACAAACTCCTGGTACTCCTTTAGACTGAAGCCAGACTCCTCCAACTGCCACCAACTTCCCATCCACGACATGAGATGAGTGAGAATACCTAAAAACAGATATTTATTTTCACATTTGGAATTTCACTTTCCAAATGAAATTCCAAAGACTGCATTCGAAAGAAAATGAATGGCATTTTTCAAGTCAAAATGCTGTATATTATATTGCTACAGAAGGTTGACCTTCCATATCACTCCAGATGTGTAACAGGAAATAACGTAAGTAGCAATTCCTCAATTGGCCACTTGAGACAGGCCCCAGAAGGGAGTAGATCCTTTATAACCTCCATGTTAAACTGCTCAACTTAACAGCACAAAAAAGAGGTTTAAACTGTGAGGAGTGTGATTTTTATTTTTATTTTTTAACATTCATTATTTAAGCTTGAAGGTAAATTATATTACATTTGAACATTCATCCAGTGCTCACACAACTCCACGGCTGTCTGCGCCCAATCGAAGCCTCCAAACCTTTCATTAAAAACATAAGGGCACTGTAACAGACACTACTTAGATTTTGGTCTATTGTTGAAATACACCCATGATTATATGCAAAAAATAGACCAGTAAAAAGAAACATGCAAAGCCATAATTTAAAACTAGAGTTTGGACAAGTTCTACTTAAATGCTCTCCTCTGTGACCCTAGATAAGCATCTGATTTTGTCCTAAAGATGTACCTTTTCCTTTGACCTTTGTTTGACACTTCTTTTATTGGGACAGTCATTATTGATTATTGCAGTGTGTGTTTTATTTTTCACAGCTCTGGCTAGGGTGCCACAGATTATAAATCAACATGAATTGAATAAATTAAAGTTTATAGTAACAATGGTCTCCAATGTTCCTGTATACATTAAAAAAAAAAGGTTTTTAACAAACCTGGGAATTGGAGATGGATTGAAATTCTTTTTCTCCCAGTAGAAACCTGATAAGGTTGGCCTCAGATAAAAAGCATCACCAAGAGGTCTGCCTCCTTTACCCAGACCTCCAAATATCACAATCCCCCCTTCATAGGAACATGCCGAATGGGAATGACGTGCTTCTGGACCTTCCCCAATGACTGCAATCTGATTCAAACACAAAGAAATCTATTGCCCACTGTGCACTGGAACCAAACTAACATCACATGGATCAAGATGAACATAGGCATGTTAGAAAATGTACATTTAAATAAATTATATCCATTTCAAAACTGTAGAAAACATCTGTATTTCTTTGTGTGGACAACAAACGCTCGCCTCAGTCCAGTGGTTATCCTCCAGACAGAGAAAATGGGCATCGCCTAGAACCGGATCCTTTTCACTACGTCCTCCAAACACAAACAGAAGAGTCTTATCTAGAAGGACACAATTGTAAGTTAATGTTTGGTTCCTGACATTGCAGAAAACTAGCCAAAAGAATCTCACCGTTATAAAACATCAGAGTTGATGTATGCCGCCAGCGTGGCTTTGGACCAGTCCCAGAACAAACCATTTTCTCAAATGACAACCGTAAGACTGAGGGGTCAAACGTAACCCAAAAAACACTATCTGATGGGTTCAGTGGAGATGTCCTGCCTCCAAAGAGAACTGCACCTCTACCTGGCACAGAGGTTAACGTCTGATAGAGGGACACCACTACAGAGAATTAAGAATGTTCATTTTCAAGTGAATTTTAAAACGGAACATTTTAAGAAAAGCTGTCTCAACCTCTTTCTCCGAGAATCTCTACACAGACACTTTTCCAGTCTCCCTTCTCTTTAATTAGGACCTGTGCTGTGGTGTCACGCCCATTCCTTCCACACCCTCCAGTGAGAACGATGAGTCCAGAGGCCAAAACAGCAGATGCCATACCAATTGCCTCTACAGATGGAGCTCCACATATCGACTGAATGACCAGAGGAGGATGCTGGTGCCATTGCGGGCTAATCTGAGGAATGGAGGGTGCTGGGAAAAGAGCAGATGAGTGTATGCTTTGTAATACCTAATACACTCAATGCTAGTATCTAATGATTCTTACCTTTGGGTGCCGTTAGAAGACCTTGCTTTAACAAGCAGCCCTTCAGGGATGTTAGAATGAAGTAATGAGAACACTTCTGGTGCCACTCCTTTTAAACAGACATTCCGGAATTAGGTTTTGGGTTGATTGCTTTTTTTTTTTTTTTTTTTTATGGGAATGGGGCAAATTTCTAACCTCAAACTCATCAAAAGGCTCCAGTTCTTCGACTTTCTGTCTCTCTTCTTCAGGAAGAAGATCAAAGTAAAATTGGTTCATATCCAGACAAACACAGTCATCCCAGCCCTGAGTCAAATAAAGATTGGTAACTATAGTAGTTTTCATCCCACACAATTGCAATTCAAAATTGTTACAATATATATCGTGAAGCTACTGGGAGATATCGTCTAGGAGCTGAAGTGTATTTGGTTCTAAGTGACTGTGATTCTAGTCACTTCTGAAACTTCTTTACCTTGTCTAGTTTAATATTTACTATTAGACAATTATCCTTTACTCACATTTTAACAAGAAATTTTATACAATGATCTTTCTCCGATACATAGACTTAATGCAAACATTAACTCTGCCCCCTAGTGGATGGATGACATCAAATGCTCTCATACAAACCAAACTAGACCCTAGCCTTCTTAACTTTGTTAATTTTTTTTTTTTCAATGATTGTTCATTATATAAACTACACCCCTATCCCACACTGATGAAATTTGTTGTGGGTGTGAATAACGAGAGGGAAAAGTCAATCATGAAGTCCTACAGCCCCTGACGTTTTAGCTCCAATCCACTTCCATACTGTATAGTATCCAAAGCAATAATCACACCATTCAGTCTGAATTTAAAGTATGCAAAAAGCAGGTGCCAAGAAATACCTGATTTATCTACAACTTCTGGCAATATTCTGCAGAGTTATATGATGCCATGTAGAATATCTGAATGGATGTGAAGATATGCAACTGATGCAAGATGGCCACATGATGCATTGTAGATACAGTTATAATGTTGGATTGAACTATTAAACAGATATAACTGTTATGGCTTGTGATCGTAGGGGCCTTCCAGGCCAGCAAGACCTGCTTAAGCCACATTATCCGAAGCGTAAGTAATAAATGAAAAAGGCTAAAGATAATGGTTGAGAATTAACATGGTCTCTTAATTGCTAAAAGTAATTTTACATTAAAACAGCACTAAAACTAAATGACAAGGCAAAAACCAAACTAATAAATGGAGCTAGATAAAGATATGAATAAAACTTAACCATTTTTAGAACTGAATTTTATGGAGTTGGACACAGGTGGAGGCAACAACAGGCAAATATCCTTCTGATCTGCCATTGGTCATCACTGGACCTGTGGAGCAGCCTTACAATACTGACAAAATTTAAATCCAAATTATACAGTAGGCAATTTATGTGTGGTCATTAAGACTTTAAATGACTACTAATTAGTATGTCTTTTTGGATTGTAGGTATGTTTTAGTGTTTCGTTCCTTTAATGACTATTACAACCCCAACATTTTCTAAATGTAAATGTAATGGCCAGATCTTAAATCACAAATACCAGTGGTGCTGCCTTTTTTTTTGTATTTTGTTAGAATAACCACTGAACCAACCATAGTCAAACTTGATTGTTAAATGCAGCACTTGAATAACCAATGAATAAATTATGATACATTTTAATTAAGATGCATCATTTCTTTAGAAAAATACATATAAATCTGGAAACAAACCTTCCGTATGAATCTGTGTGTTTGAGTCACAGTATCTGGATATTGTTTGAGAGCATGTATGGTGGAATTAAGCTTCAAGAAATGAAGCTGCATGACTCTTCCAAACGGATCATCCGGACGGATCTGTTCATACATAACAAACATAGACTGTGGAAGGGCTCTGGCAGCCCAGCCAATCACTGCATCTGACCTGAAGAAAGACAAATAACACCAATATATTCATAGGTGTTACTGGACATCCTATGTTTGCACTAGTTAAGATATTTTTTTAAGTAATAAAAAAGCTACATATTTTGATATTATGTCAATTTTTAATTAATACATGCTTTTTGTTGTTGTTTTAATAGGTTGCACTCCAGGCTGTACTGACCCCAAATGCTGATGTGATTCTCCAGCCTCACCAGATGAATTAACTCACCCGTGTGTTTCCATATAGGTCAAGACCACCTCTGACAAGATGAGTGTAGGAGCGTCCCGCTGTAGTCCAGCTGCGCTCAGAGTCGCCTCCACTTCCTGCTCCTTCCTAACATCCAGTCCAATGAGTTTATAATGAGCGCTACTGATGAACAGAGCATCTGCAAATAAGCAAGAAAGCAGCTGCTTAAACCATCACATGTTCATTCTAGGAGTACAGACAAGGGATGAATACTTAAATAGAAACACACTGTACACAAAATTCTGATTTCTTGTATTTGCTTAAATATTTTACAGGGCAGTATTATTAGCCATCTTTAGAAGTAATTACTTTGAATGGCTTTAGAACAAACCCCTGTGTCCCTGTGCCACTGCACACAGTGGCCATCGAAAGTCAATGTTGTTAACAGGAAGTTGTTAGTAACTCAGCCAAGCAATGTCTGATCAGGTTCAAACTTTCCTTGTGTGTTAAGAGACCATGTCTGAACAAATCTGCCAACATGGACCATCCTATTATATGGCGTTTTATACTGTTATTTTCGACAGTGTTTGAAATTTTGAACACTTACGTGTAAGAGACCAATGCCTACGAAAGAGCCATTGCTTATAATTGGAGCACGAACACCCTTTTCACAGTGAAACATGTGGTGGGAGTATAATGCTGTGGGGACTTTTAGGTGTGTTTGGCAATAAGAATCTTGTTAGTGTCGAGAAAAAAAAAGGTGAAAAGGGAAGACTATAAGATGATTTCAGACAACAGTCTGCAAAAAAAATTTACTTTTGGTCAACATTTTGT
Organism: Danionella cerebrum; assembly: GCA_007224835.1. Taxonomy (NCBI): domain Eukaryota; kingdom Metazoa; phylum Chordata; class Actinopteri; order Cypriniformes; family Danionidae; genus Danionella; species Danionella cerebrum. The sequence goes on from SRMA01025712.1 coordinate 278,624, forward strand.
CTTCTAGCATAACAGCCCAAAAGGTACCTCACTTCTTGTGAAGAAATACCTAAAATGAGCAAGGTTACTGCCCTGTACATAGCCCAGACTATATTATATATTATGAAACCTATTAAAACCCTACACTCTTCCTGAATAAACTATTATGTCTACGGTTTAAATGTTTATAGAATCTTCTTTCTGTTAAATCTCTCTTTGGAAATACAAAAAAAAGTTTTATTCTCAGTTTCCATCTTTACTGTATATGAAATGATTGGAATGATTTTTGTTTTGCTTTTATAAGGAAGTTATCAAGTATTAAACATTAATATTTTAAAATGGTATTGTTTTGCTCTTTAGTATATCCCATAAGTATTCTGCACTAAAACCAATAATGTCTTACCAGTCTGTTGATTTATATCAGTTTCAAAATCTGCCAATGCATCCTTCAGACATGGATTATTACTGATCAAAGCCGCTTTACGATGAGCTACTTCTGGAAAGTCTATTTCAAAAACTGTGACACATCCAATAGCTCCCTCCATATGCAGCCGGAAATACAAGGAGTCAAACCCTGCTCCCAGTGACAGAATCTGTGATTTAAAAAGAAGGACATGTTGTTTCCAGTGTAAATACAGCAAACCAAATAAAGCACAATGTATTGTACCTGTCTTCTTGGGCAGGACTTTGTCACATGGAGAAATCGTTTAACACAATAATCAACTGCCCTCCATCGCACATAATATCCTCTAACATAGAAATACACACGACAGCTTTACAGAGTGCCCTTTGAGTGAATAACTTTAAAATAAATTAGCAAAATTCTAACACTTTTACCTATTTATCAGCGGAGCTCTTCTTGAGATCTTGGACACAAAATGCTTGAGGAGGTCATCATGGAAATAGCCCTGAGCTGCTGCTGACACTTTACTGACAACACTACTGTCATTTGTTCCTTGCACCTAATTAAACAAGTGAAAAGGGAGAGCAAAATGACAAAACTTGTTAAGATTATGATTACATATTGACACTAAAACTAAAAAAATACTCTTAAAAAATACCACTTTTACCGTTTGCCTCTATGGTCTACAGGCAAATCTTTGAATATTGAATCTAGGTGAAATATTTAAACTTTCATAATGCAAAGATTCGTAACACTGATTTTGTACATAGCCCTTAATTAATACACCACTTATGCATTGTTAAACTACGTTTAATAGGACCCTAAGACACAGGAGAACTCACTGCAGCATCTTTTCCAAGGTCTTTTTTTCTGTTTACTGGCATCACTGTGATCCTGACACGCGAAGGCTCCCTGCCGCTCTACAACTAGGAAGTAATACCGGAAAGGGGTAAATAAACACACACATGTGTATTTATGCAAACATTTATGGAAAATTTCGAACAACAAATTTTATCAATTTGATATTTCAATGCACTTACAATGATTTTAAACACCGTTTAATTAAATATTTATTTGTTATTTTCAAAGGACTTTTATCAACATCCTAACCCAAACGTCATTTCCGCTAATCCTTAGCGTGATGCTGAACCAAAAACTTGTGCTTAATAAGAAGAGGTTTACTTTTTGAGGTATGATTGTTTATAGTGGGTTTTTTGTCGTTTAGTAATGTTTTTAATCTACCCGAGTTAAAACATTAAATTGTTCGACTTTCTTTAGTGCAAATATTGTTTTGAAATAGATCTTCAAATAAGTCTTCAGATAAATGAAACTGCATTGGCCAGCTGAACAGTCTCGTTGTTTATTCGTTTATGTAATAAATTAAATATTTGTATATGCAACTTAGACTTAACTTTGATGGTGTCTTTAGTGAGTGATAGCGGTTGTTATATCCTTCTGGTTCTTCATTGCTTGCTAACTTAGCTGATTTTAAAAATGCACCCTTATATAACTAAACAAGTAATCTTGGTATAAACTTCTGCTCATCTTATTAAAATTACACTATTATAAGCTTACACTTACAATCTAAAGTGAAAATTTAATGATCATTTTATTGTTGTGTTAATATAACTAGATTATTTCTGTGATGATTACCTTAAATCAAAACCAAAATGCTGCCTATGATTTAAAATTTTTTTTTTTACATGATTTTTATTACTTTCTTCACAGAATTTTCTCCAAGAATCCCAGCCATTCCCCCACTACAACTAACCCTTCAGTTTATACATCCCTTGTTCCCTTGCTCACTTTCTGCTTGTCTCTGCCATAATGACTGAACCAGAGCAGCTCACTGAGGTCCCAGCCTCTCTCAAGCGTTTGGCAAAGCAGGTCGTACGTGGTTTCTACGGTGTTGAACATGGTCTGGCCCTAGATGTGCTGATCCGCAACCCTTGTGTTCGAGAAGAGGACATGCTGGAGCTTCTCAAGTTTGACCGCAAACAGCTACGTTCTGTTCTAAACACACTAAAAGCAGACAAGTTTGTCAAATGTCGCATGCGTGTGGAGACAGCACCTGATGGAAAGACTACACGACACAATTACTACTTTATTAACTACAGACTACTAGTTAATGTAGTGAAGTACAAGCTGGACCACATGCGGAGACGCATTGAAACAGATGAACGGGACTCAACAAACAGAGCATCCTTCCGCTGCCCTTGCTGTATGAATACCTTCACTGACCTTGAGGCCAACCAGCTGTTTGACCCCATGACTGGTGAGTTTGGAATTTTTTGTGGACATTCTAATCACAAACAATCATGTTTGTACCTATCAAAACTGAAAAATAAACAAATTGACTGTTAATGCATAGAATGACGTGAAAATAACATTTCCAAATGTTTTCGTTTTAAAGGGTCATGAACTAGATTTTTTTACATAGTATGTATGGTTCATGGTTTTCCAATATATGGATCTAGTGATTTTATTCTATTATTGTAAAAACTGTTCTGAAAAAATCTTGTACCCAGATTCAGGAAGTTTCCAGAGCTATCATTGACACCTCTTTTTATCAATAATTGTTTTTAATATGCATGACTTCCTTTTGTGAAGCTCTTGTAATACAGACATTCTACAGCCTCATATAATGTAATATGCATATTAATTAGATAAATAGCAGCCATTGAAATGTTTGGAGCACCGCTTTCCCCATTACGAATGACCCTTTTTTCATTCTATAAGTACATTTCCAGTGCAATGGTTTCTCCTCAGCTTTGAACCTTTCCGCCCCCCACCAGAACATGGTTTAGTCAAATGTCTGGTAGGTTCACCCATTATTTTGTAATGCATACAGGGATCTGTGAGTAAAATGCTTGAAAGAATGTTTGATGCGAGGGAGAGATTGATTTCAAGGACAGTTTTGAACTGCCAAATGTTATCCTGAACTTAATCTCTAGAACTAATTTGAGAAAGCAGTTATAATAAGTTGAACCAGACACTATGTGCATACTTCCTAACACTCCAATTTTCTCTCTTAGGATAAAAGACACACTTAAGACCACAAAACTCTAATTAACAGGCAATCAAACATGGTTGAGTCTACGATTTATTCAAGAGCTGTCCAGGTAACTGTAGACTATAAATGTACATTGCTTAACTAAGAAAATCCCTTTCCATTTCAAGCTGTCGGTATTGGCTCCCCATGGATGAGAAAATGTCACAAAATCTGAGAAAGAAACAAAAAGGTTAAGGCTACAAGATCAGCAAAGCTGTACATATCAGTCAAATACTGTAAACAAAAAGTATAAAAAAATTTGTGGATATTTCTCTTTCCGTGAAATGACCCCAGATGTTGCCATGATCTTAAAGTATTTAACAAACAAACTTTGGCCTTGCTAAAGAAGTTTTTAAAACATGTTAAGACCTCAAAACTGGTAGCTCCTCCAATCATTCGTTTAATTGTGCTTAGGAGCACAGTCTGTGTGCATTTCAACAATGAAAATGAGGTTACATGTTTACTCAAGCGCAAACATAAGACAACTTACCATATGAAATAAGAAAAGTAAAATTATTCTTACATGAGGATGATATACAAGATAATTGTATATAGCAATAGGCAAGATAACACTGATTTTGAAATCCATAACCATGTAAACCAAACTTTACCTTCAGAAAACAGTATGAATCGTGCATGTTCTATTCAATGGTCCAGCCACAGAGCTGCATAAACACTAGATGGCAGCAGAGGTGAAATCATTCAATGCTTGAATGAACCTCACCTGGGGAGGCTGATTCATCAACTGCGTCAGCTTGTGCGCCATAATCATACAGGAAAGGGAAGCAAACTATTTTCAAAGGTTTAAAAATAAGCAGGCTGTAATCACGTAGAGGGTGACTGTAAGGTTTATCAGTCATTGACATCACCATCTGGCTTTTAAGCTTCTGTGCCCACTCTTTTTCAGCAGTTTTGAGTTATCTGTATTTAAATAGTTCCGTGTCTTTGTTTGAAAAGTTTACCTGAAGTTTTGACCTGCATCTGATGCACAAGGACTTGAGTTTTCAAACCCAAAACTGTTTTTAGTAATGTTCGCCACTTGTAGACATGACATGGACTCATTCTTCGTATGTCTCCAAGATATTAATAAGTGTCTATTTTTTTCCTTTTAACAGGCAAACCATTTACCTGATCTGGCTATAGCACTTTATAAACACGAATACTGTAAAAAAATTAGTTTACAGTTTTAAATTTGTTAAAACAATGTAACAAATATAATTTTATGTCCTGAAATTTTAATCTGAATAAATGCTAAATTTGCATAAAAATGTGCATTTGTGAGACATATAAATAGCAGTAACAACGTTTCACAATAGGTTGGTTCCCTTAATTAGACGCTCTTTATAGAACACAGGATTTTTTAAAGTTGCAAAATTAAGAAATCCATCTCTCTGTGTTCGATGGCAAGTGCATATATTGGTCTGAATAAGTTATTGTACATAAAAAATGGTAATTAACTAACGTGTATGACACTTTCAGAAAATTCACAAACAACCAGAAGTTATGCATTTACTGATCCTTCCAAACCATTTGGTTGTTAATCTGAAGTTCTTTTCAAGTGTTAATAACTAATGATATTTCAGAATCATTCTGTCAAAGGCTTTTTTTTCATAAGGTGTTGGTTGAGAAAATGTAGTTATTTTTCTTCCTTTTGACATTTTTGGATGGTGTGTATACAATTTTTTTTACAGATTTCCATTTTATAGATAATATATGGCAGTTTTCTGAAACACAAGTATGATAAGTCATCTGAATAGTCTTAAAAAGTCATGAAACAAAATGGCTAATGTTACTGCAATGAAGTATTGGCTTGATGGATTCTCTTTGGATAAGCTGGAGAAGGGTTAAAACTTAAACTTGCAAGTCTGTAGGAATGCCTGGACGGATGCTTATCCATAGTAACTTACAATTTTGGGATTATACACAATCAGGCTCCAGCTATTTTTTTTTTTTCATTAGTTATTGATCAATAATCATTTTAAAAGCCAGCACAACTTGAAAAGGAATTAGCATTGTCTAATTTTTATTCAGTTAGAGGAATGCTGCTCTCTGTCCGTTTTGTTTACATCTCTAAAATATTGCTCAGTGCAGTAGTTCCCAATATTATAACTGTACAATAAACACAAAACATTATTTATATATTGTTTAGTTAAGCAAATTATTCTCAGAGTTCATAAAACAATATTTCTTCTATACAGTGTCTTACATTTTCGCACCAATATCTTGCACTTCAAACAATAGCTCTTGTGAAATTGTTTTTTATTGAGAAAGAAAACCCAAACACTTATGGTGTTGTTCAGTTACCGCTCTCTTTTTTTTTTACTGCAAACATCATTTTTGTGTCTTAAGCTTCATACAGACTGATTGATGGATGAGAGGATGTAACAGGAATAGAGGGCTGAGTGAAAAATGGTTGGTGGGGATAGAGGGCAGCTCTTGCCGTGCCAGAGGTGAGTGATGAGTATTAGAGGAGCAGAAAGCCAGGTAAAGAGCGCATGATTCCACGTGTTCACCCTCACCTCTGCTCAAAGCAAATTGGCTGGCAGGGAGGCAAAGCTGTTGCTAGGATACACATCAGGAGGACAGGCGAGGATGAAGCAGAATGGAACGGCCGATGATGAAGCACCCTACTCAGTGTAGACAATGCCATTATATGCACACTGATTTCCCTTGTTCTCTCTTGGAGCTCTGAAAGGAATGAAACATGAATTTAATGGCAGATCATGTTCTTTGTTCTATGAGTGGGCTTAGCTGTGGATGTTTGTGATTGGCCCTTTTTACCCTGTGCTCTTTTTGTTCTTAGATGGCTTAGTTTTTATTAGAATAGGCGAGTGTATTGATCTGATTGGTGAAGCGCGTCAAGGTCCCCCCTTGTTGAGCAAAAACATTGATTTATGAAAATCTCTTTGACTGGTGAATGGTGAGGTGGTGGAGCGCTAACAAGTTACTCGTTGATTCCATCTGAATATCCCTTCACTGTGCTCATTTCTTTTATCTGTCATGAGGTTTGCTTGCATGTGTTGTATGTCTCAAACCATGTTTGGTTTTCTACTTGTTCCAGAATGTAAGTTAATAAAAAATTGATGTTTTGTTAATAATCAATAATCAGTCGGGAAATCGACTAGTTTCATTTATTTTGATTGACAGGGTAGAGTTAGCCTTGGGCTATATTTAAAAAGTCACTAATATTTAATGATGTGAAACAATTGTGTTCATTGGTCGATATGTTTAATCAATTGTAATGCATTTTAAAACTCTTCCAGCTATAGAGGCTAAAGATATGACGTCCAAACATTGTTTTACACAGCAATCTGTTTCACAATGTATCAACTACTAAATCAGAGGATATGAATGGATATGAGGAATGGATATGAAGACAAAATACTCAAGACAAAACAATAGATTGGTGAAGTTTTGTTTGAGGTCATAATTTAGAGCTCACAGGTCAGGGGGGCTGATATTTTAGCTATTTTGCCTTCTCCCTATCAGTTGTGATGTCACGTGGAAGTGGTACAACGGTATTACATCAAAAATTACATTTATAAAGTGGAATCTGCTGTTCTGAGGGTCAAGTTAAAGGAGAAACCACTATGTGAACAACGCTGTCTTACCTTTACACTTTGTAAATGTCCTTTTTTTGGACACCTTGACTCTAATTTTCATTGTCACATTATTGTCAATCTATACACCTAATATTTAGTTTTATTTAGAACTGAATAAAGTGTTTTTTATGTATTGAGAAAGCATGCTGCAAAGTATTCATTCTGCGCCCCTGGTACAGTGGGCTACGTGTTGGACATCTATAAAAACGGCCTCTGCCTCAATTATCATGGCAGTTGTGGTCTAGTGAATACGAAAATTGACTGGTGATCAGAAGATCACTGGTTTGATCCCCAGTTCCCCTGAGAAAAACACAAGTTTCTAAGGCTGGTGCACGGATGCCACAGCTATGGCTGCCCACTGCTCTGGGTGTGTGCTGACTGCCTTGTGTGAGCACTTGGATTGGTTGCATGCAGAGCATAAATTCCTTGTATGGGGCACTCCATACCTGGTCGTGGACACTTTCAATTCACTTCCTGTCACTTTCTACTGTCCTAGAAAAAAAGTAAAACTGCACAGTGCTTTGTATCTATGTGATTTTTTTGAACAAAGTAAACTTTAACAACCGGTCAGCAGATTTAACAATTTATACCAACAGACATCTAAAAATATGATTGAGCGCAATATGGTTGTGCTGTGCGGTTTGTTTTGTAATTCCAAAAATTCCATGTGCAGTCTAGAGTGTGTACTTACTTTTACTTAATTCTGTCTGCACTTTAACCATGATAGCTTCAAGACAAACCTCAACTAAAAGGAAAATCTTTCATTTTAACCGCCATCTTGGTATGTGTGTGCTATTCAATATGCACATTTGTTGAACGTAAAATCGTTGCAGTGTTCCTGTCACTTTTTCTCAGACCTCTCATCACAAGTTTTTGATCTCACAAATGCTAAAATGATAATGGATTCATCTTTAAATGGTTGTTCACAAAAGTGCTTTTGTTCTTTGTAATAGACGGCCGAACAATGTGCCGTGTTACTTTCAAAAGAGCTCTGAATCACTGAAGAGAGCACTATGTAATTTAAACCAGACCTATTCAAATTTCATAGATAATACGATATCTATCAACACAAAGACACCAGCCCACTTTCTCTCAACACAAGGCTTAATGTATGCCTGCACACTAAAAGCACTGCACCGGGTCACTGCTAAACATGAGTGTCAAAGCAGGCCAAGTGCACTCTTTGATTTTAAACAAAGATGACAGCCAGAGTGTGTGAATGTGCCAGTGTTCAGAGCATTAGAGTTGGATAACTTTTGTTGGTTGAAGTCCAAAATGAGTTGTGGCAAATACATGGTTTTTTTTTTTTTTATATATTATCTCTAATTTCTTTCTTTAATATTCTTGGAAATTAATAATATTCCTTATCGGTTGCTGTGAAGCCAATATGTTTTGTTATATATATCAAGAGCACTGTGCATTCGTAGCTAAAAAAAGCTAAAAGCAAAATATTACAAAAGCTATGGTAAAAAAAAAAAAACATTCATGTCCAATACCCTCCATAAACACTATATAAATTGAGCAAACAGGTTGTACATTTTACTTTATCTAGTGCAGAGCTTCTAATGGGAATTTCTTTTGCTGCAAGACTTTTGGGGATTGTCTCTACCAGCTTTGCCCATGTGGAGCCTGAAATCCTTGCCCATTTTTTCTTGCAAAATAATTCAAGCTGAGTCAGTTTAGAAAGAGTGTTTGTGAATGGCAGTTTTCAGATCTTGTCACAGATTCCAGATTGGATTTAGATCTGGACTTTGACTGGGCCATTCTTACACATGCAGGTGTTCAATTTTAAACCATTCCTATTCCAGAGTTCCATCGGAGACCATAAACTCTGTCCATAGTTCCATCGTAGATCCTAAACTCTGTCCAAAGTTCCATCGTAGACCCTAAACTCTGTCCAAAGTTCCATCGTAGACCCTAAACTCTGTCCAAAGTTCCATCGTAGACCCTAAACTCTGTCCAAAGTTCCATCGTAGACCCTAAACTCTGTCCAAAGTTCCATCGTAGACCCTAAACTCTGTCCAAAGTTCCATCGTAGACCATAAACTCTGTCTGTCCAAAGTTCCATCGTAGACCCTAAACTCTGTCCAAAGTTCCATCGTAGACCCTAAGCTCTGTCCAAAGTTCCATCGTAGACCCTAAGCTCTGTCCAAGGTTCCATCGTAGGCCCTAAACTCTGTCCGAATTCTATCGTAGACCATAAGCTCTGTCCAAAGTTCCATTGTAGACTCTAAGCTTTATGTTTAGGGTCACTATTATGTTGGAAGATAAATCTCCGCCTCAGACTCAAGGTTTTTGCAGACTCCAACAGGCTTTTTTTTCCAAAATTGCACTGTATTTGGCTCAATCCATCTTCCCATAAACTGACAAGCTGAAAAGATCCAGACCCAGAGCATGATACTGCTACCACCATGTTTAATAGTGGCATGTTTTCGGTTTCCATCAATCATACCATTTTGCATTTAGGCTGAAAATTTAAATTTGGGTCTCACCTGACTCGAGTGGCTCTTTTACGCCCAGCTCACATCATCAAAAGAGCCTTTTGATTGTGAACTTCTCTTGCAAATAATGGATCCGATATGGCATTGGGAAACTTTTATTTTATTTTATTTTGTAGTGTGATGTCCCGTTGGCACCCATGGTTTTCGATAGAAGCACATTGTCGCATAAAAGAGTTTTTTGAGCATTTTTTTTTTTTTGTAAATCACCCAAACTCCTTTCAAAGGTGGTTTGTCTACTAGATGTAAAGAATACATGTTATTTCAAATATTTTTTTTCTGTATTAGCTTCAGCTTCATCTGACCATTTTACAATACACACTCATATTATAGGCCCTGCTGTGTTTGTTCTTGCCGTGAGGCTGTAAATAACTTCAGCAGCAGATGGCAAACCTGACCAAGTTCTCTTGCTGCGGAACCGCCAATGAATGCTGGGGCTAGGCTTGTATGTGGGTGTCTGTTTGCATTCTTGTGTCTAATTGTTCTCTTTCTCACTTAATTTCTCAAAAGTACTTGATGCTATGTAATTGTTTCTACTTAGACCAGCAGGACAGTTATTCCTGTTATGAACTATTGAATGGAATTTATCCTTACAAGTATCTGACTGAGCCCAAGATGGTAATTTTGAATGCCAATTGTGTCTTTTTCTTAGCGGGATTTCCTCATGAATATGTAGGAATATATATATTTTTTTTTAACGTGGCTGCTTTGTTTTTTTTTCCTTTGGAATCTATGCAAGATGCCCTGGCTTGGTGTTATTTGAGATATTCTGATCAAATGATAGAAATCTTTAAAGAAATACGGTTTAAATCATTGCCAGATTTGGATCTGAAAAAGTGGGCATGGAATCCCAAATTATTTAATTCTAGAAATAAGACTCTCCTTGAGGGCCCCAGTTTCGACAGAGGAAGACAAAGGTAATGGATGGTGTTGAGCAAAAGCAGCTTACACCTAAGTCTTTTTAAATTGAACCCATTGTCCTTTTCTACACAGGAACATTCCGTTGTACATTCTGCCAAACAGAAGTAGAGGAGGATGAATCAGCAGTGCCAAAGAAGGATGCCCGCACTTTGGTGGCACGATTCAATGAACAAATCGAGCCCATCTATGTATTGCTGCGAGAGACTGAAGACATCAACTTGTCTCATGACCTTTTGGAGCCAGAACCTTCTGAAATCCCAGCTTTAAAACAGAGGTCAGCACAAACTAAATGATGTGTATTGTTATCGATTGCCATCCACTTTGATCTTTAAAATATTCAAGGGATAACTGTCCAATTTGGGCAAATGTTAGGTACTGTAAGTATAATTATTTAATCTGCTACTTCTTATAGTCGGGAGCGAGCTGCACAGTCTGCTGCTGGAGCTGGTGCAGGGGGACCGGTCAGAGAAGTTTGGAAAAAGGGCACATCATACGACCTCTACACCCAGAATGTGGTCATCAGCATGGAGGATCAAGAGCCTTTGCCTGGCCAGAATGCTGAGGGCAAAGGCCCTAAAGAGAGGCCTGTGTGGCTGACCGAAAGCACGGTGCAGGGAGCTTACAACGAGCCCGATGCATTGAAGAATCGTGAGTCACATCAGCTTTATTATATCAGTTTAGTTTTCTGCTTCTCTACTTTTGGCCGACTAAGCACTTTTCAGATTTTAGTGTAGCAAACTTTTATTAATTTTTAAAAAAGCACAAACATGATTTAGTTTTTCCATTTTGGAGCTTCATTGAAGTCCAATATTTACATGCAAAAAAACTATATAGTTTGGAGGAATATCAAATGTATATTTTAATCAGGGACTGCCAACTGTTTAGCATATTGTAATACTAGCTACTATATATAGTCAATTCATGTTTGGAGGTGTTTTTTTATTATTTGACTGGTATTGAAATACTAATACTCTGAACAAAACTGCAATCCTTTGGTGAAATGATGACACCAAAGTTCAAAAGGACTGTTGTGTTTCCCCTGCAGCAGACTCTGGAGGGTCTGTTTGACATCCCACACACTACTCCATGTACTGCAGTCAAGTGAGCCAATGCTGCTGTGTCTGAAAATGCATCCTTGCATAATTTGCAAGGCTGTATATTATCCAGGGGTTCTTTTATGGCATTTGTTTTTCCATGTGAAGCGAGCTACCCCAGAATTTTTGATGTGCCTGTATTAGTGAACTGATGGTGATACAAATAGTATTTCGTCCAATACAAGTCAGTGAACTCTTAGTGGCTTACTATGAATTTAAAGACTTATTTTCTGCTGTTTTGATTTAGTTTGATAAATTATGCAGTAGCTGTTTGCTGATGGAAGTGGTTGTGGTCTAAAAACTCATCAATAATGAATTACTCATCGAATAATGTGCCATTGGTGAATATGATAAGGGGGGGGGGGGGGTAAAATCATACAGAAGCATTTTTGTAAAATTATGATTACAAAAGTTCTTTCCATACTTTTCAACAGTTTAGTGCACTGAGCATCTCCTGATAATCATCAGGGTTACATTTCAGCTTTTAGCTGGTAACATCCTTGACATACATGTATCCTGAACTTGGGCAATCATACCTCCCTCCAAAGCTGTGTGGGGGTGGGACAGGCATTTGAAGTAATTATTTTTACTGTCAGCCTTTTCCAGAGTTGCGTTCAAAAGTCTTTTTATTGCAATAAGAATGAATGTTAATTTCACTCAAAGTTACATGTTTCTAGCATTTATTTTGATTATTATAATCGACAACTAAGGGAAATCGTGAAATCTGTATCCGAGGTAATTGCAATATTTAACACAAGACCTATACATGAAAAGTCTGAGCATGCACAGCCCTCAATACTTAGTTGGGGCAACTTTAGCCAGAATTACAGCAATAGTGTGGCTGGGCATAGGGTCAACCAGTCTGTGCCAATGCTCAGATTTTAAGAGAGCTCTTCTGCGTTTTTGAGTCTGGTGTGTCACATTGTCACATTTGCTGGCCAATTAAGGACAGAGGTATCATAGTCCTTAAAACAGGTGGTAGCTTTGGCACAGTGTGCAGACGCCAAGTAAGAATGGAGTGCTTTAAAACCTCCTGGTAGACCAGCACCAGCAGATGACAAGGCACACCAAACTATCAATGACTCTGGATGTAAGCAAGTAAATGGTATTTTTCCTCTGAAACCTTTATTACTAAAGGAAGTGTACAATTTACGTCCATCACAGAGCATCATTTTTGAACACTCGGCAGCAGTCCTTTTTGCAGCAGACATTTCTGATGTTGTCTTGTTCAAGAGTGGCTTGGCACAAAAATGCGCCAACTTTAACCTTGTCTTGCAGACATCTATGCGTGGTGGTTCTTGAAGTACTGCAGTCCACTCTTTATGAATCTCCCCCACATTTCTGAATGGGTTTTGTTTCACAATCATCTCCAGAGTGTTGGTTATCCCTATTGCTTGTCATTTTTCTACCACATCATAAAGCAATTCTCAATTAATTTACTTGGACACAAGTAGAAGCCTTGTCTTGGATTCCTTGTGGAAGGTGTCAATGGTTGTCTTTTCGGCAACCAATCAAGTCAGCATTCTTCCCTATGCCTAGCCCACAAAACTAGACTAAAAGACCATTTAATGACCCTTTGCATGTGTTTTGAGTTAATTTGCTGAGTCACTTGAACTGAAAATGAAAAGAAACAAACATTTTAAATATATCAGCCTGTGTTAAAGGAAGACTTTACTTTCTATATGGAATTAATATCTTTCTCATTATGTACTAATTATATAACCAGCACCTTTATTGCAATCTGTTTGACCTTTAATATGTGTAAACAGACCAGAATTTCACATGAAGAGGGTTACTTAAACCTCTGAAATTACAGCATCTTTCATTTGAAAAGATGTTATAAATGATTTAAATTTTTTTATATTTATATTTCGTAAACTATGCTTGGTTTTTGTTTTCTCCAATTTGTAAATACCAGCTGGTGAGGACACTGCGATGACCCAGGAGGGAGTTTCTGGAAAGGGAACTGCACATGATGAGAATGAGGAGGTGATGCAGGCTCTGCTCATTCATGAGAAGAGGAGTGGCACAGCTCCAGGAGCTTCCGTTGTCTCCAGACCAACTCCGCTTGCAGCAAATGCCAGCGACTCAGATAGCGACACCAGCGAATCAGATGAGGACTCGCCACCCCAGGCTACAGCCCACTCGCTACGTAACACTCTGGCCATACAGCAAGGAAAACACGAGAATGAAGAGGAGGATGACGATGATGATGAGTTTGAGGAGGTCGGGGACGACCCTGTGGTGATGGTTGGGGGAAGAGCCTTTTCCTACAGGGAAGTTAGCCAAAGACCAGAGCTAGTGGAGCAAATGAGCGCTCAGGAGAAAGAGGCGTACATTGAGATGGGACAGAATCTGTTCCAGGACATGTATTTCTGAAATCTCTGCAATTGTTTTTTTTTTTTCTTCACAGGATTCAGCCTCAGTCTATTCCTTTTGAACAGTTGTTCTCGAGTGGTGTTGTGTGGTGTCCTGGAGATGAGGAATGTAGTGTTACTCATGCTTCTCACTTTTCAGACATGTACACATTCAAGCTCTGTGCCAATGACACTGCAGTATCACGGTTTACCAAGCATCAAACATTGGCAAACATGCTTCTATCTCAAATTTTTCAGTTTGTGGTCTTGCCTTGTTCAGAAACTAACAGTGTTGTCGCAGTGACCCCTGGGATGTTAAACTCAACAATACTAAGCTACCAATTGTTTGTAGTCTTGCTGTATGACAGTAATTTTCAGTCACAGTATTTAGAGATACTTCAAATAAAAAATGCAATCTTTATTCGTCTGACTTCCTCAAATGTGTTTGTAAAGAGATATGTTTGTTTAAAGAAACATTGCTGTCCTTGAGCACATTTTCTGTCACAATTTTCAGTTTGGTTTGTGAATAAAACATTTTTAGACACAAACTAACCTCCATTTCTCAAGTGTTACTAAGCTGTGATACAGAAATACCAAGATGGTTGTTATGGTAAAAAGCCTGGTTGCTATGGTTACACCATGTCAATATGAGTAAACTAAACTATTTAACCCAAAAACATCTTGTCTCTGTCATATACCAAAGCTGTGATAGATTTAAAAAAAATCTGGTTGCTAGGGTAAACAGTTTGGTTGCTAGGACGCTGTACGTGATGTCATAAAAATGTAAGTTGATTAACATACTCAAATCCAAATTTTTCGCTATTCATCCTGACAATATTTTTGTTGCAATCTCATGTGAAATCACACGGTTGATAAAAGCATGTGCTTGTGTTTCTCACAAATGCTCTCATGGGGTGGTTTCATAGTTTGAAAGTGACTTTTTCTAAAACGAAATGCTTGAATTAACAATGATGTAATTGAATTAGGAGTGTAGTCTCTGGGGGTGCTATGGGGCAGCTGTGAAAGAGATGGAGCTCGGATGAGTCAATGCCAATCTCACCATGGAGTCAGGTTAGTATGGATGTCCGCATGCAGGTGGTCATTTTAAAACTTTCTGAATCTGAAACTTTTTTTTTGTTTTCTAAAGGGTGTGGATTCTGTTTGTTGGTATTATTTAACAGCAAATGCATTTCTCAATGTTTTCAACAACATTTTACATTTTCAGTAAATCTGAACTTGTACAAAAAATACAATTCTGAGATTTAAATTGTATTTTTTATTGCGGAAATCTTAAAAACTGAGAACAAAAAGTTTTTGTTTTATTACAAAAATCAAAAGTGACAAAATAAACATTGAAAAAAAAACTTTGAAAAAAGACGAACATCTCTTAAACTTTATACACTGTTCACCTTTTGTGTCATTTAACTTTGAAAATCACAAGCCATATCACAGGTATTGTACTTCCAAGGGTAATGCCTTCTTTTCACCATTATGGCACTGTTTTGGATCGCACATTTACTCACATTTTTATTAGAATTACCTTACAAATTATGCCATAACTCTTTTGCTGTTCAAAAATATCACAATTAACCTACACAATATATTTGAAATCAAAAAGGTGAGTTCTGTCATTTGAACTTTATTCAAAGCAGCTGGTGTTATTGGCAAACGCAGAGATTTCTAAGGGTTAAACTCTCACTGTGTTTGTATTATTACCACTGTGATAATAAATGCTGTGATTTCTTCACCAGAACACAAAATAAATGTTGACGTCTATGAATTCACAAGACAAAAGCTACCAGTATCACCACAATCTCACAACATCTTATTTTGGAAAGGGTTTTCTAGTCTTTCTTACGAAAAGACTAGAAAGACTTTCTTTTTTGATGTGCCAGGCCAATTTGTATTAGCCAATAGTGAAGAGAGTGCACCAGTTAAAGATGAGTTGAAGGTTATTTTTGCATCTGGTGGGCTTCTTTATTGGGTTATAAAAGTGCACAGTGTCATCTGTCAGTCATTTAGAAAGCATTAGCATCTCCCGCGGCTGTTTCTGCTGTGTCCAATCTCAACATGCTGCTCTTTCACTCCTGAACATTCGGTCATTAGTTATGCTCCATTGTTTACTTCTCTCCATCTACCTCTAAACACACTAATTAATGTTACAAACATGGGAAGCTGTGGGTGAGCTAGGAAGCTTGTGTTAAGGCCTGCAACATGATAAACAAGGTAATTACAGCTCCCTATATCCATTTCAAACATTAATGTCTACTTTATTTAAATAACTTTAATCCAATCAGACGCATTGAACAGTTTGAAGTCTGTTCGTTTGTTTAAAGGTAGGGTAGGCTATTTCTGGGAGCTGATGTTTACTTTTTAACATTTTTAATAACTACACCACACATATGCCAATAAATAAATGATGCCAATATATTTATTGTGACTCAATAAATATGCTTCCATTACTGATGCATGTTTTTGGTAGTCCATGTCTCACTTATCCCTTCGTCCTTGAAACTGAGGGCTAGAGAAGGAGTTGAAAATATACCTATACTAACCAAAACTGGGAGAGCCCAACGAAGCTGTATTAGTCAATCAATTGGTATTGAAATATCAGCAAACGCATCACTTCTGGTACTTTTTATAAGTAAAAACCTACAAACATAACCAAATGATTATTTGACATGCCACGTGTGAGACCTTTTATAGAATATTAATTCTAACCCAAGTAAGAAGACTCTGAAAGCAAGGTTTAAATGTGGCTTTATTTAGCTTAAACATTATATGCAACTCAGATAAGACACCCTGCTATGAAAGAAAAATAAAGAAGGGGGGTCCCGAAGAGGCAGTATCTCTCTTGGGAGCCCAAAGCAATAAGAGGACAAATGTCTCCCAGCAACTTTATTTAAAGAGCTTGTAACTTCCTTGTTGGTGTGTTTTTCCTTTTCTGTCTCAAAATCAAGCAAAAAATATTTTTTTTCTATTGCAGTTTAATTCTTCAGATAGTACTAGTGCTTAAGTCCTGTTAATGGCTTTCTGTGTTTAACCATCTGTCCAAACATCTCTGGACGGAGCCCTTCACCTGCATTTGAAAAAAAAAATTGGGATACCTATTCACATCATGTTAACATGCTAAACAGAGGGATTGGGCTGTGGGGTCAATGTAATTTACATTGATAAAATCCTGAGTAAATGTATTCAGATTCAGATAAAGCATGACTGAATTATCTGTATCATCACTTATGATTTAAAAAAAAAAGAACTAAATATTCTTATCAATTACTACAGAGTAACTTTTAACTCTAATTCAGAGAGGGACAAAATTTTCCTGTGTAGGCTTTGTTAGGAATAAGGTTATCATGCTCAAATTAGTGATGTGAATAAGAAAAAACCTGATGCCTTTTGCCTCTCCTGGATCTTGTTGAGCATTAGTGTCGATGGAAATATGTTCACTTTTGCCTCAAGTGGACAGTTGATGAATTGCAGTTTGTCACTTTCCATATTACAGGGCAATTGAAATTTGGTTAAACTCCAAACTAAACAGAAATAAAAAACAAGCTATTATCTGTTCGTCCTTCAGTGTTTACCATGTGATTATATACAGCATGACCTTCACCTACAGTTAAAAATCTTCCATCTAAACCCAAACTTGTGATTCAGTGCCATCTCTTTCCTGTAGCATGTAAAAGGTCACATTTTAGGTTTCCTATGTTTGGATCTTATCTTTGTGGCCTCATTAAGGTCTAATTGATGTCAGTATGCAATTATGAGAGTCGGTGGAACTGTGCGCACGGCGAGAGGAACTGCCAGACTCTAGCTTTTGATGTCAAAGTCAATCTCACAAGGAATCTCTGAAAGCAGCAGCTGCCCATAGCTCAACCATGCTAATTGTTATGATACTTCCTGTCATGCCCATACCTGCTGTGTCTGAAAGAGTAGAAGAGTGGTAAATCTGTGAAGTATTAGGCTATAATTTCTGAATTCAAATCCTTTATATAGATGGGTGTTTAAGGGAATGCTGCTTTAGGAACCACCATGTTTTTGTGATGTCATCGATGAGAGCTCATGAGTATAAATTAGAGGAAATCGTATGAGTGGATTGGGCCATAGTATAGTTAATTTATGATAAAAGTTCAGATCTAAATGTTGAACCCATCGACTTAACTGTACGTGCTCTTCATCTCTCGATCGTTGATTTGTTTTTCGTGCCTCATTGTTCTGCTAATGGAATGTTCTACCTCCTGATCAATAACTCTGTAGTGACGCTTCATTACATGTCTCTGTCTGGAATGATATAAAGGCAGCTCTGTAGGGGAACATCATTGCATTATGTTTTAATTTCATACTAGGCTGTATTAAATCATATATTAAATATGCTTGTGCAGATGTGTTGCTGGTGGCACATGTCTGGACAGTTGAAGGTGGTGCTGTGGTTAAGGTGATTTTTATGTTCTCAATCCACTCCCCTTCCAGCTAGATATTAGCCAATCAGAATGTATTTTCCGGATTTTTTTCAAATATGGCCTCTAAAATGGTAAATGAAGCTTTGCGATGGACTTGGGAATGTCTTTTGATAATAAAATATTGAAATGTGCACAATCTTGAAGCTTTGAATCTAAAACCATCAACGTCATTTGCTATTGGTCAGACTTAAAAGATACAATTCAGTGCCGTCAGTCTTACATGATGAGCGTGTGTCGCATGCTTTTTATTGTTCTCCACTTTAAAATCCCTAGAGTAAAGTTAGCTATATCCAGATGGAAGAGGTGGTTTAACTGTATTTAGAGATGGTTCTAATTAGTTAATTTCATTCTTTTTTTTGCCTTTTGTTTCTGTGTCATCGCAAACATATTCAATATAATAAAAAAATAACTCAACTCTGACACTGAGCTATGTTAACTCTGTTCAGAGAGGGACCAAATGCTCTCTGAATAGAGTTAATTTACTCTGAACATTTCACTTTCTACCATTATCTATTAACAGGGTGTGACCGTTCTGGCAGCATTGGTTCAATCCTGACCATCGGTCAATCACAATAATGTAAGACCCTAATAATGAATCAACCCTTGACGGAATTATTTCTTGACTCATTGGAAGAAACTCGCGATCCAGCCAATCAGAAGCAGAGGAGGGCATGACTTTAGCCCCAGAGAGCCACAGTCAGGAAAACATTCCTCATCACATGACCATGAATTCCATAAGGATTTAATTAAGCTTGTAAGTTTACCCACTCTGGCAAATCTTGACCACTTTTCAGAAAACATCTGGCCACTCATGCTTAGTGGTTGGGTCATTTATTGTTAACATTGACAACCTTTTAGAAAGAGTAAACGGTTGTTTGACAATAAATGGCTTCAACACACCACTAAGTGGGAAACGTTTTCTGAGAAAAAAAAAAATTGCCAGGAAAAGAAAATGCCAGTAGGTGTAAATTTATTAGCACAGCGATACTGGGGGAAGGAGTACTGAAAAAGTGAAAAGTATCAAAAAACATAGTTAAAGCTGAGTAAATGAACCTGTTCTAAACACGACTCATCGTTTTCATTTAAGTGTCCACTTTAAACCCAACTAAGTGTCTATCAGTTGGTGCCGCAAATCAAATTCATGCAGCTCTGAAAAAAATGATGACATTCATGCAATTATTAGAACTCATGGCATTCTGTAGTGCTTTTAGCTGTTGTCAGGCCATTTTGCAATTTCAATCATACAAAAAGCTCCGTCTTTTCATCAGTGGCATGCAGTCAGAACAATCTCTGCTGTGTGTTACTATTATGTGTTTTCTTGGAATGCATCAACAAAGTCTCTCCCAGAAAAAAAAGATTTCTAAACAGACTGTTGTTTCTAGATGTGCCATTTAAGAATCACAACATTTGGAAGGAGCACAAAGTTACTTGAATACAGTATGCACAGGGTGGTTCAGCCCTTTTTTTGTTCTGGAGATCCTGCTCTCTCAGGGTCTTCCTCTCCCCCAAGCTTTCTATGTCTCTCAGTTTCCACAATTTAGTGTTGTATTTGCGTCTTTGGAGTTAAAAGCTAAATAAAACCTATAAACCTTCCAGAGTCTTCTGTAATGGGTTATGATTAACATTTCAATAACATTATTCAATAGGTATGGTATAGGTAAAACTTGTGTGCATGTGTACCTAGAAGAATTGCTGTTTGAAGGCAGTCACCCCAATTATTGATTTGGTTTAGATTTCTTTGTTTTTCAGTAATTGCATTTTCTTCATCGGTGATCGTTTTACACCTGGCTAAAACTTTTGCACAGTACTATATGTTCATAGTCCTACAGATATCTCCCGTTATAGAGGTCTCATCTGAACCATCGATTGTGAGAATGTAGTATTGCATGGAAAGCTTTGTATTTCCTTGGGCTACAGAAGAAGTGATTGGATGACTGTGGTCCTCATCCATATTATGATGACAAAAACCAAATTAGCATTATGTATGAACAGCCATCTATATTTCCTTGCCAAATTAATAGAATTTTGGAACTATATGAAATAAAACTTCTTCTCACTTTGCCTTTTAGTCTACAGTTCATGAGACTTTTTAAAAAAAAATTGGGTTTGTAGAGATTCCAATATTAAATGTACCAGAGGATATAATAATAACAAACGCCCCCATTTTTCTTCATCCCCATATAATCTTCTCCAAACATCTCACTCACTGGAACAGGAACAATTTGTAATTATCTTGATTATGGTAATGTCAATAATGTTAGTACTGGCGTGGATAAAGATAGTAATGTTGTTGGATGATGATATGAGTATTACGATCGGTAGGCTGACTATCATATTCTTATCGTTGAAAGACAGAGCTTGGAATTGAAGTGGCACCTGTGTGCTGCAGGGATGATGTGCTCTCCCTGTGTTCAAATGAAAAAGATTTTCACGCTTGTCTTCTTTCATCACCTTCCTAGTGTCTATGGAGATTTCCGTCATGAATCTTGTGTGGTTACCGAGGTGTTCATACAGGTGATGTGCTAATGATACAGTATCATTGCTGATTCACCTAGTGCTTTAGGAGCAAATTAGGCTAAAGTAGGTTGAATGGGAGTAGCATTCACTTTCAACACATTTTTCCACAATATTCTTATTTCACATTCAGCTTCTTCAAAGAAATGTGAAAAAGTATCGGAGGATCCATCCACCACAGGCAGTAAGAATCACAATAGTCCACCTTACGGTTTAACTTCAAATGTGTTGTGAATGTACAGTGAGAGAAATAACTTCCCTTAAATTTTACAATTCCCAACAAACGCAGCATTTCACTGTATTGAATAAACTCCACTTGAACCTAAATGAACCCTGCCCTAGTGTTATATATAACACTTTGAGTAAAATAATCTCTTATCCAGCATTAATTTTACGCAATCTCAGTTGAATAAGCTCTGCCCCAGTGTTAATATAGCAATATGTGAGTTGAATAAACACTGGACCAGTGTTAATGCAACACCACGCGAGCTGAATAAACACCGGCTCTGAGTTAATGTAACACCATGTAAGATGTCCAAACACTGGTGCAACACCTCGTGAGCTGAATAAACACTGGTCCAGTGTCAAAGTAGCAGCATGTGAGATGAATAAACACATGTGCAGTGTTAATGCAGCACATTGTGAGATGATTAAACACTGGTCTAGTGTTAAAATACCAGCACATATGATGAATAACCTATACCAGTGGTGATCTATCATAATTTGAATTCAATAAAACTGACTCAATGTTATTGTAACACCAAATGAGTTGAATAAATTCTCGCCCAGTGTTAATGTAACAGCACAAGTTGAATAAATTCTCGCCCAGTGTTAATGTAACACCATAATAGATTAATAAACACTGGCCTTGTGTTAATGTTACACAATTTGAGTTTGATTTTATTTGGCTGCTATTCAGTTCAATTTGCCTAATGGTTAAATTTAACAATCGGGCATTGTTTTTAAAAGTCTGCACCATTGACACCACCACCAGTAGCGCTGATTTAGCACTGTAAATTGTCATAAGATAACTTTGGGTGGTGTGGGCATCAGTGATCAACAGCCATAGACACCATCTAAATTCCCCGACCCTCTCTTCCTCAAAGCTCTTATTATCTTCACATTGAAGCCATCAAATGTGTTGTCCAAGAAAGAGCAAAATCTTCTAAGCATAATCCTTTTTTGTTAAGTTGTGTTGGAACTTAAAAAAGACACCAATAGTTTCTAATAATTTAGAAAGTTGCCAGTGCACCGCAGGACCTCTTTCACTCCAAAAGGGAATTTACTGGAGGAGGAAACTGGTCTACCCATGGAACCATTGGGAGAACATGCAAACTTCACCCTCTATTGGCCTCCAACTGGGAACCCTGAAACTTAGAGGAAGCATGTGCTCACTTCTTATAAAGTGATTTAAAAAGCACTAAAAAAGAAATAAATAATAAGTAAATAAATTATTGAGCAGAATGAACATAGATATCACATAGCAGCTTTTACATGTGAACTTTTTGCATTTTTTTATTGTAGCAATGTCAAATTACACAAATTGCTCAATATTAGGCTATTAAATGTATAATATATTTAAAAAGCTGGCCTCATTAAGGCTTCTCCCCTTACTTTCTTTTCCATTGCTATATTTCAGCCCACAAGTCTTAGGAGAAAAACAACAAATCTTTTCAAAAACCATACATTGTATCATTAGAGTGAAAAAGCAACACAGAATTGAAAGAGAATCCTCTGTTTACAATAGAACTGGGTAGGTTTTATAAATAGGCAGAACAATTATAAACCCTGGTAAGTTGGTTCATTATTCACTTCATATGCTCTGGAACCCGAGCACTAAATTACATTGTGAGAAATGACTATATTCAGAAATGGGGGTTTGTGAAAAGTTTGAAAGCGCTAGTGAGAAATAATTTGGATCATGTGCCATGTATTCTGAAGGACAGCGGAAAGATGCATGGCATGAATGCCAGTGATGTGACCCCTGAGAGTTGAGCAGCCTACTCCCAACACTTTCTAGAAGGAGCAGAGAAATCTTGTTGGAGGCGTAACCCATTTTTACTGCTGTCACAACTCTCTCCTAATGGTTAATTTCCCTTTGCTGTCTGTGATCATCTTGAGCCTGCATCCACTCAGCCTGTGGTCACCAGTACTTCCTTAAGAAGAAGCAAATGTTTATTTCTATACACTAATTCAGTTCCCTCTTGCTGCTGTAGCACTAGAGGCTAAATAATTAAATGCACTCGCACACACTGACCAAACAGACAGCCATACGGTCGTTACGTTCTCCATACAGCCAAAGTGAATTTCGTATACTGAGGCCTGTGAGTCATAGCTTTCAAATGACAGTCTCACAAAAAGCAGCAGCCTTGGAATAGCTTCTCTAAAATAAACCATTTCCACCTACTTTCTGTATTGCAGATTGCTTCGTGATTTTTCCAGAGAAACTGGTGCTTTGTCTAAATGGCAAGGCTGCTGTGCTTGGCCCATATCCTCTGTGTTTTGTGGATAAAGGTAAAAAATGTGTTTATCTGCATTCCTGATTTGAAGGTATGCACGGTTATTTTAGCATTTTGACCTTTGAATGTGTTTTAGAGAAATGTTTTCTCTCGCACCTGTTCTCACAAATGTGTCACTGCACTGAAATGGAATGCACGCTTCCGTTTTAATTGAAAAAGGGCAGGTGCTCATTACTCTGTTCTCTTAGCCAGTCAGGCGTCCCGTAATGGCAGGCATGCGCTTACCCGCCCATTTATATGTAAATCAGAAAAATCCCTGATGGGATGTTTGAGTTCCTCATCTCAAAGTCTGCTGCGTTGCTACTCAATTGCTGTTTGTCACTTATGTAAATTTTAGGTCGATTACCAGTGAAATGTACCAGCATTGAGCTGGACCTGGAGGATTTTTCTAAACATTGAGAAATGTGAACTTTATCAGTTCTGAGAAGTTTAACTTTGGGGTTGATGTGAAGAATGATATTCTTTGCATCAAGATTGAACAATAATTTGCTAAGGATGATATAAAATGATGACTCATGATTAATCAAATGAAACCCATATACCAACCAGTTACCTGTCGCCCTTTCTTACACCATTATTGTTGTTTATATTTCTTCCATTCTCATCCCTTATATTTTTATTTAGATACTATCCCTTTGAAATCAAGTTT
Organism: Danionella cerebrum; assembly: GCA_007224835.1. Classification (NCBI taxonomy): domain Eukaryota; kingdom Metazoa; phylum Chordata; class Actinopteri; order Cypriniformes; family Danionidae; genus Danionella; species Danionella cerebrum. The sequence goes on from SRMA01025712.1 coordinate 302,672, forward strand.
CAAGCCTAATGGTATTATAGGAGAATATCTATCCGAGTAGTTTGTGCCTTAAAATTTATTTGAAAATTTGGAATTTTATAGGGGTGTAACAATATATTGTGGCGCAAAAATGTAACTGTACACATCGGGAAGCTAGTAGAATATATCATCTTTGAATGTCCCCCATATGTATAAAACTATGAATGAAAAAGCTATTTTTAAAGCTGTTTCATCCTCTGAGTGCACAAATGTCATCACTGCCCCCTAGAGGCTGAAAGATGTTACGCACTCAAATCAAAACAAACTAGACCCTGGCATTTTTTGCCTTGTGGCCTTAAATCTTTTAAATGAGTTTTTAATGTCTAATCTTTTGTTTAATACTTTTCATAAAATAGTTTTGGAAGGCTTATGTTTTTATTAGTTTCTTTATTGATATTATGATGCATATCGTATCATGGACATGATATCGGGATGTGTAGCGGAGTATCGTTCACCCCTATAATTCTACAATGGAAGGCTTTCTTTTATTTATTTTCATTTGGGACATTGTTTATGATGCCAATTGATTCCCCAGACTTTCTGTATGGTTAAGAGTTTGCAAAACATTCAGAAAAATCTAAATCAAATCAATATTTGGAATTACAAATTTTTGCCTTGGGCGACACGGTGATGCAGTGGGTAGCACTGCGACCTTTCAGTTCGAAGGTTTGCCTCCCTGGAAGGAGTTTGCATGTTCTCGCTGTGCTTGCGTGGGTTCCCTCCGGGTACTCCAGTACTTTTTTGAAGAATTAGTCAAGTTACATTTCTTGATGTTTGATCAAACAATTGAAAACTGTCTTTTTAAAAGAGCAACACCTTTGTCTGGATGCTTTAGACTCTATTATGTGAGAGAAAATATTCAAATAGAAATGTTTGTTTGTTCGCGTGCAGATGTTTGGCTCTGGTGAGTCACTCTGTTGGTTACACAAATTTAGTTGTGACAGTGACAATATTCACCCACATTACCCAGTGAGAAATGCTGAGGAAAAACAAAACAAAAAGCAACAGATCTAGATTTGGATATTTTGATAATCCAGCTGCTCACCAAATGACCATAATGCTTAAATTTATAATGATTTGGGTCAGAGAGGTTTCCAACAAAATAATAAAAGTCATGGTTCTTTATGGAAACGGGTCGTATGATTAAGGTCCGGCACAGTCTTCACAGTGTTCTATCAGTTGGAGGTGAAAATAATTTTTTATAACTCACTTATCTGCTCATTGGTATACTGAAGCATTCAAAACATCTCCCACTGGGACTCATGTAAAAAAAGCCCAGTTCTTGGAAAAGACTGTAATCCCCACTCAACAAAACTTCACAACTGGCTCAATCCAGTCTGTTAAGTACCATTTTCCTGAATCTCCAGTGGCAACTTGCTTTACACCACTACATCAGTTTTTTTGCGTTGCACGCGGAGATCTATGGATGCAGTTGGAAGTCCTGCATACACTGGACTTCAGCTTATCTGAAAGCTATATTAGGTTTGCAGGTCTGCTTGACCCTGCTGACCTCTTCACATTGCGTGTCTGTTATGTTACAGGACTGTGGTCAACATTTGCTCTTTGTTATAATCCCACTGATTGTTGACTCACGGGAGAATCTTTTCCATGTGCATGGTTTTTGTGTGTTTTGACTGATGTAACATCGACAAATGGGTGTAAGGTTCATCACAGAAGCTATAGATACATTAAAACCAAAAACCCAGAGCGCTGTAATAGAATTGCCAATGTTGAGGACGTTTTTTTCCATCTGTGATGAAAGGTACACCATTGAGCATTCTAAAGATATACTGTGCCTCAAACCATTAAACTTTGAGGAAGGAGGGCGCCCACCTGATGACCCCAATACATGAACAACAACCTCCTTTATACAACATATAGTTCTTCCAGCTTTCAGAGTTTTGGATACATGAGAACAGCTTATAGAGCTGGAGGAGGTGTTGTTGCACCTTTTTGTTTGTATTTTTCAATTTTACAAGGAGTTGCGCTTGAATAGTTGGGGGTAAATGTTTACAAAATAATAAAAATACACATTTTTTTGGTTAGTCTATTGGTAAAGTCATGTTGTTTAATGTGTAACCATGGCAACGGTGGAGTCACAATACAAATATGGCTGACGCAATGATGTCTTACAGAGCCAATGATATGACCCAAATAACGATCAAGATACTTCGACTTAATAGACTGAAACATATATTTCTTTCTCATTTCCACCCTAGAATACAAAATAGATCCATAGAGTGATGCTTGTTATACACCTCATTGAAATGATGGGAATACGCAAGAATTTACATAATTAATGTTTCATTTTGTTGTCCAATGTATCTTTTGTTGGTGTTCTCACTGTTTAGCCTAAATGTTTATGTAAAACAGCAACAATATGGTAATTTTATGCACATTCAACCCCAGAGATACCGATCACGTTTATCAAGAGCCTGCCCGTGATAAGGATTTCTATATCTCATGTCTTTTTGAGCAGGGATAACATACGATGCGTTTATCCTGACTGTGACAGCAGCCTCAGTCTTCCCCTTTTAGTAAAAATGAATGAAAATTCAGCATCTTTAAATTACCAAACACCTGCTTCACTACTGGTTGCTCACATAATATTTTAATGAGTGTAAAACCCAGCCAGAACTCCCCAACTGTATCTCACTATGGGATACTTGACGTGTTCTTGTTCCCTAATCCGTGTCTGCAGGTTCGAGCGGGGAGATTAACGCAGCGGCCCTGTCGTGCAGCACACACCCCGTGCCGTTGTCTTGGCAGCTGTGTTATCTTGTATGCTGTTTACCCTGAGGGAGCGATGCTGAGGAGGATTATTTAGCTTTTTTCTCTCTCCCCCAAATACATTCAACAAAGGGATTTCTTGTGTAATACCTACAGCATGCAGCAGAGGGAGAAAGTCCCTGCTGAGTTCTTACAGCTACATGGCACTACCGTAGCTGTGACAGGCCACATACTGCAAGAAATGAAACAACGTTGGGTTGTGAAAAACATCCCAGAATGGAGACGTTTGCAATATCACTGTTGTGATGCAGATAGAAAACAATGACAATGAGCTTTTATTCCAACAAAACTATTGGAAATTGAAAAATTCTGACTTTAAGGGGGGTTTCACACTTTACTTGCTTTGTTCGATTCATGTTTTTGAAAAGTTTTTTTTTTTTTAGAATTCCATACATTCATATTATTGTCAAGATCACCAGGCAGATGCTCTTAGTATTTTTAACGTTACATTGTGAAAAAAAAAAATGATGAAAATACTGATGCCATACCATTACGCTATTAACGCCAACTATTTATTTGAAGGTGGCAGTTGTCTATACTTGGATTCTGGATTTGCAAAATCGCTTTTAATAAAGCCTAAATGTTACCTGTATATTGGGACCATCTTCTTCCTCCAAACCACAATCAGTAAGTATGTTGAGATCAGTTGCTGTAGTGTTATCTGTAACATTCTTAAATACCGTAGACCTGTCAGGCAATGGAGGGGTTTTATACAAATGAGTCAAAAAATTAATAATCCAGTGAAATCTGAGACTCTCTTTTGCATGTAATTGGTGTGCATTATTAGTATGTTCTGCTGTCTATAAAATAATAAGGCTCCACATCTCTTAAGTCGTCGTATGCAAACTAAATATATTAAATATATTTTTAAAAAGTGATTTGTTTATTTAGTATCACATCTAGCTTTCTACATTACTTTATAAATTCACAATAGCTTGGGAGTATAATTTAAGCTTCTTATATGTGATGTTTCAGCTAGTTGTTAGTGGTGAATTATTGAATTGAAAGATTGCTGAATTCTCCCGAGAAACAGAGCAGCATCAATGTTTTACTCGTGGAGCTGGTATCTAAACATGAGCAGATTTCTGGAGAAAAGACTGAATGGAATAAGCCGTGCCGAGGGGAGAGATGATGTAAGCGTTTATGTAATCTGCATCTGGGAGATGCTCGTCACAGCGCCTCCTGCAGGCCAGCACTGACTGAGAACACGGATTGCATGTCAGCAACTCACAGCTTTTCACGTTTTGCAAAGATTTTTCATTAACTTTGCTTTTGTAAAAATTTATTTTATGTATTTATTTATCTATTTTTCAATGTCATGTTTTTTATATGTATACATATATTTATATGTATTATAAGTCTAATATATATATATATATATATATATATATATATATATATATATATATATATATATATATATATTCAAACCTGCACTAGAAAGTAAATGATTGATGATAATATTATGTTTAATTTCCTAAATCAAGTGAAGCCAAATAAAATAAAATACGTGAATCAAATGACTGCCTTTTATTTACATTACTGTCCGGTGGAAAACTTTATGTACAGAGCATTGCATCATCAAACGCATATATGAGATTAGTCTGGTGATGCAACAGTAATATTAAGTTTAACAACAATGGTGTAAAAAAAATGACTTTTTCGTTCTGAAGCACATGGTCCAATCGTTGCCTCTGGGAGGCGGGCGTTACAGCAGAGTTGTGGCGTATGGGCCAATCAGAAGAGAGAGGGGCGCGCCTCGCTGAAGCTCGATTGTTCAGCACCCTGGACAGTAGCTCGCACTCGACTGCGGGTGAGACTCAGGGTGCGGGTCGACACTGCACGCTTCTTTTCTGACAGATAACACTAAACAAAGAAACAGAGAATATAGTTCCACAAAACACCATTTAAACGGCGAATTTTCCAGTGATTTGACGACTGCTTACGAAATATTTTCGACGTTTGCTCGTCGCTTCACGCGTACTCTCTGCGGCGTGTCTCTGCGTCTGGGATCCCAAACAACCAGCGTTCAGTCAGCGTGAGTTTTGACCTGTGTTTCTTTTAAACAATACGACAGAGACGTTCATTTTACTTGAGTAAATCACACTTTAACATGTTTTGGACAATGTTGACCGGTTGGATGCAGTACCGTCCTGCGTAAGCCATGAAGTTTCCTGGTTCATTTCCAGCCTGCTTCAGGCTCCAGTGAGGTCTGCTCTCCCCGCCGTTCCACACAACTTCCAGTTTTTTTGTGACCAACAGCCTTATTTTTGAAAATGAGGATCTGTTGTGACTTTTTGTGTACATAGAATTCTAAAATTAACAAGAAGCGAGGAGCCTGAATTCGTGTTGTGAAGCAACCTCATCTCTTATGCCATTCAAGCGTCTCAACGGCATCTTTTGAGCTTGAGAGAACAGTATAAACACAAGCATAAAGATGAAGAAGTTCCGGAAGGTTTTGGACGGCTTGACCACTTCTTCACCTGTCAACCCTGGTGGATCTCCCGTGTGTGGCAGTGTTCCCGGTACCCCCAGTGCTGCACCAACCCCGCGGGAGCTGGAGATCCAGGAGACCCTGATGTCTGAGCACTTCCAGATCTGTAAGGTGGGTGTCTCCCCCCCCCTGTCTCACAGATGTTGCCTGTCATTGCTGCAGAGAAGTGCAGGTAGTTTTGGCAAAGAGGCCCGTGCAATCAATGTGCAGTGCACCAGCATCAGACCCTGTAAACACAGACATTTAGAGAATCTGGTACACTTGGTGAACGTGGTTTTCACTTTATATTGTCTAAAATGGTGTTTAGAAATAGAATTTTAGTTACATTTTTAATATTCACTCACCGACTACTTTATTAGGTGCACCAGTCCAACTGTTCGCAGTTATCTAATCACATGTTAGCAACTCAATGCATTTAGGTTTGTAAAGTTCATTAAAAAGTTTAACACGAACATCGGAATGGGGAATTCAAGTGACTTTGAAAATGGCATGGAATGTTTTTCAGAAATACTGGGATTTTCATGCACAACCATAGGGTTTGCAGAGAATGGTCAGAAAAAGAGAAAACATCCAATCCTGATAAAGCGTGAATCATCCCAGTTTGTTTGTTTTTTTGAACATGACAATGAGTTCACTGGACAGTCATCAGGTCTCAATCCAATAGAGCACCTTTGGGATGTGGTTGACTGGGATCGTCGCATCATGGATGTGCAGCCGACAAATCTGCAGCAAATACGTGATGCTACCATGTCAATATGGACTAAAATCTCGGAGGAATCTGTTCACTAATGATAAAGGCAGGTCGAACCTGGTATTAGCAGTGTACACCAGAAAAATAAGCTATACTTCTGATTGATAGTTTTAAAGACTCAGTTTAACTGCTCAGCAATGCAATTTTTTTGTAGATTTACAGGAAATACAATGCATTTCCATGAAATAGTCTCATGTATATTTCATATAATATCCTTTAAAACACATTTGTTATGGGTCCAATTTATTGTGAGGCTTGTGCTCAGTTCAGATGTGACAAATAGGCAGACGTTTTAATTTGAAGAAAAATGAAGAAAATGAAGAAAAAAAGTCTCAGCATGACTTATAATGTGACAAGTGATAAAAGTTAAAAACTGTCGGCTCTTGCTGCTGCCTCTCAGACTGTCGAATACTTTTTTGCAAGTTTAGATTACATGACCTCCCCATAAACATACTGCACATTAATAATAAATATTAGTTTCATATTTTACTATTTGTTTAAAAATATTTTAGTGAATATTATGTTCAGAACAACCTCATCCATCCATCCTCTCTTGCTGCCATTGATAGCGGCACCATCTCTATTTTAGGCATTTTCAGCTCAGTTAAGTATCTTACTGGGATCTGATGCTTATAAAAAGTGCAAGAGCCTTCTGTAGTACCCGGGCTTGTGTGATGTTTCCTGTAGCTATTTTTAGGGACCATGCTATCGCTGCCGGTCTTTATGGCGGATCTGACTGCAGTGCTAGCGTCTCTGCTTCACTCAGGATTGCGCTTAAAACCGGACATAATTCTCTCAAGAGCTTCGTTCTTTAAATGATCAGCGTTAGCTAGAGAAACAAGCCAGGTGGGTGTTTCTGAATGAACGTGTGTCACGTGTAGAAATGGCAGATTATGAAGCAGCTAGGGAAATATTCCCAGCGCAGCAGCTAATTCATTCACCGCCGTACGGCACACGCCTTGTCCTCCCCCTGCGCGGTGACGGGAGCGCGGTGTTGCGGTGCGTAATTCCCCGAGGAGAGACTTAACAGCCCTGAGAGCCGTTCCCATTCCTACGAGCCCTTCAGATGAAGTGACGAGCAAACGATTCTGAAGAATCTCCGCAAAGAGCCGGATTAGCCATTGCTAATATACCTCCGGCCAAGTGACTGGAACGACATCCCGTTTAAGTGCATTATGGGATATAAGTAATTTTTTGGAGTTTGCAAAAAAATAAGAGTGCGGAGACTTTAAGGGCAAAACAACATCTATTGTTTTTTTTTTCTTTTAATTTTTTCTTTCAATTAGAAAAAAAAGTAAATATTTCATTTTAAAGTACTACGTTCATTATTCGTTCACCTGAAGAGTTTGGTCCATAAATGTTAAATTGAGAAAAATGTACTTACGTTTCAAACTTTAATACAATATTACATGTCACTAAAACATTAAAAAAATTCGAATTTCCATTTTGATTTGTAACCCCCCCCCCACACACACACACACAACTCCATAGACTCATAGACGCTATGAATAAAAAAGTTTATTTTTCTGTGTGTGAAATATATCTAAACATCAATAGGAATTATTGTGAGGTCTGTTTATGTTTTGGGAAGCAACTCTTCTTGTTCCTATTATTTTGTCCTCTTTCCTGCACATGCTCTTAGCTTTATACTGTTTCTCCCCCTGGTTTCAACTCTGCCTTCTTATATGCTCCCTTTTCAATAAGAATATGTTTCCAATTTTTCCTACACTCACTGAGATCTCTTATTCTTGGGCTTAAGAAAAAGAACCTTGCTGATGCATTCCCCTTGTGAGTTTTTGTTGTTTTGTTTTGTGTTTTGAGTCTTGTTTCGCTCATAGTTAGATATTTACTTAATTTGTAGTTTAGCCACCGGGGTTTGCTCAACCATGGGCTTTTCTGTTGTGTTTTATTGGCTTGAAAAACTCTTACTTCCAACAAAAAAAAAAAGACTGACGATATTTGTAAAACTTTAACTCAAACAAAATCTAATGGAAACTTCAGAAAGACCAAAACTTATCAGTCTGTGCATGAACATCCCAGCCATTGTGGAAGGGGTTAGATATTTACCGCTGACTTATAATGGCTTTTAAAAATAAATAGGGAAAAGGCAACCAAATTATCTTCAAGAAACAAGAAAGAATTCTGGGGTTTGTTTATGTTGATCACAGTAAAATTATATCACTGAAAGCTCCCTATAGCAACCAAACTGTTTACCCTAGCAACCAAGTATACTGAAATCTCAGCTTTAAGAAATGATACACATAGGAGTTGGTTTATACAACATATGGTGATAAAGAGAACATTCTATTGTCACTGACCCCTCCATAGCACCCGGACTGTTTACCATAGCAACAAACTTGGCCACAAATCTCGGCTTTGGGAACTCAAAGAGGCATGATGGTTGTTTTATGTCCAACATAGTGACAAGAAACAGTATATTATGCAACTGACTATTCTATTGCAACGAAAAATCCTATATAGACAACCATAACATTTTTTTCAGATAAAAAAATACTTTTAAATGGTACTATTACTAGCCAATATTTAAGATTGCAGACAACTAGTTTACTTTACATTTTTATAAAACCCATATTTTTGGACTCTGCATTTAAGTTACACCCCTTTTTCCAAGACATACAGGCAACCTAACAATTGTTGTTATGGCAAGTCCCAAACTTGTGCACCACAGCTTGCTTCATCTTGTGGTATTTACATTATTCCATCCAACTCCTTCATTCATATAGAGTTAAAAACATTATTTCTGAACAATGTTAAATATTAAAAATTCACAAATTAACCATTTTCATTATAATTTATATATATATATATATATATATATATATATATATATATATAAATTATAAACCAAAAAAAGAACTCACCTAGTGCTGCTCAGAAAGTTGCTTTACAGACAGCTCACAAATCCACTGGTTATAGCTTTTCTCTGAATTTTACATCTTCTATATATGTTTCTATTGTGGCTGTCTTTGGATGGCTTTCGTGCTCCCTACAAACAAAACAAGCTCAGGCTTATCTCAAGGCGAAACAGTGGTTACTGACCCAGGACTGCCATGACAGTCATGTGATAAAAAGTGCACCGTGGATTGGTGTTTTATTCTGAGTAGTTGGCAGTTATCAAGTTAAAAAAAAGATCAATGCAAACAGCAAGAAGATTTGTTAACAAGGTGAGACTTGTGAAAAGTGAAGCTTGTTTTGGTTTAACTCTGTTTTTTTTTTATTGGAACAAAAGGTCAATTCTTTAGCATGTCTGAAACAAGGTAATCTGAGAACATAAACAGAATATTAAATAGAAAACATACACCAATGTGTGAGTGTTTAGAGACAAATAAGGTTTCAATCTATGGTTTGTCAAGAGCAGAGTTCCGTCCAATGTTGACATTGCTTTGGAGAAGAAGATCTGAAATAGACTGCTGAGCACCCTCTCATGTGTTCAAGAATGCACTGTGACACCCATTTCTGGTTATGATCACTCAAGTGAATCATGAGCTTTGACAACAGCTCCTGTCATGCGCTGTCATGTTTCATATGTGCAAGAACGAAGATCTCTATCTTTCTCCCCCTCTCAGTTGTCCTCAGGATGGATCAAGTGTGCACACAGTGATGCAAGGGTCAAAGGCATGATGCAAAAAAGAAATAATTAAAATGATAATGCAAGGAGGAAACTGTAGGGATTGGTTACTTTTTATAAGCCAATCAGCAATGCATTGCTCATATGTCACAAATAGAAAAAAAGCATGTTAGAAGCAACAGTATGTTCGTGTTTGTGCTCTGTCAAGTGCTGTGCATGGTGGCACAGGCTGTGCTCTAGAGCAGACCTCGTCTCTCAACCGGGAAACTGTGCTCACATGACCAGAGAAAACTAGTATGATTCACATTGAACTTGATTCAGTCATTACCCTCGATAGATTTTTGATAAGACACACTTGTAGGTTTAAAGACGCAGTATGAATGACTGGAGATCATCCTGAAAACAAGAGTGAGGTTTTTGCCTTGGAAGAAATGCTTTAACTTCACAATAACAACAAGAGGACGTAGGTGGTGCTTCTGTTGTTTTACGAATTTAAAATACAAATTTATCTGTATTTACACACTGAGGCACATTATACTCCCTCTCTGTGCTCTTTGAACTCATATTTTTATATAATCTCAAATGTATTGATTTTTGATTATTGGATTAGTTTTTATCTGCTTGTTGTCACCGTGTAGAGCAAGCATGCAAACGGCGAAGTTGATTATTAAACAAACACACAACAAACAGGAGCACTGGGAAACACAACCATCTAACAATAATGAACAACCCAATAGGAGCACTGTATGCAAAGGTTTTAAGCTAAGTGCAGTGAGACATAATGACTCTGATTTCCTTACAGAGTAGATATTCATCATTTGATTGGCAGCCATTACAGTGTTTTGTTTAAAGTATCATTTGAATTGTTTTAACTGTAGCACAAAATGTTATTATTAACTTGCCGTTACTTAAAAATGACCTCCACGAGTCGATCTTTCTGGAAAAAAAGGAATGGAGCACTTGTTTGTCGAGGTGTTATTTTTCTTTCGTCAGTTTTAAAAGACTCTCTGTCTCAATGGAGAATATAGATGTACTTAATCAGGCATGTTCCCATATGTAGATACCCTTTAAGGGCCTGTCACGTGCGGTTGGACAGATCGGTCCATTGGTCTTGAATGTGATGCTAGGACAAGAAAACAAAAATGCTTAAAACTTTTGCTTAAAAATATATAAATATATCTGATCTTTTTTGTATTAATAAAAGAAATATTCTTATTAATTGCATCATTGTAGCTATTCAATATATGTGTATATGTATGTTAGTGTTTGTCTTAAGTTTATGTAGGTGAATATAATATAAATAAAATGATTAATTAATGTTGCATCAGAAAATTGTCTGACATTCATACAAAACAAATCTTGAAAATGAAGGGGCTAGGTTGAATTTAATCACTGTTAGATCTCAGCCTGTGCAGTAAGTAGACATCGCTTTCCCCATCCCAAGATCCTAAGGTGACTACTGCTCCACTGGATCGGTCCAATGGAAAGCAGCACTTCACATGGTATCTACGTTTAGATATCGATGTCCTTTTCAGTATTTTAAGCTCTGAGAATGACTGCTAATTCTATTATTCCTTAGTTAATGTGGATCAAAACCTCTAAGATCATCAGTGCCCCCTTGCACGAGGTTGGAGAGCTGCGTGCCTCACCTATAGTTTCTCTTTGTCAGTGTTCGCTCAGCACAACAAAAACAATGCACACACATTTTCTTCTTTTCCTTTCGCCTCTTCCCAGTTTAGGGGTCGCCACAGCGAATCATTTGTTGATAAAAAAAACACTATACATCATATACATCAGCTAAACGTCATAAGTTCAACTCATGTAGAGTTTGAGCATTTGATAATGATCTTTATTACTGCAGTCATTGTGCAATGGTGAGGCTCAGTGGGTTCTGAACAGTTTGAAATTCAGTCATTTAAAAACAAAAACAACAACATCCAAATTAGTGAATTTAAATAAATGTAACATGCACATTACTGAATTACAATTTTTTCGCCATATAAGACGCACCCAATTTTAAATGAGAAAGATCTAGAAAAAAAATCTGAAACAAATACTGTAGTAAAATATTTAATATCAACTGTTTAAAAGTTAACAACAGTTTAAGAGCAATTATATGCCAGATCGGATCTACCGTATTTTGGATCAGTAAAAAAAAAACAACAAGACAAACATACCGGTACGTTTTTTCTTTGCCCCCACTCATCACTCTAAAGTCCACCATTTGTTATCACCATCACTGTTCCAGTGCAACATTGGCCCCACATTAGTAATACCGTAATAGCCAGTAACATTGTCACTACATTACTAATAATACCCAGTAAGATTGCCCCCACATTAGTAATAATAGCTGGCACAATGCAGCTGCTTACCTGCTCCTTATGATCCGCGCTATGGTAAGATCGACAAGCAGAGATGGGTGATGACGTCAGCGCGCACTGCCGGGTGTACAAATATGGCCGACGTATGGCAAACATCTGCCCTGACTATCCGCAAATGCATTTAAAGATAGGAATAAATGTATTGTGACTAGTAGTAAATATATTTTGACTGGACGTAAAGACATTTAGAGATATCTTCAATTGTAATTGCCCTAGTAAGAAAGTGAATTTGAGATATCTCCAATTATATATTGACTATTCAAAACCCAATTGAAGAAACTGCAATATAATTAAAGATATTAAAAATGTTAAAAGGGCTTGCTATAGCCGACGGCTCCAGAGCTAGGCCGAAGCCGCGGCCTCTCTTACGCCTCTCTTACGGCCGTGACCGCCTTCCGCTTCGCAACGCTCTGCATTCAGCGTATAAGACGCACCAACTTTTGGAAGAAAAAATGTGTCTTATACAGCGAAAAATACGGTAATATAATAATTGAATTTCCTCATTTCCTTCCATAATGACCTCTGTAGTTCATCGGTGTGGACAATAGACATGAGTGCGATCAGGTGGGGGCTTATGGAGAAATTATTTCCATAATTTAATGGCATAATTCTGTTAAATAAGCTACAGTCGTTCTCATTCTCAATCCTGTCCTCTCCAAATGTAAAGCTGTATTTCGAGAACGGTGTGTTTCCTCACAGTCTAACACTCAATTGTGAAGTTCTCTATTAACCTCGTCAAGCCCAGTGCAAGCATTTATCCATATTGGTCGCAAGTCACTTGTAGCATTACCCTCGAAAGATGTGCTTATTTGTGATAGGAGTCCTTCCGTAGCTTCTCTCTCGAATGACTCTAGTACTGAAGAGCTGCTCTGTTTCCGGATTGGCCTGTGAGAGCTGATCCATCTGGATACAGTAATCCAGTTAGGCACGTGCACATCCACGCTCAAGTACACAATGGTTTGTAAGCTCAGTAATTGCATTCTAACCCTCGCTCTTAGCGCTGCTCGATGCCCGCAGCATAAACAGCAGCAGGGTTCAAACAAGCTGTGCCCACATATTCTGTTAAAGTGACGTTTAGACAAATATAACGCACACTCTCACACCAGCTTGAACAAACACTAGATGGGCAGATGGATGAATTAACACAATTCAAAAGACAAGTGCTCTCCAGCTCTCTTCATGTTTGTTTCCAAACTCTTGGTACTTTGAGCCGGATTGGGTTCGGTTTGAATCGTATGATTGTCTTGTGTCATTATGAATGATTTTTAAAGTGGGCCTCCTTGTCCTCATGTGGCATCACCCGGTGATGACACACTTATTGACCCAATAAATAGGCCTCATTTCTTTTATCTAGCATCACTCCATCCTCCCCCCACCCGTGGCTACTTTCTGTTCTCTTCCTGTTCTCTCAATTGTTTTAACCTTATTTGTTGGTAAACCTAAGATAATTTCAGGTTGAACCGACTAGAGATCTGATTATTTGTTATCTAAGATTTGTAATATTGATACCTTCTTGGGTTTGATAATGTAACTTTCTCTATACTTAATTCAATAATAATCACTATATGAGTAGGCATCATAATGGCTTGACTTTTGGCCATAAAGAAGGGCTAGAAGAGGTGCAAAGTTTTACGCAGATTTGGTGTAAACAAAGAATGCTTTCAAAAATGAAAGCGTTAAGAATATATTTACCCTCAATGACCAATGGGAGAGGCCACCCTGTGTCTTGTTTTTCTAACACCTCTTTAACAGAGTTTGGTTGTCCCTTAACAACTTTTAAACTTCCTACACAGCTGCTTCAGTTCATAACTGTGTTTCAACTTACACTTAATGATCCTCAGAATTTGTTTGTGATAACATTTTATTTGGACTATTCTTAAAAATTTTAAGAAATAGCATTTTATAGTTTATTTTAGGAATACTCTGTATATATTGAACCATGTTTTGTTTATCATCTTACTAAGGAGATGTTTCTAAAACAAGCTAACTTGGTCTTTAGCTAAAACTATGAAACTAGTTTGTTCTATCATAATTTTTTTAAAGCATCATCTGTTTTTCTAAAGAGAGCTTACAGTAGACATACAGTATTACAGCTACGGCCCTTCATGAACAACATAAGGTTAAGTGATTTCTTGAATGGGGCAATCCACTGTATTACACACCTTCTGTCACCAAATTGCACTTGTTTAAAAGAGCAAGCTCTGAAGCAATAAATCTATCCTCGGGGATTCCAGGGATTGAACCCAAAGACCTTTGAATGTAATAGAGCAGTGTCCTACAACAAGCCCACGTCTCGTGTGCATTCTGGTAGATAAGTGACTTGCATTATAAAAAATTATGTTTTTTTTGTTATCAAAATATGATTTGCTAGAAATTTCACTCTAGCTTTGATTTAATTTAATGTAGAATGCTCTATTTTACGATGATAAAATGTGCATAGGTCTGTAATAAAATTCTTTGACAGACTTCTTTTCAGAAAAATGAGTCTATCATAATTTCACAAAAACAAGAGTTAATACGCTCACTATAAAAGTCCTCAGAAGTTCAGATTCCTGTGATTTCCTCCCAGTAGGGAGGAGTGAGAGAAAGAAGCTTCGGACACACTAGACCTTTGCATGAAAGAGAGCCAATCTGGCAACATCACTTCCTGGATTCATGCAGTCTGTGGGAAAATAACCGAATGGGACTAAACAGGGAAAACAGTCTGTTGTACCAGGAATCTCTTAGTTTATTGTATATAAAAGTGTGACCATATTAATAACAAATAATACAATTTGGAAAAATCCTTTATTTTTGCTCTAAATCATGGACTGGAAGACACATTAGTTCTTTTTGTTGTTCTGTCTCGTCTGTTTCTTCTTAAAAAATCTTATTTTTCTTGTTCTATCTTTGTCATAGTCTTCTATTTCTTAATCTGTTTTTCTTATTCTTCTTTTTCTTCTATTTTCATCTTCTATTTCTTCATTTTCTCCTTCCTGCATCTTTTTTTCTTTTAATTGTTCTTCTACTGCCTGCTCTTCTTCCTCCTTTTTTATTCTTTGTCTTCTTCTGTTTCTTCACCATCTTCTCCCTCATTTTCTTTTTTCATCTTCCTCTTCTATTTCATCCTTCATCTTTTCATTCTTTTTGTTGTTCTACTGCCTCTTCTTCTTCGTAATCATCTTTTCTGTTTTACTCTATTTCTTCTTCGTGGGGGAACAGTCCAAAGACGCCTCTTTTAGGTGGGTACCAATTTTGAGATTACCAGAATTTACAGCTTTAATGTAGCTCCATGGAACAAATACACTGATTTTAATGAACTTGTGCATATTTCAAACCTATGTTGTATAGGGTAATATCTTTAATTAAAGTTACATGTTGTTTAAAATGTTTGGAAAGAGGCATTCATTCATTCATTCACTTTACCTATGTCTTCTTCTTCAGGGTGGCGGGGCTAGTGCTCATATCCTGCACATTTTGGGCGAAAGGTGGGGGAACATCTGTCCAATACATGATTCATTCAAATTTATTAGATTTTTTAGCTGCCACCAAATTATCCCCTTGCCAAACCCAGTCAAGCAAAAAAAAAAAAAAAAAAAAACTAGGTGTCATTTGCCACCAGTTCTGCTTATTTCTGTATTAGAAATTATTTTAATCCCCATCCTTTTTTGTCTTTGTCCGGTCTGCTGCAGTATTAGTTCATGCACCTCTCGCTTGGACTTCTGCAACTCCCTGTTTTATGCCAAAGCATTGAACAAATAACAGCAGCATGAAAATACAGACGCATGGAAGATATCATTCCAGCACCAGCACTAGTTCCCTGTTAAATACTGATCTCAATTCAAGATACTCTTCTACAAATACAAGGCTCTAAATGACTTGGCACCAACCTATTTAAAATATCTTTTGCAAATTTACACCCACACACTCCCTTCGCTCAGGTTCTCTCCCTCCTCTTTAGAAACCTTCCTTTGGGGCTTGTGACTTCAGCTTTGCATCCCCTGCACTGTGGAGTCATTTACAGGATGAGTTTCGCATCTCAAGACTGGAGATCTAAAGATACCATTGATTCCTTTTTTAAGTTCAGTGTGTTTTTGTGTTTACTCACAGAACTGTGCTGTTTAGGTCTTATGTTGTTTTTATTGAGATTATTCACATGTTCATGCTTCATATTTTGCTTCCAATGGGTTGCACAGCATTGGCGCAACCAATCAATTGCTAAAAATGTAAATATAGAATAGTGTATGAATGCTAATTATCCGTCCTTGATTATATGGGAGAGCATATGGCAATACCTGTTGTTTTGGCAAAAGAATTAGCATGTGGATGCTGGTAAGAGATGGTGTGTGTGTGTGTGTGTGTGCGTGAGAGAGAGAGAATCTGCAGTCTTATGCACAGAACAGAGCGGTGGAGCACTGGTCGTGTGGTCTATTTATAGATTGGGGTCTAGACTCGCCTGCCCTCCCTTTAGAAAGAAGAGGCTAAGTGAATGAGCGAGAAAGAGAGTTCATTGTGTGTGTGTGTGTGTGTTGGAATATTTGTTGCAATGGAGAAAGAGTGCTTTGCAATGTAATTAGAATGAGAAAGATAGAGTGAGCGAGAGACCCCTGCTCGATGAATGCTCTGGAGAGCTCTGTGAAGTCAGTGCAGCCCCGGTCTTGCTACAGTACGCTTGTGTCCTTTCCATTACGTGAGCGCAAACTGAGGGACAAAATTAGAAGGCCAGAAATATAAAATGAGAGAGAGAGAAAGAGAGAGAGAGAGAGAGAGGGTGAGAATAAAAAATGGTCATGAAATATGGATGAGGCTTTAAGGATTGGGGCCAGTAGATGTATTTTTTATCCTCTCTCCCTAGTATGTATATTTAATGTCAAATGACTCTCTTCGGCATCTGTATGGGGCCTGTTTGTACCCCTCCCAACCTTTGCATTAATACGGGGAGGTCCCGGGTGTTCCGTGTCTGCTTCCTGCCATAGGTTGCATGACCCTGCTGGGACAGACAGGAGGTCAGGTCCCCCTGAGCATCAAACTCTTCTGCAGCCCATGATTAAAGGCGCTACGACTGCCCCCCTGCCCCTACTGCATCTACGGGAGACCTGTGGGGTTGTGTGACTGTTTGTGGCTCATTATTAGAATATTCTAGGCTGTGTTGTCATTATGTCGGTGTACAGCATCTGCATCGTGCTGTTGACCACAACAGAGAATTTCTCACAGACAGTGAGTCAGTGTTTATGAAGTGAATCTAGAATATTCTGTAAAATTATTTTTTTAAATGTTGCGTCTATTTGTATGTGTGTGTGTTGTATTGGTCCACTTTAAGTCTTGTTTAATTAACATGTTTCGGGAGCCATATCACAGGTCTTGTACTAGTTATCCCTTCTTTTCACTACTAAATGGCAATGATGGCAACGATTTGGGGTCTATTAAATGAAACGGAAAGACGATTGCACATTTTCTCACATTTTAATTAGACACAAACACTTTATGGAGGCTAATATGACACAAAAACTTGAAAATTGTGTCATAACTCTTGTAATCCCAAAATATCAAAACTACTATTCGAAACCTATGCATTTGAAATCAAAATTAAACAATAGGTGGTTCCCGTCATTTTTACTTAGTTCAAAACAGCCTGTGTGATTGGCACATGCACTGTTACATGCATTGACTTCTAAGGGTTGAAATAAACTATAATATTCATAGATTTCTGTCTGTTTAAATATTTGGCTTCTGTGAAGCATGATAGAGAAGAGAGAACAAGATGGATAGAACAGATGAATATGAATAAGGAACAAAATAGAGGATGCTTAAATAGTCTGCAATGAAGCAGAGCACTGAATGAAAATCTATAAGGCAAGGAATTCATTAGCACTCCTTGATTAATAGAGAAGATTACGTCACACTCATTCAAACACACACTGAAACAAAGCTTAGCCTCACCCTTGCAAAACCAGACCAATGCATTCCAGTCTTTGCACTCAATAGCCCCCCATGCAATAGTTGCATATGGCTAGTTCTCAACATAGCTCTGCTCCTGAGTAATAGCTGTAGAGATGCATGGAACACAGTCCATCCCATCTCCCTTACTCTGTATTTCTCTTGCCTTCTGATCAGACCATCCTGCTCATTCATCCACTACTTGCATCAGTCCAGAGCTATGCAGATGAATTATTGATGAACGTACCTTCATATGGGAGCCAAACAAATGGTGGAAGTGAGTGAGAGAGAGTGGATGAAAGATGCTTTTTACAGGCAAAAAACAAAGAGATAGAAAGGAAGTTGCCCGTGTCCTCACAGAATATGACAGAACCTCAATAATAGCTATTTTTGAAATATCTATACAACCATTATATTTTAAAAAATAAACAAAATATTGACTGAGCAGTAGATTATTTGTAAACTGTGCAAAATGTAAGATTTCACCACTAGAAGTTGCATTTTGAAATGACTGAGAATACACACGTTTAATACACGCGCATGTTTAGTGAGCTCCCGACACATCGACCCGAATTGAGATTCACACAAATCTTCAGAAGGTTTCTCAGCAGGGTGCTCTTCCTCTGAGTTGAGGACATATTGATAAAAGGATGCTCCATGTCTGAAGATGGTGTTTGCTTTACGACAGATACCCGCCGCACCACACGGGGCGCTACAACTTTAACCAGTGAAAAATGAATGCTAATGTAGGTCAGACTAATCATCTTATCTGAAAGCTGCTGGGACCACGTAACTTGATCCTGTACTTGAAATATCTTTATCTTTTCATGTTAATGACTCTTGAGGCAATAAAAGAAAATTGACATTTTCTTTCAATGTGAATCAGATAAACAACAACATTATTACCTCCCACTCCTTTGTGTGTCTGGAACGTGAGAGCAAGCTCACATCATCAAACTTATTGTTATACTGCCCCATAGAGGCCGACCATAATTTTATTTGTCACAGTGACATGTTAGCATGTTGAATTTTTAGCCAAACAAGCTAACATTAGTTAGAGGAATCATTCATATTAAAACTAAACATAATGATTAAAAATTCTCAAATTCCTGAAACTAGTTTGGCAAAACTGGGGGCGAGGAGGGAGCCTAAGGTTTGTGACGTCTGAGAACAAATTGTGGATGGATTTTGGCCATTATAGTGAGGTTGTATTCACACTAATGAGCCTCATTTCCATAAAAGTACCCTTTAGTGCAGTGTTGATGCAGGGATTTCTTATTAAAGAGCAGTTCTCAGTATATGTCCATTATAAAGCCAGTGTCACGATAAATTCAAATTTCAAGCACGGCTTATAAGATTGTTTGTTTATTTCCAAAGACATCTGTTTCATACTCATTTTGTTTGTCGGTAAATTTTGTAGATGCATCACAGAGAATAGTTATTTTTTAAAAGTTTTTTTTTTTTCAAATTAAGTTGTTCAGACTCAGGTAATAAATAAAACAGTAAAAATGTAAGGATTTCATGTGCAGCCAGGTAGCATTAGATACACGGACCGGTACCAGTCAGTGGACTCGGGCTTCAGGAACATTGCTTTAGTGCTTAGTCTTTTCACAATCTTGACTGTATTCAAGTTTCATCAGCACAGGTAGAATCTCAACATTTTGTTGAGTAGATTGCTTCTTTTGTTCTCCTCATTTGTTTGTTAGTTTTGGTGAACGCTTCGTCTAAATGTTGAATTGTGAAGCTAATGATTATTTTGGGCAAGGCAAGAGCTCTGATGCCGGTTATGTGATGGATTTTCATCTTTGTTGGCCCGCAGGCTCTGAATGGCTTGCGCTGGCTCTGGGTAGCACCTGCTCACACAGTCTGGACTTTTTCTGGATTGTTCCATGCACAGCCAGAGCTACAGAATTGAACCTGGCCCCTCACCAGCTCCATTGATTACTGTAATTGCCCCGCATTTGATGCAAATTCAACAAGTTAAATGTTTATTGTATAAAAAGGCACAGAAAGGGCCTGCGCTTCGGAAACTTTAAAGCAATTTCATTGTTTTGTTGCCTGTTTTGCCAGCTGCCACATGTTAGCAGGTGTGTGGATCTGAAATGTATTTAAGCTGCTAATGTCTAAAGCAACCAGAACTAATGCTCAGAAATGTGTTCCTGGTGTTCATTTCTTATTTGTGCATGTGATGGTGCTGTGACAAAACCTTTGTAAAATATTGCAATTGATGCACACATACAGTATGATTTCATCAAAGTACTCAAACAAGTTTGACATATTTATTGTGGCAGGGGGCTGCTTTACCACATGTATTTTTTTCCCAACTATTTTTTTTCTTCTTACTTTGCTCTGCTCCTAAATGTTTCCATTGTGTTATCACATTGTTCTCCTACTATTCCTCACACTATCCATTGTATCAGATGCCCATGGGCATTCACCTTGCTCTGATTGTGCTAAGATTCCTCACTTTATTCAGCCAGTGTGAGATTATTCACCATTATTCTGCACTTTGTTACATTGCCTTGCCCTTTTGTCTTGCCACATCTTTCCCATCTCACCTTCATCTCGTCTTTTCTACAGCTCCTACAGTCCCAGGAATTTATTAACTGATACACTTTGCTTTGCTATGTAGTTACTGAAGATTCAAATCCTCTTCATAACCAGAGCAGTCATTCTTAATTCTACTACTATTGTTACAGCATGAAAAAATACTAATATGGAAGCACCTTTCCTTCAATCACTGGAGCAGATATTCAAAATAAGAGTCCCCAATACCGATAAAGACCATTTACGTGAGTATTTACAGGCACCTTACAGCTCGGCACAGATTATTTCAGCCTGCTTACTTTTCCATAGGCTTCGGTACCTCATCAGAGGGGATGTGTTGTATTAGCCATTGTTTTCACACCACCCCTTCCATGACGTAAGAGTGCGACATGAGAAAACAACAATGGATCTCAAACACGTCAGCGCTCCCTTCCGTCTTTGTTGGCTCAGCCAATCAAGAAAATGGTGTCCGTTAAGAGCGATGATGTCTGTTCTACAACCTCCTTAAAGCAAGTTCCAGAAATGGTGTCAGTTCCACAACCACAACGCAAAACCGGCATTAGTGATGTTTGATTAACTAGTTTCAAGAGGAGATTTCAGAACTTGCTGCATCATCACGTTTTCAGCTTGTTATATCTCCGATATGTATACCCAACCAACCAGAGAACCACTGACATTGATCAAGCCCATTGTTCAACTCCACCTTTCACCTCTTTGCCACATTCTATAGGGGGATTTCGGTTCTGGATCCAGACGTATTGCTCAGACAGCTCACATGATACCTGACAATCACGCTTGTGACATGAAACCTGTGAAGTGTTAATAAACCATGTGATTATATATCTGCATTAATCAACGTGGAAAGCATGTATATACACTACACTGAGAAATCAACGAGTTCAGAAGAAACCTACGCAATTATGTTCCAAAAAGAAAGAGACCTAGCACTAACTCAAACCAGGAAACGCTTAACCAATTAGCCATGTTTCTGACATTATGTTCAGTTAATACTAATATCTTATCTTAGTGGTGGGCCTGCTTTCTGTATTTGTCAAAGCTTTGGTTTTCCATATCAAAGCTTTGGGAATATTTCATATGAAGCACTTTGAAACTGAACTGAAAGTAAGATGAGAAGCCTTGTTCTGAACATCTGAGAAAATATCTGCACAAGTAAACGGCTGCTGTCGAAGTGAAGGATGTGCTTTATTTGTTTTATTTGTTTTATTTTGTGGTTGGTTTGGTGGACTTTAATGTTTGGCTATGTTTCAGTCTTGATGGGTATGTTTTTGACAGTGGTGTGACCTTAAGCTGTGATGAAGTTCAGCTTGAGTGGTCAGCAAGGTGCCAGAAAGCCACGCTGAGATCTTTGCAGAGAGCCAGAGACATGGAGGGAAATGAGATGGAAAGTGGAGTGTTACCAGCATGAAGTATCGTTTGATTCAGAGGCTCATTTAGGTGATCTGCTGTCACCACCACCACCACCATCATCCCCATCATTGATCAAATGTGATTATATGGTTCCGTAGTTATTTATTCTCATCAATGAACTACAGCACAATTTCACCCCTAGCCTTTTTTCCACACCACTTATAGGTGACTGAAAAATGTCTAAAAGGAATGGATAACCCTTAGCGATACATGTAAGTGTCATCATAGAACCTTGACAACTGCTATGTAATACATATGCAAAATCTCTGCAGATGTTAACAGTAAAAAAGGTTTCAAAGTAAATCAACTCCAGTACTCACATCATGCAAATGTCCAGGTTAAGATATGTATTTTTGCATTCATTATGGAGGATTTTTTTAGCATCTTTATAGACAGAAATGTCTACTAGATTGAATGTAAATGCACAATGGTTATAGTTTTTATTAGTCAAAATTAATTCCAAAAATTCTGGCATAGCATGTGCTGTGAAATGTTTGTTTGAAGGCCTATCTTGCTTTTTTTTTAGAGAATATAAAAATGGGATTGGTTTATAGTTACTACTCTCAAACCTTTAGTAGAAACCAATAAACCAAAAACATTTCAGTTCATATATTCTTTTAAAACCATATTGTGTCGCCAGCAAAAAGCTGAAAGGTCAGAAAGCATGTTAATCCTTTTACAATGGCCACTTATTTTGACCCTATTTCCCAACTACTCTTAACCAATTCGTCCAGAAAAGATTTTGTCTCTTTTTTTCTTTTTTTTTTTACAAACTCCTCCTTTGCGCAATGAAAAACTGCAGTGATTTGTGGTCGTTGGT
This sequence comes from Danionella cerebrum, assembly GCA_007224835.1. Taxonomy (NCBI): domain Eukaryota; kingdom Metazoa; phylum Chordata; class Actinopteri; order Cypriniformes; family Danionidae; genus Danionella; species Danionella cerebrum. The sequence continues at coordinate 325,406 of SRMA01025712.1, forward strand.
TATGATTGGATTATACCATGCATCATGTGAAGAATGAGTGTGTGTCATATGGGCTGCTGACCTAGGTGAGACACCCCCCATCCTACGTGAGTCATCCAAACCCCCAACTGCCACCAAAAAAAATGAGGGTATGACCATATAAGTAACACCTACATTGTAGCGATCTAAGGCTCAATACAGTTTTTTTATAGAGTACGATTTTTGTGGTGTAAATAGATTTAAATAAAAGTTAAAAACATATCTTGATGACCATAAACATTGTGATTAGTGTTTAATTTTATTTTAACAAACAAAGCTGCACTGCCTTAAAATATTCTACGCAAACCAGGTTATATTTTATCGATTTTTCATCTTTTCTCTACATTTGTATTCCCTGTAGACGGTGCGTCATGGATTTCCCTATCAACCCACAGCTCTGGCTTTTGACCCGGTGCAGAAGATTCTTGCCATCGGCTCTCGCTCTGGAGGAATTCGACTGTATCCTTTTGCCTCAGCAATCCAGTACTGTTTCCTCCACAGTGAAATTTCAAGAAATCAGGGGGGCTTTCAGGGTACGGATAGCTGCTGTCTGAGGTAAGCTACAAGGCTGTCATGTTCACTGGCTTTAAAGAGTTCCCTGTGGCATAAAGGGGTGTAAGACCGTTTGACTGACTCCCAGAGGAATTGGCACACAGTGTTACTAATGCATTATACGGAGAATGACTGACAGAAAACTTGAGAGAGAGAAGGAGAGAGGGAAAAAATAAAGGATAAACAAAAGCTGTTGACACTAACGTAAATCAAAATTAGCAGCAGCTTTACATTTTTGTCTAATTTCATTTGAAGTATTTGTGGCTGCAGGCTCATTGGCAAATCTGTGCCAACAGAATCATTGAATTGAGTCTTTTCCAGGAATGTCTAATCTAATTCTTGAATCTTGTGTGCTTACAAGAAGTTATTTATTGTAGACAAATAAGACTCAATATTAAGAAGATGCAATAATACGAAGCGGCAACATATTTATAATATATGCAATCTGCCAAACGGGAAGGAAACTCTCAGTTGGTATAGTTTAGATAAACATGTTCCTTTCTGTATTACCTGATGCCAGCTCAAGTATCTAAATTGTTTTATGATTTGGAGACATTGGCGGCTAAAAATGAACATTTCGTTGTTTGTTTTCAGTAATAATGCTTTTATCACAAGAGGCTTCACGATGATATTGAGAATACAATTCTCAATGTACACAGACAAAGAAGAAGTGCTCAGAAAATGTGTGCTAGATGAAAGCAGGAAGGAGAAGAAGGATAGTGGGCCATTTATGGATCACAGTAAATTATCCTCGTGCTAATTATGGACAAGTCATTGCTGTAGATAACTGAACTGTGTTACTTAACTGTGAAGGATCACTATTTGTTTCTGTCTAAACTTACTATAATTTTATAAGTTTACTAGCTTTGTGTCATACAGTATTTTATCTTTATAAATTGTTTATGTTTTATCTTTATTTATTTACATGTTAATGTTGAGAGTGGGGTTGGATTAACCCTTAGAAGTCTCTACGCACAGAGGTGCCTGTGCCAAACAAATTGGCAGCTTTGAATTAAATAGGAAGGATGCAACTCGTCATTAATAGAATTTTAATTCCAAATATAACATGTAGTTTTCAAAAAGGTTGTTTATTTTAAAAATGTTGGTTTTATGTAAACATAACAAGAGTTAAGGCTCATAATTTATCCACCCCATGTTTCAGGTTTATTTTACAGACTCCGAATCCACGCTATCAATGCTATAGTGGGAAAAAAAGGATAACCCTTTGAAGTACAAGGCCTGTGAGATGGATTGTTTTTGGAGTGGATTCGTGGGACAGGTTCCCCTGCTTTTTGATCACATTGATCACATTTTTTTTTTTTTTGTATAAAATCAAAAAATGTTCATTCAAAATTGTATTATTTTTTTTTGGCTGTAAAAAAAAAAAAAAAGATTTTCAGATTTGTGTAATTTAATAAAAAAAATTGTTTTGTTTTTTACTACAATAAACTAAAATAAATATCAAGAATAGCTACAAAAATACTTTTTAAAAATTTAATTATTAGACCAAATTGTAAAGTAGCAAATACCTCTCAAAATGTCTGGACTTCTAAGGGTCTATCCAAGTCAGAACAATTTGGATGTCTTTGCAACGTTTAGGAGATGTAGCTCAAGCAGTAAAGAAGGAGATGTGTTTAGAAAAGACGAATAATAATTTATTGACTTGAAATTGGCTAAATATATTGACCTAAATCTCCTTTAAATAAACTCGATAATCTGGTTGGTTATTAATTACTTTATGTGTAAAGTAATTTGTTACAGCCCCAAAATTAAATATATGAACATTATACAGCGGTCCGCAGCATATCAGAAGGTTCTTTTCCTCCACGTCCAGACAATGCACAGCTAGACACAGATTGTGCCATGCATATTAAATATTTATGTTTCTTTAACGTCAAGATTTACGTAAGTCTACTCCACAGTATGTTCCTCTGCTTTATAACGGTGTTAGCAGTTGTAAAGTTGATATAAGAGTTATTATATACGTCTCGTATTTTTGCACTAGGCTTCTGGTCTAGTTTGATGCAGATTTCTTTCGCCTGAATCTTCTTAGGCTCTGGCTGGAAAGGTATATTTAGTTCTTGTTCAGAGCTTTGTATTGATTGAGCACGTCCAAAGTTAAACATTCACACTGCATTATTGATTATCAGCCTCTGTGTGCACTCACCGCATTCACTGTCTGCAAATCATTTTTATAGGTGAAAACTCAACAAGTGTGTGGATGTGTTTGCATTTGTACTCATGTTCAAAAGATTGGTAAATATATTAGAATAGCATCTCTTTGGGTTCAGAAAGAAAGACAGCTGACTGGTGCAAAATATAGCAATATATGGGCATCTTGCACAATGATGGGAACCTTGGTTCTGATGCCAAGAATCACATCATATTAGCTGCTTTGGTTGAAGTGAGCTGTGCGTGCCTACGTATGTGCGCGCCCGTGTTTGTGATGCAGATCTTGGCAGGGTGGCAGTACGCAATGCTGAGAGATTGGTGTGGCATTCACTTTACTGCAGCCAGCTATAACACAAGCTCTGTGAATGAACACAAACACAATCTCATCCAGTAAAATCATGTAGTTTTATTCATAACCTTACATTTATACCTTAACTTTATTAATTAAATTCATGAAATACCAAGGAAGTTTAGGAATATGTAAACAACTACAAAAGAAAAGCACTGAGCTCATTCTTGATTCGTTTTAAAATTCCTTTCAACAAAATACATTATACAGAATACAAAATACATTATACAGCATACAAAATACATTATTTTCTCATCCCATGTGCAAAGTAATTTGGCCCCTGACTGTACTACACTACATAATGCTGAAATTATGCAATTATCATGTTGACGTAACATATTATGTTAGCAGCTTGTGTGGGTGCATGTATGCGTGTGCATTCTATGTGCTGTTACGCTGCAAAAACGGATATCTAAGCAAAGGTTAAATAAGTAAATAAGCTTTCCTGTGGCTCAGTTGGTAGAGCATTGCGCTAACAATGCAAAGGTTGTGGGTTCAATCCCAGGGAAAGCAAGAACTGACAGAAAAAAACAACAAAAAAAAAACATGTTCATTCAAATGTCAGTCGCTTTGGACTTACTTAAAGCGTCTGCCAAATGCATAAATGTAAATGTAAAATGTAAGTAAGTAAAATTTATTTATAAAGCACATTTTTCACAGGGGAAATTGTCCAAAGTACTGTACAGTCAGCAATCCAATTTGTCTAAAATAATAACAATAAAATCAGAATAAGATATTTAAAAACCCATAACAATTTCAAAAGGCCTTTAAGTATTAATAAGTCTCTAACCTAGTATTAAAAGTCATAATATTGGCTGATAGACAAATGTCTAGAAGAAAACATTGATTTTTGAACACCATGGTTTAGGGGAAGGATACAGAATCAGAGATTTAAGCTCTCGGTTTGAACTGTGAGGTACATTGTAAGCAATTGGAAGACCAGAAACACAGTTCTAGTTAAGACCAAAAGGCTTTGCTAGGCAAAGAAAAATCTCAGATATGCGTAGTATGGTGAGAAAACAGTCACAGTCAACCCACAGACCAGCTCCAAAGACCTACAACATTATCTTTCTGCAGATGGTGTCACTGTGCGTCTTTGAGCTATTCAGCGCACTTTACACAAGGAGATACTTTATGTACGAGTAATGCGGAAAACAAAATGTGCTGCTTGAAGTATGCTGAAGCACATTTACTTATTTCATTTCAAATCCAGACAACAAACGTTTTATACATTTTTTTTTTACAGTTTGCATACTGAATATGAAACCTTGTTCCTCCTTCTGCTTAGTTCGAGCCGTTTCAGCATCCATAGATCCGCACTTCAGAACTGTATTCTATTTTAGTGTCAAATTATGAGCTATCCACGCAATGGGGAGAATGAATGGCTTTTGCCGTTGTCACAACCCAGTAAATCTTCACCTGGCTCTCATGATTGACATTCTTAAAATGTCATCTGTGTATTAATGCATTTTAATTTGCATCATGCCATTCATTGCAGTTTGTTCTTTTGTGGTGGCTGTTGACGCTGCTGTTTGTTTATTGCAACTCTACTTTTATTCTTTGCACAGCAAGCCTTACTGTATAAAAGTGTTCTATAAATAAGTTATACTTATTAAACAAATAATTGGTTGGAACTGACTTTTGAATTGCTTCCAAACTTTGCAATTTCAAATCTATATTTATTAGGTTGTGGTAGGTTGGTTAACCAATGTCTTTGTTCCTTTTGACACTGTTGCATTAAAGGTGGGTTATTGTAGCACATTGCAGAAAGTGAAAAGATTAGCCGACTGTCCAGCTGGAGGCTGAGAAACAGATCACCGCTATGTGTTCGTGTGTATATGTTCTCACAGATGTAACTCAATTTAATGTGCATTTCTCATGTTGGTCTGTATGTGTGTGTGTGAGTGAGCACATGAGAACAGGTAATAGAATTCTCCCCTGTGATAAGCTGTCGATTCTCTTCAAAGCAGAGGAGCGGAAATAGAGATAGAGACAGGAACGGCTAGAGAGGAGTGAAGATGAATTTTGGAGAGATGGGCGGTGTCGTGTAACCTTTGCCTGCAATTTTTTTCACTTTCTGTGCCTTTTTATTGGACGAGAGAGGCGGAGAGAGGGTGTAAAAGAGCGAGAACTGTTTTCATTATCAGGCAGAGCACGTTTGGAGTTCACCGCAGCCTCTGTCTAGTTAATGTCGGAATGATGGGCGCAACACAGTCACACACACACGCACACACGCACGCACACACGCTTCCAAACATATCTTCGGCAGCCTCAGAGAAGCATGCACAAACAGCACGGCAGTGACAGATGTCTTGTGCGTGTGGTCAGAGTGACAGTGAATAATGCTGAGATCTTCGCGCTGACTCCGATAGTTAGCGCGCTGCTGCCATCTTTCCTGCTGACAATATGTCACCCTTCATTTCAGGCCTTCTTTATGTTTATAACATCAGGCACCAGTTCTCACATGCTTTTTAAAAACTGCTTGCCATTTGTTAGACACTCTGATAAATTGTTCTATAATTATGAAGCTTAATAATATCAAGTGTATTGTAAACAAAAGTGCTTTTTCATGTTTTAGTGCTCATTTTTTGCTGTTGCATGCATAACTGTAGCATGGATTTTGGTCTCATTGAAATGCAGTTTTCATCATTAGACATGTTGAAGTTTATTTTTCAATCATAAATTATATTGTTTTCTTAAATACCTTCACAAACTACTAGTGCTGTCAAATTTAGTGTGTTAATGCATGCCGTTAATTTGAAATGTTTAACATGTCCAAAAAATTTAACACAATTAATGCGGTTACAGGTTTTTTATTTTTTATTTTAACGTTCAAAGAAGTATGGATAAGACTAAGGAAGGCCTTTTTGATGTTGTCTATTAATGCCTTTAATTTCTGCCTTTTCTCCCATTCCATATTTTTCCCCATGAATTTTCCATCGCCTTGGTCATCTGATCAGAGTTCTGTTCCAGTCTTCTCCACAACACAAGTCTTCCATGTGACTATACTTGTCACTATCGTTAAACAAGCCATGATTATTTGTCTATTAAGTTTAGTTTTTCCTCCTCCTTTGGTGAAGTCTTATGTTATTCAGGTTTTCCATAAGAGGGTCTTGTATGTTTATGCTATTACTTGTTTTTTTATCAATAAACTATAATCAATAAGGCTTTCAAGTCAACAGTTAATTCAGAGGATATTGATTTATTGCAAAATCCACGCAACAAGTTAAACAAAAAGTTCAACAAAACAATCAGATTTAAATAGTTTCTTTGTCTTGAGTTTACATTAATTATTTATATATCCAAATATTTCAGTCTTTTAATTGCGATTGTTGCAGTCTGTTAAGACCTCAACAGTGATTCTTGGTGGGAAAGATAGGTAAAAGTAGAACTTTTCGGTTAAGCTATGTTAATGACCTCTCTGAGACTTTAAATGTCTGACCCCGCCCATTCAGGCATCATGTCTCCAATCTGTAACCTTTTGCTGAGACTGCACTAATCGAGTCTGCTCTCTTGCAACAATAGTTCACCAAAGTGAGCAATCAGCTGAAACATGTAACACAGGCCCCGATCAATAGTCATGGATTCATTAACTCTTACCTTGAAATCAAAGCCACTTTTGACAAAAGACGATTAGTCACAGTGGTTAACGTTTTCTCCCACTTTAGCTTTTTAAAAATGTTTTATGAGCTCAGTACTAACATAAATATTTACTTTTAATTAAACTGTTTTCTGAGGTAGATGTCAGGGCGGCTGTACAAAAGTGTTGATGCATTAAGCAGGTTATGCTGTTAGACTTTGCCTCTGCATGTTTCAGAGTCTTAATTTCACAGATGGAAACAACCCTGCAAACAAGGAGAAATCAGAATTACGTGGCTAAATTGATTCAAGGAAGAGGACACCAATTATGATTTAGTTTGCATATATTAAAATTAACATTCATCCTTTTAGCCAACCTTGTGTTGTAGACTCTAGCCAAACCATATGCCCACGATTACACGCACACTGTAGCAAGGGACCCATGCAGAGAGTTTAATTACATTTGATTTAAACAGATTTACAGTGAAAGCTTTTAATTAAATTAATCAACATTTTATGGCATCAACAAAATACAGGACGTACACCTACACACCCATTGTCAAGGGATAAAGTCTTTCCATTGGGCTTTGCAGTTTTTACTCTAATCATTCATTGGAAACATTTCAGCATTTTTATTACAGCAAAATTTAGTGCATTATGTCATTTTGGCAATAGAGTAGTCACCCAAAGATGAGGAGAACATTTGGTTCCAAAATATACAAAACATTGTTTTTCACCCAATTACTCATGTAATGAAATGCTGTGGAAACATTCAAAGCAGCAGAATAGAAAGGTCAGTCATGTGTTATTAACCTGTGTGTGAAGCCTTTCATTCGTTCTTTAATTAAGATAATATTTGGATTATGTTTGTGTGTCCTTGAGGCTGCTGTCCTTTCAGGCTTCAGTTAACCAGCTCACATCTGCTTTGGTCTGCTATGCTTTGTCTGTTATGTTTGCATATTTCTTTGCAAACATAGGTTTTTTTTTTTTTTGAGTGAATGAACTGCATACGATCTGTCTTCTTGACCTGAACTCCTTTTGATTGAGTGGTTAAGCTTTGTCAGCTCTTGATTGGCTGTTATTAGTGGGATGGAGGGAGTTGTGGTTATGGTCTTTGTACGAGGCGAGGATGGAAAAAAAGATATAAATGGTGTTATTCGGTCATTATGCAGAAATGATTGCAATTAGCGTGACTTGATGAGTGTGGAGGTGGAGAGGTTGAAGAGCATCTCAAAAGAACGATGGAGGAATTAAATCACTGACTCACTGCTTATGATGTGTATTCCTTCTCTGATGAGGGGGGGATTAGGGCTGCTGGTCAGTGTGTGTACGGGGCCAGGGGGCTGTGTGGGTGGCGGTGGTCGTGGGTGGGGCCTGCCCCGGTCTTGTGGGATTTAGGTGTAATTTTGTGATGAAAATGAGGACACAATTGATAAAAGCCAGACTTTTTTTTCAGACTTTACTTTAATATAATAATTTTATTTATTCTCTATGCATTGGTTCCAACATGATCCATGGGTACTAGAAGTTGGGAACCAGAGGTTTGCTTCCTGTTAATGAAACTTTTTTTAAGTTTGCCTTTTTATAAAGAAAGCTCTATGTTAGTTTCTATGTACTCAGAATGTCTACCACATTCCCAGTTTACCTGACAACAAGAATAAAATTTTTAAAAAGGTCAGCAAAGCTTAAAAAGGTCATTCTAAGGTGTGTGTAGACTGTAAAACCCTGTTTGTTTTGAAATGTGACCTCATTAAATGTCGAAGTTACCATTGTGCAAGCTCATGTTACAGTTCAGCAGAGGGAAAAGATTGAAGTGTCTTTGGAAAGAACATACTAAGCATTCTGTGCACATAGACATAAATTACGCCTCAAGAGAATCCGGGGCAAGGAATCAGGATAAAACCTCTTCCAAATACACATGGGCCCATGTTCTATCGATATCCACAGGAGCCAGAGCCTCCCTGATCGCCTTTCAAGTCTTCCAGTTGAAAATTGTTTAACTAGAGCTGGAAGCAGAGAAGATGTGCTGTTTATATGTGCAGAATGTTCAAGCTGCAGGTTTTATATTTTTGTCTTGGTTACTCAAAGTGACACCAGTCCAAACTTTCTCCTTTAGCACCGTTAGTCTTTGCTTTCTTCTGGACGTCAGAGACTCAAATAAATGTAAATATTAACAGTACTGTTGTGTGCTTTTATAGCAGTCCAAAAGAAATAACGTGCAAAAAAGTAGCACTCAACAAGACAAATCCTATTGTTCCCAATATACAGTTTTTCTCATGGTTTGTTTACTCCGGTGGAACTAAAATTTTTTTGAATTAAAGATTGAACTCAGGATATAATCTGGACTCAGAAAAATAAAACTGCATTATGTATGGGTCCTGCACCAACATAATTGACATAATTGGGTCCTGCACCAAGCTTGATTGCAACTCTACCTTCGTGCTAAAAATAAAATGATTTAATCATAGAAAACATATATGTAGTAGTGTATTTCTGCTTCAAATTGTTTTTTTTTTGTTTTTTTGTACCACTGTTTACTCTAGGAAGCTACACTTGATTTTCATGCATGTTAATTCCAACCAAACAAAATCCATTTCTGCATTTTCTGTCCTTTGCTAGTTACAGTGAGGATTTGTTTCTTCCCCGTTCTCTTGCTCTTCCCCCATATCTTTTGCTTCCTTTTCTCTCAGAGCAGCGTGCCTTTTAGCTGAGTCATGTATTATGTTTAAGCTAAATAAAGCAGCGTTTTCTGTTAGATTCTTCTGTTAACCTTGCTGTCAGAAACTTCTTCCTTGATTTAAAATTCATATAACATAATATAGTAACATTGGTATTATTAATTTATTCAAAAGTAAAGTATTTTATGCCATATTTATGTTATGCCAGATATTCGGGCCTGCATTCATATAGTTACTGCCCTTTAAAGTGCAGTTATTGTTAGATAAAATGAAGCTGCAGACTGAACAGTTTTCCCCACTAGCAAATAAATAAAATATCTAAAAGATAAGACTTAAGAAATTACAAAACATGCTTCACTCCTGTGTGTCGGGACAGGACACACTCAAGCACAAGCGCTGATGAAAAAATGGGAAAATGCTAATTTCTCTTGCTCACAATCACTCCCAATGCAGCAGAGCAGCAGGTGGTTATTTTATAAAAAATGAGAGTTTGATAGAATTTCTCTACCATCCATTGTCCCTTTTCTCATCCCTGTTTTTTTATCAGTCATCTGTTCTTCTTTGATCATCATCATTCTAATTAGTGATTGCCCTTGAAAGAGGGACATGCCAGTCATTTCAATATGCTTGGCTTTTAGATAATGTTACAATTTGTTTCCCGTACTGACTAGAGTGCAATGAGTGCACAATGGACAGATGTGTTCTTTTGGGAATTGTGACATTTTGAATACAGCCAGCACACTGAGTATGGGAGAAACAAACGGCCCCCATAACTTGAAGATTATTTCCATGTTGTTTATTTTTGACATTTAGTATTAGCACCAGATTTTCATTAATGCTTCTTTTAAATGGTCGTAATGATAACTTATTGAGAACAAAGAGTTTTGTTTATTCAGTCCCATTCTAAAACGCTTAGTTGTTCGAGACAGCGGATGACTCTGCAAAATGCTATGAAAATGCCACAGCTGTATTCTGTGTACTCTACTGAAAGTCAGGTTTCGGAGGTCTTGGTTGTCTTTGAAAAATATTACTTGAGTGTTATTTCAATGCCACTGAAAGCTGTTTTCTTAACCTTTAAGTAACAATAGAGCATGGGATCAAAACATTCAGCAGTGACACTACTGTAAATCTTCCAGTAGACCATTCGGACCCTGTTTTATCTTCTTAAAACTTATTTAAATGAAGCACATTCTTGAAGCTGTAGCATCACGATCTTATGATAGCTTTACATAAGACATAGCTCACATTTAGAACACAGGTCAGCGTGTGCATGCAAGTGTGTGGGAGGGTGGGTGTATGAGTGTGTTTAAATCAAGATTATTCACCGGCCCACATTGTGACTCACCACTTGTCATCAGACCAGCTCATGTTCCACAGAGAGAAGAAGAGGAAGAGCTAGAGAGAGAGAGAGAGAGAGGTATGCGGTTCAATGTTTATTGAAGTTGGTCTCAATTGGTTTTGCTTCATTGAAACATGGAGATGTTCGACTTGATTAGATGTTCGACAAATTAGCAAGGAAAAGAAAATGAAGTCAATAAAAAAGGAAAATAAATGACTTCCCAAAGACAACAGGAAAAAGATCACCAATACTGTTTTCAATCATAAAAAACTAGCCACTTCATTGAGAACTTTCTGTCTGATGTGACTATCACAGCTGACTGTTATTTGCAATCAGCCAGCTGTTGCCAATCAAGACCCGTGTGTAAAACTCTTATCCCAGATGCAGATCTTAACATTCTTATCGACTGTTGGAAAAGTACCTGCTACTTGTGGAAAGAGGGAATTAATTACTTCTGTGCAAGTACTTTTTGCAACTGTTTATATGTGAGTACATTTTCATTATACTTTTTCGTTACGTTCATACTGCATATCTTAATGCTCAAGTCAAATGTTTCGATTGAATTCCAATGTTTTCCTTTGGTGAGCCCGTTCACGTTTCTGATTATATGTGATTCGTATATGAATGTCGCTCTGATGTGACACACATGCGCTGAAGAGGAATTTACTCTTTACGGATGTACATGTTGGCGGGTAGTTTTGCTAGAAGTTGTTAGTAGTTTTGTGGCTTTGGTGAAGGTAACTTTTTTATTATCGAATAATATTAAGAAAGAAGATTGTGATGAAGCCAAAGACAAACTGAATATTTTTTGGTGAATTATGAAGTTATCCTAAAAACACTGTCTTCATTGTACTTCTTTAAATATGTCCACCCCAGCAACCAGAAAATACGGCTAAATGGCTGTTGAGACTAGTGCTGTGATCATTTTACTGACTCAGATCTTTGAGTCCTTCTTCAAGTCATTTCATTCATTTTAGTAAAACGCCAATAAAATGAGTTACTTCTCTAACACATCTGCTATACGTTTCTGTTTCAATTCATGACTGGGTTTCAATCTGCCTGTGCTATTGTTGAGCACCTGTTTGATTTAAGTGGTTGATACACCTGAGTATGATTCTAGAAAATCACTGACTGTGCAAATGATGGTTTGAAGGCAAAAGGTAGTAACACCAAATAGTTATTTGTTTGTCTGAATGCATTCTTTACAACATTTTTTACACCTACTTTGAAACAGGCTTGGAAGTATTTATTTTAACACATTGTCGATATGAAGTGATTAACTTGAAGCTCTTATGTTCCTATTCAGTAAAGTGCTACTCTCATCAGAAGCAGCATGTCATGCACAATTTGAATTCCAACAACATACTTGGCTCGCGTTACGTGGTCCGCATACTGCCTCTTATTGAACGATGGCAATTTTGAATTTGGGGTCAGAGCATGTCTTGCATTATGACAATTATGGCTTCAAAGCATTAGTGATGTATTGCTGTATGTCTGTCCTTTGATAGAGACCTGCTAGCCTCACCATTTTTTAGTTTCTACCTGTTTTACTGAAATCTCTGCTGCACTCTTTGTTCGTTTTTGATGCTAGCGCATGTTCGTATCTGTTGTTTTTAATCACCCAGGTCAGATGAATTCATTGTCTTTTGACTATCTTGATGTAACAAAAACTAGAAAACGTCCTTTTGACCCATTTCAGTTGTGGGCTGTGCTAATTGCAGTGCATTTATGGGCTTACAGTTCATACCATTTTTTTGTTGCATTGTTGAAATGATAGAAGTGTCTTAATAAATCTGTTTTGTTGTCTTTGCATGTGTTTTCTGGGGGCTTGTATCTTTAGGCCACCATACTAAGGTATAGGGTGTGTTAAATGGTTATAGACATTCAGGCAGTGAGGTCAGTTGAGCACAAAAACACAAGATTGTAGTTGAATTTGGGTTTCAATGTCAGCATCATGATGAGTGTCTAAACTTGAGCACATTTTGTATGTGTCAGCACATAGAAGTGTATAGACTACATGGAAGGGCACATTTTTAAGCATTGGCTACTTTATGAAAATGTGTTTGCTAAGCCTGCAATGAATAGAAGTGAAGACAGAGGGATTTGAAATAAGAATGGGCACATATTAGCAAAATTTGCTGTTAATATGTGAGATATTTTTCATATTGAATTTTTAATATTTTTTTATATATATATAATTTATATAATATAATAATTTATTTATGTAGATATATGGATTTACTTCAGATTCTCAATAGCAAATTAGAGATCACCAGCAAACAAGGGCTTCATAATAAAAGCCTAGGACAAACCTAAGGACTAAGGTTATTTTGCCTCTAATTACAACTTTCACTTTTTGCACACGTTATGGGGTTAAGACTGAAAATGCACAGCTGAGCATTGACTCTTCCTTACCTACCACCACACCTACCACAGTGACACGCTAGCACATCATATTTTAAGCAGAACTTGCTAACATTATGTAGTATCATCGTTGACATTAATATTATATGCAATGTTTACAATTTTCTATCACACCCCAAATAAATTCTGCGTACCATTATAATCATATGCTTACAGTACAGGTGACAAAATGTGTTTTAAAAGCTCCAGTGGGTTTAATTTGATCTAGACTAACACAAACAACTAATACACTGTTGCAAACGTCTGCTGTTTTAGCCTTTATTCACATCAAACTGATTGCTCTGGTCCGCACTAGTAGAAAAAACAACCATGGGACATCATTTAAGCCACTCATTAGTCACATACGTCATGGAACATGTTTCCTTGGCTGATTTTCGATTGATTAGAATGAACCGGCACACAAAAGTAATCAATGGAAGACCCGTTTTTGGAAGTACAAGACCTGTGATATGGCTTGTGTTTTTAAAGTTCATGCACAAAAAGCACAATGGCACAAAAAGGGCTTGGGACAATAAATAAGGTTTTGGAGCGTTTCACCCGGTTTTTGAGCCTTTTGGAGTTTTTGCATTTTCAATACTTTTAATTTTTGTTAAACGTGAAAAACTTTTAATTTCTCAATTGTTTTTGTTTGCTATAAAAATGAAATTTTAATATTCATGGTATTTTTTGTACAATGAAAAAATATATGTAAAAAAAAAGAAGCTGGTGTTGTACTAAAAGATGATATTAAGATTTCCACACACACAAAAAAAACTTTTCTAAAGGTATTTTTTTTCAGAGTGAATTGTAAAATATTAAATAAACACTCAAAAAGGCCCCAGTCTTCTAAGGGTTAAAATATTAGTGCTGCTCACTCATTGTTTATAAGCTTTTGTTCATGGTTTATCAAAAAGCAAATGAGTTGTTGTAAAATATAAAAATTTTTCATTAATTCTGGGCCTGGGTTAGTACACACAGATATACACTCATGAATGTGTGCTTGCGTATGCATTGATGATAGAAAACTTGTACGATACCCTGATGCTGTAAAAGCCTTTGGGCTACAAAATCAATATCTCAGAGACAGGGAGGGAGAGAGAGAGTTAGTGAAGTATATAGCGAGGGCACTGGCTACAGCAATGCTGGCATGTGTGAAAGAGGGATTCAGAAAGCGAGAGTGTAGAGAGGTCTGGTAGGTTACTGTATTAGCTGCACTTTATTCTTTGAAGCAGAAAATGTAGGCAAGGGCCTGTTTGCCTCCTGTGGTGAATTATCCAAACACAAGACCTTCAGCACTGGGAGAGAATGATAGACAGTTATGGGCAAAAGGACAGAAAACCCTCATAACCTTGCACGCAGCTCTCATTTTTAAGCTATTTATTGAAATTCATGCTGTTCTGGACTAATTCTAGCATAGACACACATTTATGGAACCATGGGTATACAGTAAATGAGGTGTGGATTTATCCAATGTTGTTAGCTTTTGAGCTCATAGCAGCAGAATTCAGGCTTGACCTGTTTAGTACAGTGGAGCAGAGCTGCTGACCGTGATGCTGAATCACTGTCAGAGCACGAAGATACTGTAGCTGTGAGCTGTGCTTCTTTCTCACTAGTTTTCTGCTCTCGGCATGTGAGCGCCACTGTCCTATGCAATTTAAAGGAACAGAGCATGGCTAAGAAGACTGGTTCTTTTTCATAAATATTTCATATAAATAACACAATTTTTTTTTTATTTTACTATTTTAAAATTTTCTGTGGAGCAAGTTTTTTAATGAAAACCTTGAGGTAGTGGCCACTTTATTAGATACACTCATCCAACTGCCTGTTAATGCAAATTTCTAATCACATGACAGCATCTCAATGCATTTAGACACAAAGAACTGGTCAAGACGATCTGCTGCAGCTCAAATTAGAAGTAGGAAGAAATCTGTTAAAAAGAGAAAATATACAATGAGAGGCAAGTATATATATTATGTCAGAGGAGAATGGCTAGACTGGTTCGAGCTGAAAGACAGCAGTAACTCACCTAACCCCTCATTACAATCAGGGTATGCAGGAGAGCATCTCTGAACATACAACACATTGAGCTGGGTGCGCTACAGCGGTAGAAGGTCACACCCCGGGTGCCCACTTATATCAGCTAAGAACAGGAAACTGCAACCATCCTACCTTGTAACAATGGTTAAGGGTTGTGGTGGTGGTGTAATCGTGTGGTGGAAATTTCTTCTCCCCATTAATACCAATAGATCATCTTGTAAACACCACAGTCTTCCTCTGACCATGTCCATCCCTTTATGACATCTTTGTATGGCTACATTAGAAGCATGAATCACCTCAGACTGGTTTCTTGAACATGACAATGACTTCACTGTATTCTAATGGCCTCCATAGTCACAAGATCTCAATCCAATAGAGCAAATTTTGGATGTGGTGGAACACCAGAGTCACATCATGGATGTTGTTGACAAATCTGCCGCAATCGCATGATGCAAACATGTCGATATGAACCAAACTCTCCAAGGAATGTTTCCAGTACCTTGTTAAATCAATGGAGTCCTACAATGGGGTCCTATCCAGTATTAGCTAGGTGTTCCTAATAAAGTGGCCGTGGGTGTATGCAATTTTATATGTAGTGATCAGCATAGTGTCATTTCATCAATACATACAATGTTTTAGCTACTTCTGGGTACTGTACACAGCATTGTGATCTATTTTTATAATAATCTTTTGTGCCTTGACTTAAATAAAAAACAACAACAACAAGGGAGCAAACTAATAATTGCATAAAGTTTACTTCCAAGTGGTTATACATTAATTTAGCATTGGCAAAGTTAACTTTAGCTATCCCAGTGTGCAATTAATAAAAGTCTTGCAGCCAATGAGTGTTGCACACTCATGTCAATTAATGACACAATGCCTCGTCCCACATCTGTCATGCCTCATACAGGGCTGTCAGCGTTGTAGACAAGCGTGCAAGCGACAAGCTTAGAACATAAGAAGGCAACAAAACAATTTGATTGAAGGGACACTAGAGAAATTTGTTTCTGGAAGAAGTAATTAATTTGTGATTGAACATAAGAGAAGCATTGCAGTGACACAGATGATTGTCTGATAGCTCCTCTGTGGGGTCAAAGCAATAATGATCTCATTTCATGTGAGATTAAGTTTTTCATTTTGCAGATGAATGCTCTGTTGTGTTATTATGATTTGTACAATGCCATTCATCATTATAAAGGAAACAAAGCGATTTATGAAAAAAAAAACATTTTTATTAGTTTGCTTATTAGCAACCTCATATTAATATTCACTGGGTGCATGCAATGGAACCTCGTGTTATTTTCAGCTGACTCTGTATGTGTTTAAGACAGAGAGAGAACAGGGAGATGAAACACTGGATATTCATGTTTTTGGTCTGGCTTTGGAAAACCTAATGAAGTACCCTTTTTATTTTCAGAAGAGTGGACACTCGCTTCTCTTCATTTATTTTTCTTTTCTTTTGTTTCGTCTTTTTCCTTTCTTTGCTTTGTATCTTCTATAGATTTTTCTTTCTCCCTATCTCTGAAATATGCATTAAATATTGTTAGGACATACATTGCTGTTCTTAATATATAATAGATATTTGAGTATACATTGTAAAAAGTGCAGACCGTGTGGTGAAATAGTATTTAATTAAAACTGGAAGAAAATGTAACACATATAAATTAAAAATGCATTTTTTTTCCTACATTTTTTGAATAACAAATAATCAAATTGGTTGCTTCAAAAATGTTACTAAACTGATTATGTGCAGAAAGTTCAAATGTATTTCAAAATGCTATAAATGCATAAATATTTAAATTTTTTTCCCCCCAAAGAAAGGGTGTGCGTGCCATTCCACCAAGTGGGTATACATTCCAATAACATAAATAATAAAATATTCTAAGTGGGTATTGGTCCATCTTAAGTAACTTATTTAAAAGTTTTATTAGATTTTAATCACAAAGGTGGTCCCGTTTCTTCTTGTTACTAGCCGTCTTGTTACAGGATTTTAGCAAATAAATGCATGGTGCACACGATTTTAGGAAGTTCTGCTATTTACCAAATATGTGCACTTAACTAATTAAATCTCTAAAATCATTTGAATAATAGGGTAGTATTTTTAAATGACGCTCCAAAACTGCATCACAAAATCATCAAATATGTAAACGAGGCCCATGGCTTTACAAGTGATGCAACTTTCTGCTGAAAGGCTGACCAGTTTTTCAGAAGGGGGATGGGTTAGGGGAATGAGTAAAAAACTTAAAAAGTTACGACATTTGTGTAAATAAATGTAATTGAAACAAACATTATATCACACCAGTGATCACCATTATGCTTATCCACATTCTGTCTTTCAAACAAATCAAATGTGCAATCTTATTTTAAACATTTATTCACCAGACCAATGTAATTTTTCATAAAATGCTATAAATCCATGGCCAGCGCTTTCCCCACCAAATTCTATACATTAATCCCATGAATATACTGTAACATATAAATAATACAACAGTAAATGAGTTCATTTAATTGGTCCAAAATTGCAAAGCAACTATATTGGAAAACGCTGCAGCAACTTTTTTAATTTAAAAAATTTAATTCAAAATTGAAGCACTAAATTTTCAACACTGAAAGTCTGTTTTGTGACATGGCACCTCCATGATTGTTGAGGGGGGGGGGCACTCTGCTCACGATGCGATACAGATCACAAAATTATGCGCACGATACGATATGCATCACACTATTTGAACAATCAAAACTATTTACAGTGGAAGGAAAAAATGGAGAGAGCTTGTTTTATATATGTTTCTCATTTAAAATCTGAGTAAAGGATAATTGTGTACTAGTAAATATTAAGTAAAGCACAGACAACTTAAAAAAGTTTCAGAAGTGACTAGAAGCACCATCACCAACAAGCAAATGAGACTAGCCGATATATTCCAGTAATTGTGCCACGATGTATTGTTACACTCCTGCTGTGTTGAAAAATTGTGCTGTTTATGGGTGGAATGGATTTGTTGTGTGAACTGCTGTTAATATTTTTGAAGCTGAGTATAGCTTAACATTTTATTTCCTGTATTTTGTTTAGTGCTCTCTGGGAACAATACCATCCTCATGCATTGGTTGCCTGTTCTTGCGTTCCTTGGTCTTCCGTTGCTGGTTGTCATAGTGATGAGATTACTGCATGTCTGTCTGTCTGCTCACATTAGATGACTTTGTCTCCAGATGTGCACTGACCCCTTTGAGTGTGTGTCTGTGACTGTGTGTGTACTGTACTGTACGTCTCCCTGTGCATTCTAACAAACAGACTTGAGTAAGAGTAGTATCTTTATATCTTGCAATCTAGCTCATGATTGTCTGAACTGGTAAATTTTGATCCAGTTAGGAGTGGATTCATGAGTTAACCTTGTTTTAAAGCTCTGGTCTTCTTTGCCACTAGGTACAAAAAAAAAAAACATTTAGAAATGATTGAAGCAATGGATTTATTCAGTTTTTTTCCCAACAAAAAGTTAATGATGTTAGCGTCACTCTCGTTTGGATTGATTCCAAGGTATTTTCATTTCTGGTTAAGAACGCCCCTTTAATGAAATGCCTTTAATCTCTTTCTTTTCTTTTGTCGTCCCTCAACAGACTCATCCGTCATCTCTCTTTAGAGTTTACACATGTTTCTCTAAGTCCTTTAGGCATCTCTTGCATATCCCAGAAACCATTTTTTGCTGGCTTGCAGGGGAAGTAATTGATTTTAGAGCAGATGGAACAAATTGTTCATTTTGAGCAGGATTCTCACACTAGCCCCAAAGAGAGGGAGTGTGTGAGAGATAAGGAGTGAATTGAGAAGGAGGAGTGTGAAAAACTCAATTATGTTCACAGCTTCATCTCCATTCTGCTGACCCTCATCTACACGCATCATATGAGCCCAGCATCCCATTCAATGGTCATGCCAGAGAAGAATCATTATCGCATCACTCTTGTCCTCATGGAACTCATCAGATCTCTTTCAATTTGGGAAAACTTCTCTCTTGCTTTCTTCACTCTTCTTGGCGTCATTTTTGTTATTTTCCCTTTTTGGATGGTTGACTGATGGAACCCTGTGGTCTAATTGTACCCTTTATTCTCTGTCCTAAACAGAGTGACATAGAAGGCATGTCCTGAAAGCATCAGCACTACAGCTCTGTGTGTGAGAGAGAGATATAGTGAAATGGAGAAAATAGTTTTGACATTACAGGCTAATAGACTTATGAAAGGCCCGGAACACACTGGTTTGCCCTTCCAAGGATGCATGCAGGAGGACGAAAAAATAAATAAAACCTGGCAAAACTATAATAAAATGCAATATGTGAGAAATGTGTAGTCTTTAGCCACCTGAATCTTTAATAGTCTGACAAACCCCTGGCAGGCGGTTTCAGGTTATCTCCATGTGAACGAGAGAGCAGTCTAGTGGTACCTCGAGATACGAATGCTTCATGTTACGAATTTCCAAGATACGAAGGATGCAAAGATGCTTCAGGATAAGAAAAACACAAACAGTTTTGCTCTTCTATCCGCTTGTTAAGTCTGACGTTTCTCCTGGCTCTCCACTCTCCCATTGACAGACAATGGTAAAGGGTGCAGAAACTTTGTTCATTATCACACCAAAAACGCATGTTCACACACGCTTTCGGTACTGTCTACGCATGTGCTTGGTTATGTGTTGGTGTACGTAATTTGTGAAATATCTCGAGAAACTTTTTGCCGTAACGTTTTCTGCCATCCATTCTCCACCCCTTCTCTGACACTTCGCCACGTTGTCTCACTCACAAGATAAGGTTTCACATTTATACACATTATTTTCATTTATTTTATTCTGTGTTCATTGTTTTGTTATCATTTATTACGTTAACAATGTGTATATTTAAGGATTGAAGAAAAGTTATGTGATTTTTATCTGGTTTTGATTTTTTTCCAATTTCTACTGTTGTCTCTAAGAGCCATTGTACGGGTTAGGCATTTTATATGTAAAACTAGCTTTGACATATGAAAAATTCTGGAACAGATTAGTTTCTTATCGCGAGGCATCATTGTACATGGATTGAAACCCAAGGTTGTCCAAATTAAATACCAGTGTATTGCTGTTCTTCCAGCACAAAGTTAAGAAAAGTGTTGCACATCTTTCAGAGATAAACGATGCAATTTACATTTTGAGATGCAGGTCGCGATTCGATTAAAAAAATACTATTTAAAAACTATTTTTTTATACAATTCAAACAATTAGATTGCTAATTGATTCAATTCAATGTTTTGTTCACAAATATTTTATGTGATATTCCAGTTTTGCATGGAAAACATGGCTACTGTTACACGTAGGTTGTGTAGGAGGCCAAAAACGGTGTGAGGAACTGCCATACTCTACTACCAAGGTGAGGTTGAGAGGTACAGTTTGTTGTAAGGTAAATATACCACATCACCAAGGTCTCTCCGAGTTTCAAGATCAAGTTAGTAGAGGCTCGACACAGTGGTAGACCAAGGAAACTTGTGCAGCAAATGCACATCAAGCTTATTACTCTTCGCAATCTGTACATTCATGGGGTTGCAGCCAAAAAAACATACCGTGGATGTGGGAACAAGGCCAAGTGACTCAAGTATGTAAAAACGCTTATATCCACAGATCAATGTTTGTTCTTCAAGATGTTTGCAAAACCTAGCAGACAAGTTCTTTTGAAATTTGTGTGCACGTGTGTCTAGACGAATTGCTGCTGTTCATTCACTACCTTTTGTTCATTCAAGAAAATAAATGAACGTTCCAAAAAACACAATGCAACAATTGGAAAAAGCACTGCCGGAGCCCTTCAAAAGGACCTCCAGCAGGCTGCTTATGTGCATGCTTATGCTCAAACTGTTAGAAACAGGCTTGATGTCCACAGTGGGGCCTGTTTGCAGTCCATTTGGCATTTGCAACACCAGGATCAGCAGATTCTCTGCTGGCTTTCTGTGATCTTCACTGAGCATGTTCATGAGCGTTCGGCATTCTGCTGCCTGTAACATTCTCCATTATGACTGACTTGATGGTGGGTTAGTGATGCTCTGGTGAAGGGCCGTGCAGACCTTTATGTGCCAACCAATAGTGACCAGACTGCCATTATGTACCAGAATCAGGCCCTTTGAAAGAACATATGCTGGTGCAGTGGGCCCTATGCTGCTTCTAATGATTCTGATTCCTTCTGATAATGCTAGATCTCATGTGGCTAGAGTTTTTAATAGATGTAACATGTATGGAATGAGGCTATGGGCCCACCGGTTGTTTCCTAGACCTGAACCTATCCAGGATACCATTCCTCTTGTTCAATCGTGGTCCCATTTCCAAAAGCGTAGAAAGCTGAGTGGTTTGTGAAAGATCATATGACTGGTATTAATATTGGCCAGTTTCCCAAAAGTCTCGTAATCTATGTAGCACTTGATCATCCTTGTAGATTTATGAGTGGTGTTGAGTACTTGAGAACATAGTTACTCCTGTTCTAATCTAATCGTCTCATCAGGAGCCTGCCCAGGCACTGTAGGGAGTGCGAACAGTAACGCACATTTGAAAATGTCGTGAGGAATTTCCATGAAGGTGGCACAGCCTGTGATCTGTCATTTGATTTTGAGAAAACCACTTTTGTGTATGTTTTTGAATTTCCATTGATCATTCTGATGTTATTGTGTTCGCAATATTGTTCGCAACAGTATTGTTATTGAGTTTTCAACTGGAAGATTTTATTAATAGAGATATGTTATTTAACTGGCCCCTTTTTCAAGCAGTGTAAAATGAATGAGGAAACATATTATATCTACCTTGTAAGTAGGAAACGACTGAACCCTAAGTGGGTTAAAGAGCCTCAAGTATGAAATGACTTAGTTAAGGCTACACTGACTGTGGCAGGGGTTCTGTGTTTGCTGGAGATATTTGTTGTATTCTCTAAGTAGATTTGCGAGAAATACATGTTTCTTTGTGAGATAGACATGGGGGTGTGATGGGTTGAGAGGTCATTGTAGTCTATAAAACTTTAAGGGCAGACAGTCACAAAATATTGGGTGTCACTATTTTCCTGTCAGGGACCAGATGTATAACTGCAAGTGGCAGGTTTTCTCCAGGGTTTATATATTCATTGACTTTACTACATGTATGAGCAGCAAATAAAATTTTTTTTTAAAACTTGTACTAACATATTGAGGCCGCTGTGCCAATAATATTTAGCTTAAGGGTTATTGATCGCTCATGGGCCATTCCTACCCTACTCCTCATTACCTCCATCTCTCTTCTTCATGTGACTTTCTTTGCCTTGTCCCCTCAAGCATAATCATACTGCCTTTATTTGGTCTTGTCCTCATTAAATGGAGCGTGCTGAACAAACACTGCTATTTACTGCCCTGTCAAGCACCAGTTTCCCAAAACAGGCAGCCGAGGTTGGGGAAGATAGGAGACAGATACAAGAATGGAAGGAGAAAGGAGGGGAAGGACTGTTTTATTTACTGTAATCACTGTGATCGATTCTGTGTTTCATTTGGCAGCCCAATGCTTCCTGTCTGTCCGTTGTCACAGAAACAAGCCTTTTTGCCCCTGAGGGTAATTAAGATGGTACAAGGTGAAATATGCTGGAAAAAATGTAAGATACTCCAACTCCAAACAAAAGAATAAGAGGATTCACCTGAAATAGAACTGATGCTCACAGATACATGTAACTATAGAGCATTTCACCAAAAATAAACAAAAACTAGGTTTTTAAGATTATGAACTGACTTACAAAAAACAATTATTGGGGATAGTTTAGGGGCTGTCCTCACAGATCTCTGTGTTTAGGTTTGGCACTAAACTTAAAAAGTCAAATCTCAGTAAATTCAAGGTTCTTCATATGTTTGGACCTTCATTTCAAGTCAAACCATGTCCAGTTTAGCTACCATGGCCATTTGAGGGGTCAACTACTTCAAAATTTGTCAAAAAAAGCTAGTTTCACAAATGCATTAATATATCTTTACAAAAAGTGGCACACCTTTATGCCCAGAGGTTACTAAAAATGGAATTGCACCACCACCTTGTTGTCAGAAGATATCAATAACATAATCTTATTAATAATATTAATAATATGGGTATGCCATTACCTTACAATGACCAGAACACAACAGCTGTTCCAATCAATGATCATCATTTAAAAATGCTTTTAAGCAGAATGTCAGATTTTACTTTAGTCCACTGTGTTTCTACTGGATGGCTGCTTGCAGTTATGTGTCCAATTAATGTGAGTCATTTTTAAAAGCTATTGAAGGCAGAAATATGTGTAGTACGTAAGATTAACTCTTCAGATAAACTCTGCTTGTAAATATGGACTGTTTCATGTCATGCCATGCTATTTCCAGAGCAGACTTGGGTCAAACTGGAAAAGGCGGAATATGCCCAATATGCCTGAAATGCATCTTTCTTGGTTGCGGAGTCTGTTCTGTTAGGTTACTTGGCAAAGACTGCTGTCCAGAACACTTGGGTTCAGCTTTTATATTTCATGAACATCTCTTTTCAACAGGGAAACGGGGATAACTCTAGAGGCTCACAATGGAGGCGTAGATAGCACAATGCTTGGTCCTGGACCACTCATTGTCTGGGAACTCCTTTAATCCTGCTAGACATAACGGTACCTCCAGTGATTTGTTCTGAAGTACACCAAAAAAAGTCCTGTTAAATACACAAAGCAAAGCACAAAATTCGGCCACCCAGTAATCAAATTTGCATTGCTCCGCAGATATGGGGAGCTCATAGGCACGGGTCTGGAAAAGGTGAGGGCTTTCCCAAACAAGTTAAGGTAACCTAGGCCTCTCCTCTTCTAAATCCAGTAGCTTCTTCTGAAAAGTTCACCTTGAAAATTGATTCGTCAGAATCTCAGAGACCATGTCAGTTTCACTTCGTCTGTTAGTTATTGATAAACGCAAATGTGTGTTTGTAGATCTTTGGAGATGTGCTTAGTGAGCTTGCTGGTATTGATAACCAACCAAGCAATCAGAGAAATGTTTGCATTTTCCTAAGATAGCTAGCTGGCCTTCAAATGGTTTTTGATTCTGTGTCTGTTTTTTAACCATACAGGTAATGCAGGAATGCCATTATTCTGTCTTTGAATACCTTGGGAGGATTAGATCGACATGGTAGTACAAAGAGGCTGAAATCTGTTTGGGCAAAAAAGTCTGGAAAAAAGCCCAGAAACGTCTGGGAAGCAGTACGGCCAAGGAAGACACTGTGTTCTGTAGATAATAGACTGTTAAGAAAAAAATTAACACAAAATCACAGACCAAGTTTTAGAATTTTGATTCTAAAAAACTCCCAGATTTACAGATTATCTTGATTTAGTCAGCAAAAAAGCCTCACAGGCACTGATGGCCTGCCACTGATTTTGCCAATATTCAAACATGAGTATTTTGACATTTTGTTTTTAATTCCCAAGTGATCAATCCGTTAAGACAATTTTTAAGCCTTATTTTTGAAGACGAGAGGTGGTTTAAAGCTGTCTTTGGTTCAAAAAAGTTTTGGTCAGCTTAAACCAGATACTACCTTCTGAGAAACATTTAAAGCTGGATTTCCTATTAGGGATGAAGAATGTTCTGTGTACAGTGCAGGCAATCTGGTTTGGCAATCGTTTCCATCAAAGGTGCTGAAAAGAGGTCCATGATGCACCTCTGGCTTTCAAAAAACATTGATGTTAACCAAAGATAGGACTTGTAAGGAAGAACGAACCCAGTCACACGGGACTGCTGTACTTTTAATGGTAGCTTTGGCAGAGTATTGACACCTCAACACGATAATGTAAAGAGTACAACTTGCCTACAGTCTGTGACTGCAGTTATGCCTGTCTTTTGTGTATATTAAAGAAGGCTGGGGTAAAAATAAATAAATTAAAGTAATGGAGAGTAGCATGCCTATCCCAGATAACTGGCTGTCATCTCATCGCGCTGTATGTAAATCGCAGCTCGCCCTTTATTCTAATTGTCAGGCATTCAGTTTGAAAGAGTCCTTAAAATGTCACAGTGTAAAAAAAGCAAACAGACCAATCGAGCATGTCGCCCCAGGTCAGCAGTGCAGTCTGGGCGAAACAGAGCCTTTTTCATTTTAGAAACCCAAACAGCTGGACTTTCTTCTATTAATAACTGAGTGCTAGCTCCCTCAATTCAGCAGAGAACACCTGTGGCCTCCTATTGTCTGTGTTATTAAAGAGCTACATAAGCTGTGCCCCGTCAGGATCACGTCTTCACTCATCTGACAGATGTGTGCTGTGGAATGCCCATGGTGTTTTCAGTGGTGGATGAGGTCGTTTGTCAGAGCAGGTTAGGTTGCAGGTGTTATCACCTTTGGCTGGGCGGAATGTGCATAGTTTAATGAGGGATTATAATTAAAAGAGATAGCCCTTTTGCTACTAGTCTGCAAAACTAGGCTGAGAACATTATTGTTGCACAGAAACTGCTGATATTTTCTTTGCCAAATACCTCTATTCTGTAAAATCATCTCAATCCCCACCCGATTTGTTCTTCAGTAAGCGCTTTGTAGTTGGAATCTGCCATTAGAAACATGCCCAGTGTGCAAGCATCCCCATCTTCAGAAATTTCTTATGATGACAAGCTATTTTTTAGAAGGGAAAAGCTTCAAAGAGTCAAGCTTAGAGCTTCCCACACTTTCTGCCCTTGAGTGTAGAGAGCAGACTGAATGTCCTTGAGTTGAAAACATCAAACCTCTTTGAATTATTCACTGAACAGTGAGCAGAAGATGGCAGAATGATCACTTATTTATTTTTCAAATTGGATTTATTGGAGGTTGGCTTGTAGAACCTGCTCGAGTATCAATGTTTTACATGTAATTTATAATACATGAACACAGCAATTAGTAGAGATTATTAAAACTGGAAAGACTTTCTTTCTAGTTTCTCTTCTTTTGTTTAAAGAATCACAAGACTCAGCATGGGCCTTTCACACCTTTGTTTTGAAAAACTCTGGATTTAATGAGATGCCAGAGAGCAATACTTGCATAAAAACCAACCACTGTTCGTTTTCTTTCATGTGCAGTTCAATAACTGAGTTTTTGGGCTTCAGAGTCATATAACATTTCATAACTCGCAGCAAATTTAGTTTATAAAATTAAATATATTCGTTAGTTTTCATTAAAGGCACAGCAGGAAACACACAGGTGCATTAAATGAAGCAAGGCACTCAAGTAAAATTTGAATAATCACTGTGTGTTAATTCATACTAATCATCTTCCATTTGGTGACTTTATTAGTGCACAGCTGAGAAATCACACAATCTTCAAATTATTCACAGAAAAAAAAAACATTTTAAAAGGTTGACTACACAGAAATCAGTAGAAAATGTGAAAAGTACAAAAATAATTTAATTTATTTTTAGAATTTAGCATTTATTTTAATGAATGATGACAGTGTAATCCCTTCACACAATCCCACCTCTCTCTATAAGCTCTGTCACTGCTATTTCAATAGCCCTGGAACTCTATAGATAATATGTGCTCATCTCTTGGGTTGTAACACTGAAGCAATGATGCCAGTATGGAACTTTTGGAGCTCTTGCCCTCTAGCCGCCACTTCAGAGCCACAAACACCAGAACAGCTCCAGAATAGCTTCTTCTCCCAAGCTATCCACCAGCTAAACCATCCTGTTCTGCTACCTGAATGCCTTTGCATCTGCATTTTGTATGCTTCCTGGATACTTAAGTCTCCTCAATTTCCTTTATTTTGTCCTGCATTTTACTGTAGCACATTGGATTATTTTGTAATTTTTTTACTTTTGTTCATATATTCCACATTTAACAATTCTTCGGACAACAAATTTGGCCGACAGCTCCCCAGCAACCAAACTGTTTAACCGTAAGGCTGAACTTTATCTCTGAGGTAAACAATAGAGACATGGGGTTTAGTGTATATAACTTAGTTACAAAGTAACAGTTATAACAGTTACAAAGTGAACACTATTCGGTAACTGACTCCCCCATAGCAACCACATTGTTTACCATAGCGAACAATATGGCATATTTCTATAATTATATAGAAGATTTTTTGGTAAAATTAGAGGTTTATTTAACTCATACTGACATGTAAATTAGAATATTATGCCACTGACTCCTCCATAGCAACTCATTTTTTTTACCCTAGCAACCAAATCAGCAGGTCTATATCTTAGTTTCAGAAAATGCTAGGCACATATGACTTGGTATATATCACTCATAATGAGAATGAAACTTTTTATCATTGATTTCTCTCTGGTTGGGGCAAAAATTATTTTAAACAGCACTTTTATAAGCTGACATCAAAGTTTGTTGTTGCCCTGGAGTACTACCCGGTACCATAAAATATTCATCCTGTGTGTTCATACACACTTTTAAATAAAGCTTGTTCTGAATTTGCAGAAGGGTCCTGACAGATGAATATTAGGAGCTAAAAAAATATTAAATTCAAAGTATAGAAGTCAAAATCAAAATCTAGTTGATCTCTAGGAATTCCGTTATGCTTATACTATGTTGAAATGTGCCTTTCTCATTTAACAACTAGGTATTGATTCATCACAAAGTTTTGGTTAAATAGAAAAATATATCAACAACACATTGTACATCAAAATCTTGTGAATTTGTTTCTGTCTGTCTATGCAATTTGGTATATCTTAAGCACAAAAAGAGCAACATGATTATGAACTGTCAGATTCGGCTGTGTTTTTGTTTGTGTTATTGATCGTTTGAGAACTGCCAGACAGCAGCCTCACATACACAGCGCTCAAATGTCACCAGACACAGACGCCATATAATCTCTTTCACTCTCACACACGCTTTCACACATTTGACTTGCGTAGACCCACTGAAAACAGCTTGCTCTGTAATTTAGCACGGTGACAGCAATTTTGGTGCTTTTTATTTGTATCATAGGAAAGAGATGTTTGCTGGAGGAAAAAAAACACACATGAAACGTGTTTTGTTTCTTTAAGGCTTTGTGAGACAGTAGTTTCAACAGATTCTCTCTCCTTCAATAAATAAATAAATAAATAAATAAATAAATAAAAGAAAAATATTGCATGCAATTATTCTGCCTGCAATTCCACCCCTGTGACTGATTCATTTCTTTTGTTGTGAATGCTCAGTACATTGTTGCATTGTTCATCAACATCATTTTCTCTTTATTACACTGAAAGACGTCTGCAGCTCAGCGGGGAATCTGACGATTGTGAGTGGGCCTATAGCACAGTGGTGGGATAATTGTGATGAGATCTTTTTTTCGTCATTACATAGATGCAAAATTTAATTTGATACAGACTTAAGAGATATGCACATTCAAACCCTTTCTATCCACTTTGCGAGAGTTACAGTATGATACCTGATTGCACACCTGCTAGATCAGTCTATAGTTGTATATTAGATGTCTACTGGTGCTCGCCAAAGAAATATTTCAGTATTTCTAAAAGTGAATCTTGTCTATGTGAAAAATGTATCTCTCATTCTACACATACTAATATTTTAAATGTTTATTTCCTTTAATTTTGATGATTACAACTCCCAAATTTATTATTATCAAAATTTGAATATTGCTTACGACCAATACAAAGATGGGATTTTTAAATGGTGGCCAACTGAAAAGCATGCACATTAAAAGTCTGAACATGCACAGCACTCAATACTTAGTTGGGGCTTCTTCCTCCTGAACTATGGAAGCAGTGAGGCGAGGAGTCGATGAGTCAGTAGAACTGCTCAGGTGTTATGAGAGTCCAGGGGGTTTTGATACTGGCCTTCAGCTCTTCTGCAGTGTTGGGTCTAGCGTATCGCATCTTCCTCTTCATAATACCCCATAGAACCGGGATACCATGGCCATTAAACCATGTAATGGTAGCTTTGGCACATGTGCGAAGTTCAGTTTGAAAGTGAAATCCGCTTCTCCATGAAGTTTTCCTTGTAGATGGTTGCTTAGACCTTGAACTTTAGAAAATACAGTGGACCAGCACCAACAGATTGCATGGTACCCCGATAATCACAGACTGTGGAAACTTTACGCTGCACCTCAAGCAATATGAATTCTCTCCTCTTTTCCTCCAGACTCTGGGAAATAGAAAAAGCATAGTCTTTTTCATCTTTGCCACAGATAAGATGCCTCTGAAACTATCCCTCACTCAAAGTGGCTGGACACAACTGATTCTTGAGGCACTGACTCCAGCTGCCATCCATTATTTGTCAATCTCCTTCAAATTTTTATATGTGTTTGGGTTCACAATCCTCTCGAGAGTGCTATTATCACTACTGCTTGTACAATTCTTTTCTATCACATTTTTCCCTTACTTTTGCCTCTCTGTGTTTGGACACAGAGTTCTATGCGTTTCATTAGTTCATACTAATCATTAAGCAATTAAAAATTGAAGGTCTCTGTGGAACGAATGTATACACTACACAAATTTCACTTTTTGAATGGAATTACTTAAATAAAAAAATCCTTTGTATGATTTTCTAGTTATGAGACTTGTATAGCTTTCAGCCAAGTCATAAGTCGACATGCAGGAAAACCAAGAGCTGGTCAAAGTTTGTTTGCAATGTAGGTTGCTTTGGATAAAAGCATCTATCAAATGAAAGAGTTTTAATATTTATTATTAAGGTTATATGTAATTATTTGCGATATGTATTATGTTTCTATGGAGCCCATAAAATATTATTAATGCTTTTTTAAGCTCTTGCAAATTTTTGCGTGCTCGTTCAAAATCTCTTGTTTTGCCTGTCTTGTGTTGCATACCTTTGCCTGTGTTTTTGCTTAATGACTGGTTTCTCCCTTGCTAAAGAATATAGATACATTATGGACTTGAACTGTACATTAGCGTACGAAAACAGCCCAAAATGAAATTCTTCAGCATGAGTCATGATACATCACCTAACACGAGTGTGTTTCTGTTCATGTTCATCAAATACCATTAGATTTTAAGTCTTCCTTTCAGTCTGTATCTCCTACTCAATCTGAGTCACCACATTAAACCTGCTGCTGGAATCTTTATCCCTCTGTTTTCCTTTCTCCTTTTCATCTCTCACTCTTTTGCCTAGTTGGTGACTGACACTCAGGGTTTCACCTCTGATCGTCTATACTATCCTTTCACGGTTTGAGTCACCCAAGAGTCTCATCTCCTTACTTACCATTCTTTTTTTCCTTTCCCAACAACAAACCGTTATCTTGTAAAAGTTTGGCAGGTGCTAATGTACTTGTGGTTTCAGGTTGGTAGGAAAGAGCGCTTTGGACGAAGTCATACGATGATGGGTTAGTTAAGTTTAGGTGACGTGCCATAATTATGATGATTAATGAAGTTGGTGGGATAACTCCAGAAATTCGTATACAAACGTTATCAGAGTATCACCCTCCTTGTTTTTGAAGATAATGCTCAATATGTTTACATTTTTAAAAGTGTTTCTCATCGTGTAGCTTGGGAAAGCGCTGTCCCCAAGTGGGTGGAGGAGGTTAAATGCTAAAAGTTTAACTTCTCAAAATGTAAAGCTTAGGCTTTCTTTTAAGTTTCAATTAATAGAGTTTGTTTAATTACATGATACTTATTCTATCATAGACATAATATTGTGATGTGTATTATATCATGAGCAGGGTTTATCATCACATCCCTAATAGTTAAATTTGGTCTTGCTTGATTTCACTGTTGCATGTTTTGTGATGGATTAATGTTCTCCTTTCTCTTTGTCTCATCTCCTACAGCCTTTTGGGAAAAGATGGTTGTTTTCCACTTTTAAAATCGAGGTGCTTTACAGAGGTTTTGTTACGGTTTAATCTTTAGATATTTACCATTATAGAAAGCTATTTTTTATTGAAAGCCATGTGTTGTCTTTGTTAGTGTGTTTAGTGGTGATCTCCAAGCACTATTGAACATCTTGGAACACGTGTATGTGGGTGGAACAACATTGTTTGTCAACACAATTTAACTTGGTGTAATTAAGAGTCATTCAAGCAGGTAGAGCAATTACACCTATGACCGATTGCTCACAACATACACGTGCATGCAGAGAATCTCACACTTGCTGTAATGTTGATCCTTTCTTGTGTTTGTCACCTGCATCAATAATGGTTTGTAAGTGTCTCTCTCTCTCTCTTTTTTTACTAATTAATTTACTTTTTTTCCTGAAGAACATGCTTTTTATGATGAGATTTATGGCATGATATAATGGCTTGTTTTTTCTTTTCTAAATTGTGTACCAGTGCTGCATAGCTTGCATGATGATCTCTGCTTGTTGGCAGATGGCCTTCAAATTTTTCAGACACCCAGATAAATCTCAACAGTGTCTGCAGTATGGGTGTAACAAGTATTGCATGTCTACAATGATATATAATAAATATTTAAGCCACAAAAGTACCTTACATTACATTACAATTACAAAACATATGTCCATGGTGATTTTTTTTTTCATTTATTTATTTATTTATTTTTTTTAGCCTTACAAAAACACTTTATTGACTTTCAGTACTACCACTGATCCCACTGGTGTCAAGTGGAAACTGTTCATTGCCTCCTCAGGAATTTTGTTTTGGGGAGAACACTATGACTTTTATGCTATTCTTTAACATTATTGTTTGGTTTACATAAAGACTGGTGGTGTACCACCATTGATGTTGACTAGGGGTGGGATCATGCTCTTCTTAAGTCTCTTGATAGATTTGTGGATGGGATCCTATTTTTTGTGATGCAACAATTAACAAAATCCTTGAATGCCTTGTTTTTATGAAGTAGGAAAGATTTGTGATGATTAACAAAACAACCCTGGATATAGTACACATATTTTTTTTTAGCAAAAATGTACTTTCCAAGCTGTCGATTTTCCCCTTAGGGTCCTCTTTTATTCATATAAAAGTAAAGGTCTAACTGTTCTACATAATTTTTGCAAAACCATTTAAGTATGACATTTTGTGAATATTGTCAAGTTTCATCTTGCTTCTGTCACATTGTCATCCTTTGTTATTAGATGTTCTCTTTAGAAGTGATAAATTTATGCTAAAAATGGGAATTCTCTATGTACTTTGTAATCAGTTCATGAGTTAGTTATATATTTGGGGCGTTCTCTCTAGGTGCATAACTGGGAGTACTTCTAGTGTCGGGTCTGGGTTTAACCGTAGTTGTCCAGGGAACAAATCTCCAAAGTGCTAACCTATGATCGAAAGAAATTCATACCAGACCTTTATGCAAGCCAACTAAAGGACCTGAAACAGGTGCAAAGAGGTTCGGTGGTCAACTTTTAGGGTACTTCCAGAATCGGGTCTTGGTATAAGCAAAGAAGTTCTGAGGACAGGCCTCCAAGGTACTAGCCTATGATCAAAAGAAATTGATAGCAGACCAGACACAAGATTATGAGACGACCTGTTCAATTACTGTGCGATTAATCCTTGGTGCATGTTGTGAAACCTGGGGGCACTTCCAGTATTGGACCTGGAAGGTTTTAAGCAGCTTTTAAGTAGCCGTTCTCAGGAGAAACCACCAAGGTGCCAACCTATGATCGAAAGAAATCGATGCCAGACCTTGCCGCAAACCATTCAGAACACCCGGAACAATGCTAAAGGGGTCGTGCAGTCTCCCTATAGGTGTCACTTCCGGTATCGGGCCTGGGGTTCAGCGTGTCAGTCCTGGAAACAAGCCTTCAAGGTACCAGCCAATGATCGAAAGGAATCCATACCAGACCTCGATGTTAACCTATAGGTACGTGGCTTGAAACTTGAAAAACAATGCCAGTTCAGGAGGAGAGTTATCGGAGAACATAGAACGTCCACTAATGGCCCTTTTCATCTATTCTTGTGTGTTTGTATGTCTGAGATTAAAGCTGTTTGTCTGAAATAATTAAGGATTTAAAAGTTGACCCTTCCTCCTTCCATCCCCATCCCTCACTCTCTCTTTTCTTTTTTTCTTACTCAATTACTTATACTGCACTGTTGGCTGTCAAATAAAGCAGCCCTTAGAGTATTAATAAAGCTTGTATTCTGAGCGATAGTTGACCGAACTTTATTCGAATTCTTAGATTCTAAGATTCATAGCTATTGTGTGTGTGGTATAGGTTGGAAAAACAAAATAGATGGACTGGATAAAAACAGTTCTAGGTAAATTGTCTGTCCACCCACTTTTTTGTGCTCCTGGAAATGTAATATTCTTTGAGGATAATGTTTTTTCATTATCATGACCATTTGCAAATGTCTAAATATGCTGCTAAGTGCATGTCTTGTTTACCTTAACTGTGTGATTTCATCAGTCTGGGACGGCCGGGAGTGGACTGCCACAGCCAGCATGAGAGCGGGGCAGCAGTTCTCCAAATGCAGTTTCTCATCAATGAGGTACAGAGCACCCGCATTTGGAGGCACACATTAATTATGGCATGATTTTAAGCTAATGCAGAAAGCAGACAGGAGGGAAGGGTGCACCTGTGGATGTTTTCATCTGTATTTTAGGTAAAACAGCAGGTGTATGACTGTTCCGATTTGTACGTTTAGGTCAACCATTGTTCTTGCTCAGATCCCTGTGGCGTTAATGGCGTCAGTCATTATTTCCCATCGGACCAGTCAAGTACTTAATGTTCCTCTGCCTCTCAAAGTCAAATTAATAAACACACATCGCATCAACTCACAAACAACCCAAACAAATTAAGATGAAAAAAAAACCTGCATGCTTTGTACCTTTTTAATAAAAGGTTTTGCACATTAATAGGAATATTCTACAAGAAAACATTTAGGGCAGGATTTTATCCACTGGGGATTTACTAGTTAGTGAAAAGTGGAACTAGACCTGATTGAGAGTCACTGGTTCTGATGATGAAACTCTAGCCTAAGGAATCAGGCCAAATTTGATTGAAATCCTTACTTTCTGAAAATGTGTGCAATGAGGAGGACAGTGGAGGTAAAGGTCAAGCTCATTTCATTGCACCCTGGGAGCATTTCTTTTTTTTTTTTAATTCCAAAAGCACGAATGCCTGTTTTGCAGAGTGTGTACATGGACTGAATCCGAATGCCATTTATGCCCTCAACTGCCTGAGGTGTTGATTGAAATGAGAGGTGCAGCATTGCACTTTTTATAATAATAAATCAGCAAGCTTCATTTTAAATCAGTAGCTTGTAACTAACATAACTGTAATTTATAATATTTACCAGTCCTTCTGTGCATGAGTAGCTCTGATAAATAGCAAATTATGTTAATATACTTCAACCTAACTCTGACCAGTTTGTTTTTTGAGTTAAACTTTAACAGAGAGACTTTAATTATGTTGGCTTGTAGCATTCTCCTTCTAGACTGTTCGAACTATAGCCTCCAAACTTTGCCTCGACATCCCAACGAGTCTGACTCAGGTTGCTATATCTTTTCAGACTGGTAGTATTAAAAGAATTGTGGGAAATCACTGAGAATACTGAGGAAACTGTAACTTCACACTGACTGTGCATGAACACACTACCACTGTGCACAAGTACTTGAATCCATGAGGGGTTAAATATTTACCATTGACTTACAAGTGTCATTGAAAATAGATGGAATCAAATGAATTCCTGAAGAAACATGATAGAAAATGGGGGTTTGTTTATGTTAAGTAATAACATTTTTATGACATTACTCACAACTCCCTAGCAACAAAGCTGTTTATCCTACCAACCAAACTTTCCGAACTCTATCTCAGCTTAGCTAAATGATAGCGACATGAGGGTTGGTTTATGTAACTCATATTAACACGGGGAACAATATATTATATAACAGACCCCTCTATAGCAGCCTGACTGTTTACTCTAACAACCAATTTTTTATATCTCTATCTCAGGAAAGTCATAGATAGATGGTAGTTTGTTTGTAACCCATAGTGATGTTGGGGACATTTAAGATTTTTGGTTTTCTTGTAGAAAAGTAAGGAGATAGACAGGAAGCTAATGGGAGACTGATGGGGCATGCCTGGGAAAAATCTTGCTGGCATTCAAAGTCAGGGTCCTCTGGGAAAGTGTGCTTATGTGTCAAGCGTGCCACCCACCATCCATGCTACACTATAGCAACCAGTAGTAGCTGATGGTTCAGTTGCTTCTCGATAGGCCTCTTCCGTATATGTCTCCGAAATCATTCTTTTCAAAAAATGATATTGTCTACAGAGATTTTTTATCCTTGATTCAACAGTTCTTTTATAGTGGCTGCATTAGATTATTTAAACACAATATTGCTTTTGATCACTGAAATAGAAGGTGATTTCAGAGAAAACCTCATTTTGCCATGTTGTATAACATCCTCTGATGAATTGTTCATAATAGGACCTAGATATTACACAGATGAAAAATTGCCCCATTTAGTCTTCTCTAGGAGACTCTCTGAATAGATTGTTGTGTTCAGATAATCCTGATGTGAATTATTATTATATTATATGATTATATGAAGGCTTTCATAAAAAAGGCAGTTATTTATGTAAACAATATTCTTCATCACAACAGATACTACCTCTAAAGATAACAAGTTATACTGACTGATAAAGATAACGTTTGTAAAGTACAAAAACAATACTTGCACCACAGTTTGAAGCATATAGCTGTACATTTCATCATAAAACAAAACAGCAGCATATTACAACATACTTTTAAACAAACAGTTCTGAGTAGGCTGTGACACAACAAAAAGAAACATTACACACATATTTTACATGCAACGGAGTACACTTAAGAAGAATTATGGTATTTTGGACCCTATCAGCTGTACTTTCATTATACAACATTCTTATTCTTGACTAACATGTGGAGACAAAAACCACAAGATGGCTTAATATTGAACACTAACTTGTAAAGTGGTTTGTAAAGTATTTTTAAAAAGTATTTTGTATCATCAAAATGAAATGATTGCTAAGGAAGAAGTTTTGGTTGTTGTGGAGGAGGGAGTGACTTCATACAAAGTTACCCATGCCTATATGTCTGATATAAACCAACCCCTATGATTTTCCTGAGTTGTGATATGACAAATTGATTGCTATGGTAAACGGTCTGCTTGCTATAATGGGGTAGATGACATCATATAATGTTTCATTTGTCCCTATATGTTATATAATCCAACCTTCACGTAGTTATCATTTACTAAAGCTGAGATAGAGTTCAGAAAATGTGGTTGCTATGGTAAGCAAGATTGGTTGCTAGGGAGCTTTAAGCAAACAAAAATATTATTTTTAATGTGTTGCTCAGTCTAAGAGACAATTTGTTTGTTTCTTGATGGAAAAGGCGTGAATGCCTAAATGTAACTCAACCACTGTTCACTCACAACCTCCTCTCTTGGCAGTGAAAAAATGCTGGAAGTTGCACAAAACCATAAAAAAATCCAATGTATCTTCATGATGAGACAATAATGGACAACTAGCACAGTATCTAGTTATTACTAGAATAACTGTGGGAGGAGTTCGGTTTCCCAGGTGTATGTGGGTGGTGGAAGGTGTGTAGTTTTGTAGCCAATCCATTCTTATTAAAGACAATAACTTGATGCAGAAATACCTTGGAGCTATGTTACACACTGCGTAACATTTTATTTTTTATTTTTTTTTAATAGAAGCTCTCGATATCAATAAAAAAAAAATATATATATATATATATATATATATATATATATAAAAGTTCAAATGGTTTAATGGTTCTAAGGTTTAAATCCTTCTGCCTTGGTCTTTGTCGCATAGGTGCAGTCCGTGTTTACCTAAACATCATCTCCATGGAAACACAGTTGTCAGTCACCTGACTGATGGATATGGACTCTCCGCACTCTGAAATGCAAACAAAATAAAGATAAAGCTACAAAAGATGTAGAAGACCCTTTCAGATTTAAATCTGCGTCATGTTGAAAGTAGACAATAATCTGATAAATCTGATCTGTTCTCATCTAAATCATCTATCATTCTCCATGTTTCAAGCTGGCTTTTTGCTTCCTGGGCACTTGCTTTCACAACTGCCTTGTTTAGTTCAGTTTAATCCTTCTAGAGTTCTTTTTCTCTTCTGGAGTAGTGAGAATGCATCGGTCAAACTCAGATATGTACCAAAAGGCATATTGCTCGAATAGGTCTGCCTGGAGAGGAAGATCCGGACCAATCTGAAATAAAAAAGTAACTAATAAAACTTATAAAATATATGGAGGAAATTAATCTCTGTTTATAGAGCATCAAAACATTTTCCCACCACAATCATGCTTCATCTTCAAACAGTATTTACACGCCCTAAGGCAAGTCAAGCCTCGTCAAATTTGTATACTGTTTATTATTTGTGCTTTTATGCAGATGTGGCTTGTAAAAGTTTTGGTATGCAAGTGGTGTGCAAAAGTTTCAACATCCCTTTAAAATTTTCATGACTGTGCTTTATAAATCATTGGTTGTCTGGATCATAAATTTCAGATAAAAATATCATACTGGAGACCAACAGCGTATTATTTGAGAAGTGAAATCAAATTAATATGATTTATAGAAAGAAATATCAAAGCAAAATTAGGTGTGTGCATATATTAGACACCACAGCAACAATAGTTGAAAGATGCACGGTGACACCATCAGCAGGAAGATGATGTAAGACTGAAGTTGGTCTGTGGGCTGACTGTGATGGTTCTCACCATTTTGGAACTATTTTTCTTGGTCTGTCACTTTGTGCCTTAACTATTACTGTTCCTCTTGTCTTCCAATTCCTCACAATGTTCCTCACACTGTATACAAACTGTTTAGAAAAATATGAGAATAGATAAAAATTAATGTTGCCATTTAGTTCAAGTAGAGAGAGAGAGAGAGAGCTGAGTGGTTATCAGTTGTTACCACGCTCTGAATGAAATGAACCAAGCAACCCTTAGATTCAGGTGCTAAAGTTAAATTTCTTGAAGTTCGAGTGAAGTCATAAAAAAATATTTTCCTCATCTACACTTTTAGACACATTTCTCACTTGCTGTGCTCCGTTAACCAAGAAGACCCCTCCTAACCATTATCCACCAAGTTACATGATGCTATACCCATGTTAATTCTCCCAGCTTCCAGATTCTATCCAAGAAGAATTTGCCATCATGAAATATGCATGAAATGCATGACAAACAATCGGCGTTATAGCAACTGAAACATATCAATATGACAAAATGCATTAAAGTTTATCACTTCACAGCAGTCATATGACTATATTCTTATTTCCTATGTGACCTGCAAGAGGCTTTGTTTGTTTGAGTCATAAAAAGTGAAGTTATGAGCAATGAATCCTAAAGGGACTCTAGACTTTAAAAACATGCAGGTTGAAAACATAAAATACATTATTTTGAGGAAAAATATTGAATATAGTCATACATATTTTATGGAAATATGACCCTAAAGATGCATTTTGAAGCTTCCGAGACACACAGGCTTATGCCACAAACTGGGCTTAAAATTGGCCAAGAGACTAGGATATGGAGTTTATCAATTCAATGGTCTGTGGCTGTCAATCAAATCACAGTGCCTTAAATCATGCACACATTTTAGAATTGTGCATTAAACACACACAAACACACCAGTCACTGCCCTGTTGTATTTTGGCAATACAAATTTACATACTGTGACATTTTCAACCGTTATAAAAACAAATTTTTGTTCAGAAACTGGAAAGGGAATTTTGCCAAATCCAGCTCGACACCTAACTGAAGTGATGATCACTTGCAAATGTTCTTTTTATTGTAAATAAATGCTTATTGGAAGAAATCCCACTGGAAGAACTCATTTTCCCCATGACGTGTTCATGATACTGATAGAAATGCACTCAGCAAAATGGTACTAATATCTCTATAGTGGTTCTAAAAGCTATTTCTTTTTGTGGAAACTTTGCAAACTGAGGGAAGTTTTGGCCAGAAGCTAAAGCTAATTCCTGTTTCTGTATATTTTAAATCAGAGGCATATTTTGTGTGTTAAAGAAAGCAGTAAAACGGAAATTATTGTTCATCAAAATGTTAACTTTCAGAATCTGGTTCTTTCCAAACACAAAAAAATGCTACAAATCCATTTAATCAGATGATTTGTCTGATGCAGCCCCCAGAAGCTTAAATTGTGCACCGTGCGGCCCACAAGCTGAAATGAGTTTGACACAGCTGTTCTGGACCTTTCTCCACAAATATAGTGCCACATCAGACATGACCTCAATCAACCAAAGGTTTCTTCAGGTCCTGATATAAACAGTAGTTGTGCTTGTGCTGTTTCAGTCTTTAAAAAACCTTTTTCAGATAACAATCAGTCTTTATGAAATGTCAAAAGAGGCCTCAGCCAGATTGTAAAAGGGTTCAAGTCATTGTTTCCAGACGTCTGTAAAGAGCATCGACCGGCAGCCTTGCATTATGCAAATGTGCCACACACCTACACTGATTGTAAAGCTAGTAAAATTAAAATAACTGAGGATATGTACTTGGGCTCACACAGTTATTTCTAATAATGTAGACTTTACAGACCTTTCAAGTGAGGAAAAGGCTACATGACACTTTACATCAATGGTAGAATGCAGCTCTCCATTAAATTCCATGCATTGATTGTTTCCATAGGGGGCGCTGGTCACAGCCTGTGCAGATGACACGCTTCATCTATGGAACTTACGACAACGGCGTCCTGCTATCCTCCACTCTCTCAAATTCAACAGAGAGCGGTGAGTAAAACTTTACTCTGAAATGAACTTCCCAAGGATCTTATTATTTTAAAATATTCACTTTTACATAGAAATAGCGGATTTGTCTCGATATTTCATCTTGAAGACGAGTTGCTGACTTCCCAAGGCTGGCCAGAATGAATCTGTGATAAAGTAAACTGAAAGCGCTCAAGGCTGAAGCCAAACTGATTATCTAATATCTGAAAGTGGCTTGGCTGCTTTCTACTCTCTTCAGACATGTTTTTGGCTGGAAAGTGAGGATTTGCTTCATTAAAACGAGACATGGAAAACTAAAAAAATACACTTACATTTAATTGTAATAATTGTATAAGTATTTAAAGGATTATTTAAATAATCCATTAAGTTCCCTGGTCAATTTCTCAGCTAAGGTCAAATTGTGGTATTCAAAATATTTCAGTAATAGCCCAGTAATTTAATTTCATTTAGTTTCAGATTACAACACCTCTGTGCTTCTCAAACTGTGCACTTTTCATGAAATGGAAAAACACCCAGGAGCTCTGACTAATATGGTATTTGTTACTCTGTTTCCTCTGTTGAAGGAGTCAGGGTCAGCTGTAATAAATGGCACTGTCGTCCAGAGATGTGAAATCTGTTGGTTGCATTGTGGGTAATGGCCTCTTGAGGTTGTACGGTGTTGAAAGCTTTCAGGAAGTTTGAACAACATCTTTGACAAGTTTTGTACAACTAACGAGACCTTGGCAGAAGAGAAAGTCAAGAGCCGCGTGTTTCTATTTTGATTATACTCCCTGTCAAAGATCAATGACTGAAATATGAAATATATCTATAAACTATAATATATCTAAGAAAGAATGTTCAGAAATAATTTAATTTTAAATATGTTTTTTCTCTCCAAGGATTGGGGGAATGGCACTCAGCTGTCTGAGTAATAATTAAACGTTACTGTGATATTGACAGGTTCGTCAAACCAAGTCCAGAGTCACATGAGTTTAATCTACCAATCACCCTTTCTTCTCAGTCAATCACCAAAGATCACACCATGCCCCCTGCCACACTTGCATTTCATCTACCTTTACAATTCACTTCCTGGTCCACAGCTCCTAAACCAATTACGTTTCTCATATGATGTCTCCTGATTCATGATCTGGTGTCTTCTTGTTCTTCATCTGCAATCTCTTTGTTGCCTGTCTATTGCCTCCTTGTTCTCAGTCTATTGTCTTCTAGTTCTCCATCTGCTGTCTCCTGGTTCTTTATCCGTTGTTTCCTGGTTCTTCATCTGATGTCTCCTGGTTCCTTTGTCTATTGTCTCCTGTTTCATAATCTGTTGTCTCATAGTTCTTTATCTGCAACTCCTTGTTGCCTGTCTTTTGCCTCCTTATTCTCAGTCTATTGTTTCCTGGTTCTTCGTCTGCTGTCTCCTTGAGAGTTAAATTAACTCTACTCGGAGTATATTTGGTCCCACTCTATATAGAGTTAAACTGACTCTGAGAAAGAGTAATTTAATAATCTATTTTCTTCATGTTTTTTCAAATCTGCATGGAAAATGCAAACTAAATATTAACTATTCAGAGAGGGACCAAGTCTATTCCAGAAAGAGTAAAAACAGACAAAAATAGACTGTTTAGTTCAAATAGACTTATTTAAATAACTCTCCTTCAGAGTTGGTTTAACTCTATATAGAGTGGGACCAAATACACTCTGAGTAGAGTTAATTTAACTCTTAGGATTTTACTGTGTTAGCTCGTGATTTCTTATCTGCTGTCTCCTTTTCCTTCTCAGTTAGTTCCTTGTTTGCTGCATCCAGAATCTTTAGCTGTAGTCTTCTTTTCACGGTCTTCTGTCTACTGCTCCCTCATTTGCTGTCTTCTGGTTTCATGTCCTGCGGTACTACCTTTATCATTATTCATCCTTGAGTATTATTCCACCAATAAACCCACCACCCAGTGTACTTACCCCCATGTGTTTGTTTCCTGCTAATATTACCAATATCTGAAAACACATCATACTCCACCCCAAAATGAAGTTTACTGGCCATACAGTGTATATTACTATTGCTTCATCTTATTTCCATGTCAATTCTTTAACAGAAAACTGTCTAAAATAAAAGTCTAGGCCTTTCAAAGCGGAGTTCTGCCTGTTCTTCATTGGTTTGGGTTGCTAAGTGACCGTAGCATTGGGTGTGTGTATTTGTGTTGAGGTGTGACTGAGGGGTAACCTGTCTAGAGTGTTTCAGAAAACAAAGAGTTGGAATAAGCTTCAACAGATGCTTCTGACCCTCTTTTGAGTGACTAATTACATTTAGTCACTTACGGTAAAGTAATCTTCCTGTAAAGATGTGTGAAATATGAAATAATCAGTAATACAGCACATAAACGGAATACATAAAAAGTGTCATTTGTATAAATTTGATGGTATGCGATTTTAGAAATACGCAAAATGCTCATATGTGTCATAGTTTGGATAATGTCTCATTTTGGGGCAAGTTCCTTCGTGGAATTTCATGGTTTAAGGATAAATAGTGGATTTGACAGCAAAGCTGTGCTGCAGGAGCAATCCATTAAAGTTTTACTCAGTATTTACCCAGAAATCTCAAAGGTACAGCAACAGGAAAAATAACATTACGTGTCTGTGTTAAATAAAGAGGGAACAGTGATTAGGAAAGAAAATT
The DNA here is from genome assembly GCA_007224835.1 of Danionella cerebrum. Lineage (NCBI taxonomy): Eukaryota > Metazoa > Chordata > Actinopteri > Cypriniformes > Danionidae > Danionella > Danionella cerebrum. Next base: position 367,761 of record SRMA01025712.1, read on the forward strand.
ACCCACGTCTTTGATTCCCAAATCCTCAAACTAAATCATAAAATGCTCTGTGACAAATTGAAGCTTGCGTGAGCCCAGAAGATGATTAATAACGTGTCATGTTTGTGTTTATTTGATGAATTCTCATGCGCGTTTAAAAAGTCTAACATTAGATTTGTTCAAACAATGCTTTTAGACCACAACTCCTTTATAGTATTTGACATTTAACTTGTAATATTTCCCTTTTGTTTCCTTCTGAGTGACCCATTACCAACAAAGAAGAAAATGACTCTTATTTATATAAACTCACCGGCCACTTTATCTGGTACACCTGTCCATCTAACCAGCCAGTCACATGACAGCAATTCAATACATTTAGGCACATAGAAATGGTCCAGATGACTTGCTGTAGCTCAAATCGAGCCTCCCCAGAATGAGGTATGAAGGTGATTTAAGTGACTTTGAATGTAGCATGGAGGATGAGTAGAAACTTCTGATCTACTGGGATTTTCATGCGCACCCATCTCTATGGTTTACAGAATATGGTCTAAAAAAGAAAATAGCCAATGAGCGGCAGATTTCTGTGGGCAAAAATGCCTGTCGGTGCCGGAGTTCAAAGGAATGGCCAGACTGGTTCAACAGAAAGGCAGACAATTGATAGATACGATGATGTCGATATGAACCAAACTCTCAGAGGAATGTTTCCAGCACCTTGTTGAATCTATGCCATGAAGGATTGATGTCATTCTGAAGGCAAACGGTGGTCCAGCCTGGTACCTTTTAGGGGTGAAAATGTCAAATTAGTTGAGATACAACGCTAATATGAGCATTCTACCATCAGTTCTTAGAACCCTTTATCATTTGGATTGTACAGTGGTTACATTTCAATGCTCACAGTTCAAACAGGGAAGTGAGCAAATAATGTGAGACTGATCTGATCCATCTCTAGATTTAGAATCAAAAGCTTCTGAAAATGTTGTTTGACGCAGTAGAAGACTCAGTTTTTGCTCATGTTGTGTTTTCTGGCTGCGATTAATGAGCTTTGTTCCCCTCCATAATAGCTGCTGATTGTGTTCATCTCCTCATCAGAACGTCTGAAACAAACAAAGTCGCGCTTTTTCCCACCATGACAGTTTCACACCAGCATTGACAGGGATCTTATGTTTGTGCTTTGACCCTGAAGTGTTTAATTTAAAGCTTTATTAGAATTATGCAAATTCTAATGAGAAACGAGAAATGTTTTCTCCAATCGGTAGGTGCCTGGTTGAGTGTGCATTCTTTTGTATGAGCTTGGCTGAGTTCTTTACTCAGGTGTGCAGCTGTGTCAGATGACAGAGATTTTCAGCTCAGCAGGGTCAGGAGACTGACTCTAGGGGGTTTTAAGTCTGGTTCAAGACTCTCAGCATGCCTGTCTGTCACAAAAAAACACCTTTTTCATAGTAAATAATACACTTCAATGTGGCACTTTGGTCAATCAAACAATTTATTACGTAAAATGCACGTTGAGTCTGTTTTATAGCAGTTTTTGGGTACATGAAAGAAAACAAGCATTGCAGGGGAGTGATTGTGATCACTCCTTACCTTTAAAAGCAAAATATTTGCAATATTTAGGTGTTTAAACAACCTGGTAGGTAAATATGACACGGAAAACACAATGTTTTATAGACGCACAAAAAAAAAGCTGTGGGTTATTGCAGTAACACTCCTGGAAATATTGTTCTGTAACTTTTATTGTATCAATACGCTTTAACTGGACCTTTTTCAGTGGGTTCTCTCATGCTTTTTGTCAAATTCTTGAATTCTTTTTTTCTCGAAAAAGTGTGTATCATGTGATTCTGAAATTCACTTGAGCCTCACAGACTGAGTGTCAGAGCTACCCTTTGCTCCGGCAGTCTTCTCACATAACAATTGTATCAGCTGATGCTCTCACGCAGTGTTTCAATTACGGATAATTTGCTCACTCTATCTAATGTAAAAGATAAAAAGAGTTCATTTTGTATCTAGCAGTTTGAAACATTAAAATGTGCATAAATTAATACTCATGTTTAAATATTGAAATACTGTGTGCATGTGAAGTAAGTAAAATGGGAACTGGTGATGTGTTGCATGATAAAGCGAAATAAATGGGAAAATGCAACAAAATATTGCAGAGAAATGTGGTTTTGATTGTGCTCAACTTAAATTTTTTTGACAACATTGCTCCCTAGCAACAAAATTTTCTGAACTTTGGTACATGATAGAGACATGTGGGTCGATTTAGATATAGTGACAAAGGCAACATTATATTGTCACTTGCTCCCATAGCAACCAATTTGAGATCTCTATATCATCTTTGGAAAATCATAGAAACATAGGGTGTTAATTTTACTCATAGTGACATGGGGTACATTGATTTATAACACTGCATATCAATAGCAACCAGGCCGTTTACCATAGCAGCAAACTTCCAAAAACATGCTTTAATTCATCCCAACTGAGCTGGAAATAAGAAAGAAAATGGATGGATGAATATTTACAGATGGAATATTGCATTTGAAAGGGTTGGAAAATAAGTAAGGAGTCACCAGCTCACTTTAAATTGCTAGAACTATGGATTTACTTCTTTGTTTATGTAGACACATTTTGTAATTAAATAAAATAGACAAAGATTAAAACAAATAATTCATCTATATTTTAAATTTACTTTAGTTCGTTTTGTAAACACACTGTAAAGGAGTTATATATTTTTATGTTTAACAGATTTTTGTTATTTAGTTTCAGTTTTTTTAATGGCTGTTGTGCTTTCCTGAATTTATATTTTGTTTTTAATTAGTAAGCTTCCTGCAATGTGATACTGTACTTTCGGTAAGTCTTCTGAAGACTGTGGTGCAATCCATTTTTGTTATCTTTCCTGTCATTAAAATGATGGACTGGAGAGACTGCATTTTGAGCACCAACTGGCTCTATTTTTAGTATTGCTCTTTATTTTGTTGATGGCGTACCCAGAACGATAAAAGTCAACACATAATTATAGGTCTGTTTATTTACATGGTTTCACAACTTTTAGTGCTTAATTTGTAACTAAATTAGTGTTCTATTAGTGCTTAAATGTCAACAGATCAAGTGTTGGATCCAAATCACTTTAAATAGTTAAATGTCCATTAAAATGTCACCAATGCCGTCTTTCTGGAGCACTTCAGTTTTCAGAATGCATGTATCTTGCTACATCTATGGCAGCTGTGCCACAGCATAGTGCAAACCCCATCAAACGCGATTCAGCATCCTTTGTCTTGAATCGTTTTTCTGAGGATTCTGTGCTTCAAACCAGAAACTCTCTTCAATCATATGATTTTGAACAGATCTCCCAAATGTAAATCTGAACCAATTCCGCCTTATCACAGTTAATTCACATACAATCTCAACCATGAACATTATTTATTTCTTTGCCATAAGATCTTGTGTGGCCTTTGTGTTTTTGACCTTAAATCGATTAGTTTTCTGCATAACAAGCAGAAGAGTTAGGAATAGCTGCTCCCAGTATGCCCTTGCCATCACAGCAGCCAGATTCTCATGCGGCAGGCTTTTTGTATCTTGCAATTAGGCATAGGAAAGCACACATTAGCATGGCCTGGTGCTCCATTAGCATTCTAACCCAGACAAGTTTAACTGTCTGTCCAGCGTCTCACAACCTTCGTTTCCAATCACCAGGAGGGTGTGATGAGTGTATGGAAAACTCACAGAGATGTAATGAGTGTGGACAGCAGTGAATTACCGTGTGCTGGTCTTTATTTTCTACTTAACCTGTTTATAAGGATGATGGATGATTCCACTGGATGGATTTCTGCTTGGAGTCTCGGAAAGAGCCTGGAAATGTGATAGTTTCATTGATTGATTTCTTAATTACTCTATAAACCCTTCATGTTATTGGAAAGTTTAAGGCATCACATTGACACGATAAGCTGCAGCTGGATTAAAGTTTCAACCCAGTTGTTCTTGTTGTGTTTTTTTATCATTTATATTTACTTAGCTCTATGTTCAGTTTTAAAAACATGTTGTAATTATGCTTTAATTATGCAGTTGTCAAATATATTTAAAATATCCTCGGAATGTTTTATTTTTCCGGCCTTAACAATAGCCCTACATGAAACAAAATATGTTAAAATGCTTTTTCAAAACATTAAAAGAAATGATAGTATATATTTACCATAAAACATAATTTAATTCATACTCAGGCTCATGTAGCCCACTAGATTGAACATCCCTGCATCTTTCTGAATAAATCTTATTTTTTTGGAGAAAAAAAAATGTCCCTAAGAAGAATAAAAATACTAACTTGTAAAACTGTCACTTTCTAACTATTTTTAAAATGTATGAGTAATATGTACCAAGTTTTATGTTCCCAGCATTTTCTGAAGCTGAAATATAGATCTGCTGATTTGGTTGCTAAGGTAAACAGTGTGGTTGCTATAGGGAAGTCAGTGACATAACTTAATGTTCACAATGTCACTTTGAGTAACATAAACCAATCCCCATATCTCCATCATTTACCAAAGGTGACATACATTTCAGAAATTTTAGTTGCTAGGGAGCTGTCAGTGATGTCATAAAAAATCAAGTTGTTACTATGAGTAACATAAACAAATCTTAATTTCTTTATGATGTTTTTTATTGGAGATATTTTGCGCTTTCATTTCATTTATTCCATGGTAATATTTATCCCTTTTATGGTTCAAATACTTTTGCAAATTAATTGGTATGTTCTTGCACAGACTGGTTGTCTCCACATGTGTGGTCAGTTTGAAGTTTCTATGAAGTTCTCAGTTTGAAATAATATTGAATGCGATTTGGGGTGGCATGGTGGCGCAGTGGGTAGCACTGTGGCCTTCCAGTTAGAAGGTTATCGGTTCGAGGCTCACCGGTGACCTTCCTGCAAGGAGTTTGCATGTTCTCCCTGTGCTTGCGTGGTACTCCGGTTTCCCCCACAATCCCAAAAACATGCGATTAGGTTGACTAATCTAAATTCCCCTTAGGGTGTGTGAATGTTGCCCTGCGATGGACTGGCAACCTGTCCAGGGTGTACCCCTGCCTCTCGCCCAATGTGTGCTGGACATAGGCACCGGCAGACCCCCGTGACCCCAAAAGGGAAGAAGATGCGGTTATGAAAATGAATGAATGAATGAATTAAATGAGATTTGCATGTTATGCTTTACATTAAATTAGTGCAAGTTAATAATTTTAGCAGAAATTGATTACATGTGTATAAATGTGTTTATTTTATTAGTTGCCTTTTCTTCAGTGTTGCTTTCGTGGCAGTATCAGATATAAATCAGAGTGCTAATAGTCTGCATAATTTAGTAATTAATCCATAATTAACATTGTGAGCAGCTGCCAAATTTTATCTCAGTCAGTTCTTTTAACCTTCAGATGACCCAGGAGACAGTAGCAAGAAGTGAAAATAAACACAAATGAACACAGCAGATAAGGGAAAATAAGTTTGTCTAGAATAAACGAGAATGGAAAAAAAACGTAGCTTAAATGATGTACATCGCATTACAAGACTTAGGAAACTTTAAAATGATCTTTGAGTTAGTGTCCCCTCTTATCTCAGTCAAGTCTCATTAGGTCGTGTTTGTCTTGAGGTAATTGTGTTCCAATTAATTGCTGTATCCCAAAATATACACTAGTTTCCACAAGAGACTCTGACGTTTGACTGCTATGAGCCCTAGAGCAGAGCCAAACCAGGCGACAGCATCAACAAGTGTGACAAGTGTTACATCCATCCAACTGCTATAGAAACTGAGAAGCACTGAGAGCTGCTTGATGAATCACTGCCTCCGAACAAGAGACTCCCAAAATTACTAGAAATTTTCAGTTTTGGTTGAGGTTTGGAACTTGTAAACTCATATCTATATCATCGCTTACAATATACAATACTCTGTGAATAAGACAGCTTTGAAAATGTCAAAATTATTGTTTATTTTTGTATATTTACAAAATTCAAAGTGAGAGAATGGAATAAAATCAAATCAATTTACGTGTAAACAAAGGTTTACCTCTTTTAAAAAGGTTCTGCAGTGGTTCTTTGCAGGCTTGAAGGTGCTATTCAGCACTTTTTGCTTTGAAGAACCCATTAAGGTGTTTTTGGTTCTTCAGTGGTTGTTCACCAGTTCTCCACTACCTCCCGCGTGCTACCCTGGGCCCGGGTTCATCATGCCTGCTCACCATCACCCAACAGAGTGCTGAGTGATTATTTATTGTGGTGCACCCTTCAGCGTTACCAGGTGCCACTCATCAGGCTGCATTTAAGTGTGATGCAGCCGGTGAAAAAATTGAGCAGCAATGCCATGAGAGCCACCAGGAACCCAAGGAGCCCAGGAGGCGCTCCACCGACCGCATGAAACCAGGTGAATCACTAGGCTCGGCTGATTACCTGTTTCCCATGAGAGCAAGCCAGGCATTAGGCCGGCCGCATTCTGACAGGGGGCGATACAGTGGAGATGGGCCCAACTCTCCGGAATGCTGGAAGTACCAGCACAGCTAAAGGACCCACATCTCTGGTCCGGAAAGAGGGGTGAGGGCACCCCGGACCTACCTCCTCGCATACTTTTTGGAGCCTGTGCTCATCTGGCCGGCTCACCACCATCCAACCGAGCGCTGAGTGACTCTTTTTTTAATTATTTATTATGGTGCACCTTTGTAATAAAACGCCCTGAGCAGCTTTGAACAACTTGTCTGTGTCTCTCTCGCTAACCCGCTACACTATTATATACATATTAATTATGTAGATATTATTTAGAATTGTTATCATTGGTGTGGTGTTCTTTCATTAACAAATATTGATTAAATACTGCAACAGTATGCTGATATTATATATTGTGTGTAAAATCTTTTTTGACACAGAATCTTTTTTCCTCTCTCCTCCAGGATCACATTTTGTCATCTTCCTTTTCAAAGTAAATGGCTGTATGTGGGAACAGAACGTGGAAATACACATATCGTGAACATCGAATCCTTCGTTTTGTCTGGATATGTCATCATGTGGAACAAGGCCATAGAACTGTAAGTAAAGGAACAAATTTAATTTTGTATTTTTTATATGAAAATCAATTCAGATAACACCACTAACATGAGCTAATCAATAGAATGTCTGAGCACCACACTCACAATTTGTATCTCATGAAAAGGGCGGTGTGATAGTAAGGCTCTGAAATTATTATAAATCTATAGCTGATGATTCATCTACAAGTATAAGATGATTAGCACAATTATAATCCTGAATGAATCATTCTGTACAAAACAAAACAAACTTCTGTCTGAGCTTTCCTGTGGATCACACAGCATTGAGCTAACCAGCTAACCAATGGTTCTGGGTTTAAACCCCAGGAAATGCAAGAACTGACTAAAAGTGTTCATTGCATGAAATGTAAGTTGCTTAAAAGCATAAATGTCATTTCTCAATTTATTTATCTTGCAAGTTATTTTCCTAATATTTGGTTAGTTAGTTGGTTGATTGATCTTTTTGATTTTAGGTAAATGATCTATTTGGTTTGTTTAGTTGAATGGTCATCCTCCTAATATTCGTTTGGTTGACTCGTTGATTTATTTGTTTAGTTATGTGTTTGGTTGAACAATTGTTTTTGTTGGTTGATTGGTTGGTTTAGTTGAATGTTTAGTTGAATTTGGGTTTGGTGGAATGGTGGTTTGAGTTGGATAGGTTGGTCTTTGGTTTTCTGATTGGTTGAATGATCATTTTGGTGGTTTGTTTAGTTGAAGGGTTGAATAGTTTGCTGGGTGGATTGGTTTAGTTTAATTATTATCTTCCTAATATTTGGTTGGTTGGTTAAATGGTGGGTTGGTTGGTAAGTTGAATGGTTGGTTTGGTCGAATAGTTGGTTTACTTGTTTTGTTTAGTTTGTGGTTGGTTGGTTAGTTATGTTGAAGTATCGATTTAGTTGGTTGGGTTGAACAATCTTTTTGTTGTTGGTTTGTTCGAAAGGTGGATTGATTTGGTTAGTTTGGTCTTTAGGTGGTTGAACCATGAAGTTGATTGGTGGGTTTCATTGAATAGTTTGTATGATTGATTGGTAGGTGTTTTATGGTTAATTTGGTTGATTAGCTAGTAGGTAAGCTGGTTGGTTGGTTAATTTACTAACTTTTATTGCTTATTCGAGAATACAGTCCCTTGGTTTGTGTCCATGAGAGTGTTGCATCTCAGAATTTAATGCCTCCTCAAAAAAATATATAATCTATATATATATATATATATATATATATATATATATATATATATATATATATATATATATATATATATATATATATATATATATATATATATATATAAACATTATTTATTAATAAAAAATAAGTTGTATAAACTGAAGTGTCACAAATGCTTATAGTTTACGGGTGTAGACCACAATGCAGGAGGAGAATAAATAAGTTATCATGTTTAAGTATTCAAACCAAGTACCCATTTCATCTACCAGACAGAATATCTGTCAAATATAGACAAAAAAAACAAACAAACAATTGACATCAAAGCTTGCATTCATGAATAAATGCGTAATTCAACAGCTATACCTCACTCCCATGAGTGATAATCTGACAAGAAAAGAGCTTGCGAGTGTCAGTCAAGTCATCTTTCACATAAGAGGCCCTTTGGCAGGATCCCCATTGACAGACCTTAACATTACTAGTGTGTAACATTGGAAATGCTGGATGAAAATCCCGTTGCCCCACTCCACATCCTTTACACAGAATCCCCACATCCCTTTTTCTCCTCGAGTAGCTCAAAGGCACGTCAAGTATGTAACAGTACATCTATATTTTTCAAATAAGAGCTTGAACCCAGTGTTTGAGGGCCTTTTTAAAAATGCTTGATGCTAATTGCATCATTTTCTGTCTTTTACATAATGTTTTTTTAAATGCAATGAATTGGATTTAATCATGTGAATTACGATATTTTACTTAAGTGGAGGTCATATAAAACGAAATTTCTGGGTTCTTCAAGTAACGCGGTATTGTCTGAAATGGAGAGCTTTATAATATGAAAAAGAAGCTGGGAACAATTGTTGCATTCTTTGGATAAACTGATTACAGTTTGTTTGCTGTTTAAAGCAGAATAACACAACACTCCATTTGTTAATTAACCTTTTAGAGTCAGAATTCCTCCCAACTAGGCTCAACGGGGTCTACCGTTGCCAAACCCACCTCACGATGGGTGATGTTACAGCACACCATTCACTCCAGCACTCACCCAGAGTCACTGAGCTGGGCTGAAATGCAAAGTCAAACCAATGTTTGCATCGAGAGGATTTACAAACTCCACAAACCTCCTCACTGATGGCAATCAGAGTGCCATGGTCAAGCCTCCTTATCACTGTGTTCTTGTCTTCCAATCCCTTTGCTGTGTGATTCTTTCTCTCTTCAGTTTCCCATGCCCGCTCTCCCTGTAATGTGGGTGTGCTTCGAAGTCTAATAGCACTCACTGCCTGCTGTCACTCTTTTGTCAGTAATGGCTGTGGTTTTGTGTTGTCAAGTGTTCCAGTCGCTCCAATGATTGCTTTCATCGTTGTGTTTATGTTTTCCATGTGTTTGCCATGTATTTCTCCCATCCCAATTTCCTCCCGTGTCTTGTTTATTCCTGTGTCCTTGTCAGATTTCCCAATATTCTTTTGTATTTAGTTAAATGTCTGCATTTTCAGCTAGACATTTTATTAGAAACACCGCTCTAATTGCTTGTTAATGCAAATTTCAAATCAGCCAATCACAACATTGACAGCCAGTTAGCAACTCAATGCATTTAGGCATGTAGAAATTGTCAAGACAAAAAGATGCAGCTCAAATCGAGCATTAGTGTGGGGAAGAAGGGTGATTTCAAGTGACTTTAAACATGGCGTGGTTGTTGGTCCATGATGAGCTGGTCTGAATATTTCAGAAACTGCTGATTTACTGGGATTTTCATGTAAAACCATATCTAGGGTTTATAGAGAATTGTCAGAAAAAGAGAAAATATCCAGTGATCGGCATATCTGTGAGCACAAATGCCTTGTTGATCCCACAGGTCAGACTGACTTGAGCTGATAGAAAGGCAAAGCAAATTAAATAATCACAACTGAGGTACGCCGAAGAGCAACTCACATGTCGAGCTTTGAGGCGGAGGGGCTGCAGCAGCACTAGACCACAAGGGGTGCTGCTTTTGTCTAAGAATAGGAATCTGAGGCTACAATTTACACAGGCTCACCAAAAATGGACAATATAAGTCTTTTGATGGCTACATTCTAGAGGATAACTCACCATGTCATAAAGCATAAATCATCTCAGACTGGTTTCTTGAACACGGCAATGAGTTCACTGTACAGTCACCAGATCTCAATTCAACAGAGCACCTTTGGGATGTGGTGAAACAGGGGATGTGCAGCCGAAAAATCTGCCACAACCGCATGATGTCATCACGTCAAAAAGGACCAAACTCTCAGAGGAATGTTTCTTTTACCTTGTTGAATCTATGCCATGAAGGATTGATGCAGTTCTGAAGGCAAAATGGCGACCAAACCAGTACTAATATAGTTGCTGGTGAATGTTGTTCACATAAGATCACATAAGCTTTGAGTTTCTGTTTTCTTGAACTGTGTCATTTTGTTTTTCTCACTGTGTTTGATAAGAGATGAAGATTAATGCAGGGGCACACTTGTGCATTTGAAGCAATTCCCTCTTTTACAGAGGGAAGGAGCAGCTCACTCCAATAAATAAATATGAATAAATACAAACATGGACTCTGTGCATGGCAGCAGGTGTCCCTTGATGGAAATCAAGCACATGGATGGATGGAAGAGAAACAAGAGATTTGTTTTTCTTCCTCTTGTTTAGATGAATAAGTGTATGAAAAGCAGAGAGAGAGAGAGAGAGGGATAGGGAGAGGGAGAGAGCATGAAGTATTAACCGAGACCCTGGAACCTTCACCAATTCCATGCTGTGCTACACTCAGATCAGTTGTTTGCTGGTTCTATCACATCCATGTTTTTGCATCTGACATGCCTCTCGGTTTTGTGTGATAGCCTTCAAACATGCAGCCCCTGAAAGCATGAAGAGCATCTCTGCGTGTGGTTAGTGCTTGTCTAGATTCTACACACACGTTATCTTAAACCTCAGTGCCTGTTCTGAAGATATCTGGAGGGCTTGCCGAGCATTCTGGGAAGCCTGATTCTAAAACATAATCAGCACTCTATGGATCTGCCTTGAAGCAGTAAGCTAACGTTACGCCTACACTTCCAAGTAATCTCTTTTAGACTTTCAGCATCGTTGGAAACCCCATAGAAGAATGTCATGTTTTAGGACATGCTTCACATTTGAAAAATGTGGATTGTGTTTAATGATATTCAAATCTTTTTACGAGACTTTATATGTTGCTGTATTACTTCTACTTCTCAGAATTTTTTCGAAAATATGTCAGCTTTCCTAAAGCCTAACAGGATTGGTGTTGGTTTTAATTTTTCAGATTTCTTCTGAATCAACCCATGTAAAGCTGATTTAACTGGTGGAGAGTTTTAGGTGCATCAGGAAGGAGCTTAGCTGAGCTATTACAGCTTTCTCTAATATCTTAGACATAAATGATTAGAAATGGGTCTAAAACTAGTGGCTTCTTAAGTAAAGGTTTAATGACTGCATTCTTGAATGGCTTAGGGACGTCCCAATGACAGAGCGCAGTAAATGATGTTTAGAAGCAGTTCTTGAGCTAATGGTACATTTTTGTTGGTATTTGATCTAGAAGCATGAGGTGAGCCATCTCAACTCTTCCAGAGCATCATTTTTGTAGTTTACAAGTTGTAGAACTAATAGTATTTTCAGATTCCTTACTTTTATTACATACATTAAGCGCACAAACGTTAGCGTAATATCTTCCGTTGGTGGAAGATATTACACACTCTAATACAAACCAAACTGGAGTTCTTATGGACTGAAGTTACATTTTTGCTTAATTTTGACAGTTAAAAGTAGGCAATACTTTAGTAATGTATAAAAAAAGTGATTCAACACAATAGTAGTGTAAAGCTTATGCTTTAAATTAGCTTTCTTTTTAAATGTTTATTAGCTTTCTTTTTATAATGTTACATATTGTGTCATGGACATAAAATCCAGATATGTATCATATCATGAGCAGAGAGTGTCATTACACCCCCAAAATTCACCAGATTCAAAATTAATCAGATTAATAAACCATTAAAAAAACAAGAAAGCAAGAAAGAACGCAAGAAAACTGTCGTTGTAACAGTCCTTAAAGATTTATTGATTCAATAATTTGGTTAAACACTTTAGTCTGTTCTCACAACAGACCAAGAGTTTCATGGAGGGATAGATGCTCCCTTGATCCTTTCAACCTTTAACAAAATAGAAGGATTGATGGATCCATGGATGCACACAGTGCAGATCCTGTTTGTATCACAAAAACTCACTACTATTCAGCAAAAAGTGTCCTACAGAACCCCAAGCCTTTCAAATCACGCTCATCAAACTGCAACCAACCAATTTCCTGTTCTTCACCATAATATTCAAAGCTATTATTCTGAATGAGATTGCTGCTACCATTGCCACGGCAACCATTGCGGGCCGTGAAAGCACTTCAGTACTCTTATCAAAGCCTTTGAAGCTGGTCTCAAACAGAGACAGGACGCTCCCAGCTAGCCAGCTAGCATTAGCATGCACCTCATGATTGCTTTGAAACGATGAGTGAATAAATAGGTGGTTTTTGATTTGATGATCCAATAGGACAAGCTTGGCTCAGTGAACTGGTGCATACGCGTCGCTGTCTGGCTCGCCAGAGGCTTTCACAATCACGCAGGTAGTAAGCGAAGATAAGCAGGAAGAGGCTTGTTTCCCTTTTTTCAGCTGATAAGCAAAGACCTCATGTTCTCATTTGCTTTACCTGTCTTGTGAACACAGACTCAGACACGTTTTAGATCTTCTCCCAACCTACTATATGCTTTATACTCACAGATCTGCACAATGTGTGCCATAGCAACTGTTTGTCTGCTGCTCAGAACCAGACAGATTGGAAGAAGTCAGATGAACACCTTACAAACAGAAGAACTGTTTGTTAACACAATACTTATGACAATGCATTTCTCGGCACGGAAGCACTGTTGCCTCTCGGTTAGTAGGTCACCAGAATTCCAGAGTGAAGTTTGCTTGTTCTCCCTCTGCATATGTCAAAATACATGCTTAAGGTTGAGATCGGTCTAAATTCCCCATAGGAGTGTTCTGTCTATGTTGTTGCCTGCTGTGTGCTGAAGATAGGTACAAACATGGATGGATGGATAGATGAAAGGATGGATGGACGGCACCACATTGATGATCTTAAACAGTGATATTAACAAAGGACGAAATTCCATGTGAACTTTTGGAAATAAATCTATAAAAAATTTTTATAATGAACCTCTGAACATTACTGGTGCTAAACATATTAAAAAAGATTATAAAGGTGAGATTCTATAAAAAGAGATCAAAGTACCCAAATCAAGCTGATTGGCAGGAATTCCAGTTGTTTATCTAACTTTGTTTAGATAAGAAGGAATGTTGCCTTTGAACCCCAAAATGTTAAAGATGGTGGTGGTGGTTTTTCTGCCAAGAGGTTAAGTCATCTTCCTTCAGCAAAGTCTTTGCCTTGGTTCTTGTATGGCTATCCCAGCATAACAATGTGCCAAAACACAACCAAGGCAACAAAGGAGTGGCTTGAGACTCGACTTGACAATATGGGAAAATACTTGACACCGTTAACATGCAAAGACTTGATTAAATAAAATTCAATTAATGAATTTTCAGGTTAAAATCTTTAATTGTTGTAAAAATAGTGGATCGATCTTCACGATTCGTGCAGATTTTTTTTGAGAATATTCTTGTTAATGCTTAAATTTTACGCATTTGATTTTTTTTTTTTTTGGCGATTTAATGCCTAGGTTTTGGGCATTTTAGTGTTACCAACATCTAAAGCCACCCACATTTCAAGAAATTAACACATTTCACATTTCATTGGTTCTTGCTTTGACAGAAAAGCTAACGATTATTGCTTTTTTTTGTTGTATTTCTTTTGTAAATAACTTGTAAAATAAGTAAAGCAGCTTTTGACATGACTTGGACTTGTCCTGCCTTGACTTGGGACTCGACTTGGATCTGCCCTGCTTTGACTTGGGACTTGTAAAGTAGCGACTTGTTCCCACCTCAGTTTATAATAAAAAAAAAATCTAAAGTAACTGACAGATAGTCGCTCATTTTCTCACATTTTAATCTGAATTACCTTGCAAATTATGTGTCCACTCTTGTAATGTTTGTTTAAAACCAAAAATATCAACACTAATAGCCTTTTTGAAACCTAAACATTATATTTATAATAAAAATTAAACGATAGGTGGTTCACGTCATTCCAGTGTGATTGGCGCTGGTGGTTATTATATATATATATCATTTAAAGATACCATTTATTTTATAGACATTAAAGGATGGAGCTCATCCACTCCAGATGATTAATAAAAACAACAAAAATGTTTAAATTTGCCATGTGGAAAACAAGCAAAGAAAACAGAGACTAAGCACAGCTGGCAAGAGAGAATCAGCCCCTTTCTGGACATTCCATCAGACGGAAATTAGATTTGAAGCCCAATAAGACAGAGACTCGTTTAGGGATGACATATCTGTCTTATATCCCCTCTGCCTTTGTCTTTCAGTAATACAATCACTATTTTTCATCATTTTTCAAAGCGGCAAATGGTCCAAACACTTTCCAAAGGTCGCCCTTTTATTTCTGTGGGCATTGTGTCAGTCTGACTCAAAACTATTGATTTGGATCTGAGACTCAGAGAGTTTTGTCCTCCCAACACCTCAGGGTTTTTCCAGTCAGTGTGATTTAGGGAATTGATTCATTCGGAGCGTTCTTGCATTCAGGCTTATTTGACAGCTTATGATACAATGCATCTCTGTCTGCGTGCACATGTGAAGGTGTGTGTTTGTATACTACAGTGGAAAAAGCAGAAAATGAACAAGAGAGCTTCTTGATCCCAAAGTCAAAGTACAGAGCAGTAGCAGTTGCACAAATGGACTGATGATAATGGACAGGTCATGGTCTGCTGGAGTTGAAGGTCAGTCGATTATGAGAACTGGTGCAGATCGAAGAACCCAGTGTGAGAAACATGCTGTAGACAAAAGGACCTCAGGCTGAAGATGGATCCTACTGAAGTGGATTAGATGTTGTTTTTTATTTTATTGTGGTTGCTAGAAGCTGTATCATGGTAGAGGGATGTAAACCAAGCTGTCTGAATGCAATATACTTTATATACATCCTATTGTCTCAGCTCATGTGTGATGTGCCATCACCAATTTTTGTTAATCTGAATTAAAATATGTACGTTTTCTAGATTTCAAAGTAAAAAAAAACAGCTTTTTTAGGTACAGGAAATTATTTACAATGCAACAGTTAAAGCTCCTTGAATCTCTTGATGAAATCACCCCAGATTTCCAGAAGTCCCCGGATGTTTTGATTGAGACGCCTTTAACTTCTTGTGGGAGAAGTTGAGGCCAGTGCTTCTGGCTTGGCAGACCTTGGTGGTGTCTTCCTTTTTTTGAGAAGAGGGAGAGTGAAGAGGATGTTTGCCAACAACAGGTGGACACTTTTTGCAGACGATTTTGTCATGTTATCTTCATCAGACCAAGACCTCCAGTGTGGGATGGGTGGTTTTCAGCTCAAAATGAATCGGCGGAGTTGGGAATCAGCCCTTCAAAATCCAAGTCCATGGTTCGTCTGTCCCAGGTGGAGGAGTTTAAGTTTCTTAGGGTTTTGTTAACAAGTAATGGGTCTACGAAACTGGAGATTGACTGACAAATCTTATCAGCTTCACCAGTTATATGACCGGTATGTTGTGATGAAAGAACTAAGCTGCAAGCCAAAGCTCCTGATTATTAGTCAATGTACATTTCAACCCTTAGCTATAGCCGTAAGCGAATGGATGAGATCCCAGAAACAATTGGCTGGTGGGTGCTCTCTATAGCTGGGTTCAGAACAGTCGTGTTACAGGTCTTTTCACACTGCACGACCATTCGGGGCAGCATCCAGTCATTGCTGAATTTACACTGCATGACAGATCAGCAAAAGAGGATTGCACACAGCATTACTTTAGACGGATAACTTTCTCAAACTGCATCTCGCAACCAAACATTCGTGAAAAAATATTTGAAAACAGCGCATGTTCATTTGTGCAAGACCATGATTAATCTCAAAAATGGTAGCGCACAACTTTTTAATATCTTGTGTCCAAATATAAAAAAGTTTATATTGCCGTCTTTGCCTTTTTATCCCTGCAACTTCATGTTGCCTTGGATGGTGCTCTCTCATTGGCTGCTGGAAATTGCAGACGTTATTTCCAGTCAGAACACATTTCACATTGCCCGATTGTACGCCAAATATCTACCGACCAGGCTGCGACTCCCCTGTCACTTGTTGAGCAAGTCTTACTCGTAGTTCACAATGTGCAATTGTTACACGATTCCATAAAACCTGAGTGCGAAACCAAAACCAAAATCAGGGTTAAATCATGCAGTATTGGCTTTAGAGAGAGGGTTAAAAGTTCAGCTACACGTAAAGTGCTACATTAAGAGAAGCAAGGCCTCTGATGAGCAGAAAGATGTCTTGGGAGAGCGAAGTCTGGGCACACCTCCTTAGACTGCTT
The DNA here is from genome assembly GCA_007224835.1 of Danionella cerebrum. NCBI lineage: Eukaryota > Metazoa > Chordata > Actinopteri > Cypriniformes > Danionidae > Danionella > Danionella cerebrum. Next base: position 384,434 of record SRMA01025712.1, read on the forward strand.
TTCCCACAACCTGGCTCTGGATAACAAACCCAACAAAACAAATCATCCAAACAAATCGAAGCAAGTTATTGCAATTTTTCTCAAATCTCCTAAAATCTTAGTGGGCCCCAAACTTAAACTCTATTGCTGCAATTATCTCAACTTTTTAGAGTATCTGTAAAATGTATTTCTCATAAGAGCTACAAATTTTTGACACTTGAATGAAGAATAAATACAGGAATTTGTCTTTTAACCTGATATCTGTTCTTCAAAAGATTACACCACTTTGTGCCCATTTTAGTCAACGTTAAAAGAAATATAATAATAAATCATGGGCATCAGATGACAATGTAATTCAAGGACAGTATGGGAATTTTAGCCCATTAAGTCACATCATAGAGATAGGAAATGTTCTGACCTTTTGTTCCAATAGCCTGGAATAATAGCTTGTGAATGGCTTGTAGCTACTTTTAATATAATGTCTGAAAGTGAGACGTAGTGCTGTGTAATGAACCATTTTGAAATGTATATTTCACATATAAGTTAAAGTAATTAAGATTTAAGTATTTGGTTATGGAAAATGCTTATCAAATAGGGTTCCGTTTAGTCTCTGTGGGGTTGGTGGTGAATTTCAGAAAGTTATGAAAGAGTTTTCAGTTGAATTGGGCACATCAAGGTTTTCTTTTCAGTAGCATTTCAAAGGGAAACTAGACAGCTCAGCCATGAATGTGCCGTGACAGCCTCCACTCAAATTACTTCTTTTAGTATTGTGTGAAGATGTGCCAAGTGCATGAAAGTCAGAAGAATCTTGAAGTGATGGTCAGGGCTAGAATTCAATTGAGTTTAATTCCCATAGATGCTGCGGCAATTCAGTCTGATCTCCTGTGGGAGCAATAAAACTGGCCTTGAACTTCCAGCACAGACACTTTATGTCAAGATCAACTGATGCACGTCTTTCAGCAATTCTTTGTAACTTAAAACTAACAATTCTGAGGAAAATGGCCATTTCCAAATATGTTGAAACACAATTATGTTTACTGTATTACTAGTATTCACTGTAAAGTAAAACTTAATTTCGGATTCCAGATTCCCATTGTTTACTGTACAATGTTGTGTTCTGGAATGTTTTAAAAAATTATAATGTTATGTAATCTAAATTTTAACCATTTCAGGAATGCATCTTAATGATAGTACTTGTAGCACTGCAAAAGAATTTTACATTGCCTATAGGCATTTTGTAGAATGCCTGGAGGTAAAGTGTATAACAGACCTCTATAAAAGAGTGTTGTAAGCATCAAAAATTCTTAATTAACAATACTTAAATTCATAAGATGTGAATGAAAGTTCAAAAAGACAAAAAATGCTTTTTGTGTGAAGGAGTAAATTAAATTCAAATGGCAGTTCTTTTGTGTTTAATGTGTTTTAATTATTAAAGACTTCCAACATAATGCCACTTCTGGTTTTATTTATTGTGTATTAATAAAAAAATGGCATAATGAAATGACAGTTTCCGTAGGAATTCTTTCAGTTTCAAATGTGTATTCTTTGTAAGCACTCGGCATAAATGGTATTTAAATGCTCTTGACAGAAAAACATACATTTCACAGTTTGCTGAAGACCTTCAGTCATTCTACACAATACCTAGGCATTCTATAGAATGCTGGGATTTTACAATTTGGTGGTTTCATATATATATAGTATATACACAAACATGTTTATATATGCTCATTCCTAATATAGATGATGTGTTCTGCTGCCTGCATTCTTTCCCAGCTGCCATTCGTCTCACTGACACAGTGATACATAGGGTTCATTTAAATGAACTAAGCCTGAATTGCGCAACAAATCTGAGACAAAATGAATCAATGCTGAATCAATTAATCAATACATGAACAATTAAATTAATAACAGTAATGGACAGAGATTGTTCCATCTCATCTGAAGTAGGTCTCCTTCTATCAATTTTCCAATCTGTGAAACACAAAGATGTGCTTGTCTCTCAGTTTGATGAAGCAGTGGTTTAATATTTTGTTTTGAACAGTTCCTCGTAAAAGAATCAAAAACCCGCACTGATCTTTGTACACAATTGTACTCTTGTATTGATTAAATTATTTGTTCATGTATTTATTCTAAGAAAGCACATGCCCTCAACATATTGATCACTCCTTCATCAGGAGACAGAGAATAGTTTGTAGTTAAATTTGTTTACTGCTGCAATAAACAAAGTGAAAGAAAATCACTAGTTTCAGATGTTTATCCCAAAGAAATCTTCACCAGTTCCTGAGAACAATACAGTTCAGAAACACATTCTCCTCTCATTTTCAGTTACACCCTGTGATAAACAAGCACAAGCCCCCTACAGGAACCCGTGGAGACTTTTGTCCACTCATCATTCTTATGCCAATCCTGCTGAGACTGCAAGTGTTGCGACTACCTCAAGAGAAATAGTGTGTGACCCAAATGACATCCCTGCTCCACTCTCAGAGTGCACTCAATGGTTCCAAATGGGTGTGCATTTAGTTTTTGGACCAATGCACTATAACCGACAATAAAAATGCATATGTATCATGATGGTATGTTTTTTTCCACCATCTGTGACCCAATCATTAAGAAAAAGAAATAAGGTTCTTGTCGAATTAGCCTTTGTCTTTTGTCCAATTTTCTCTGTTTAATCTACTTTTTTTTCTCAGGTCAACAAAGACACATCCAGGTCCAGTCGTTCACCTGAGTGACAGTCCAAAGGATGAAGGAAAGGTGAGAAATAATTTGTGAGCTTATTTTCGTACAATTTGCTTTCGTATGGCTCTGTCAGTAAAGCTTTGCTTTGGTTTGCACTCCTGGAAAAGCAGGTATTGATCAATTGTCACTTTGTTTTTAACTTAGTACTTTGATTAAACTAGTTAATTAATGAGCTACTAGTTTCATATTATTCAAATATGCTGTGTTCAAATTTAATTAGTGTTTAATTAATTATTTAATTATATCTATTAATTTTAGTCCCCTGGACATCAGAAGACAAACAGGAAATTGGATTTTATAGCATATAACTATAGCTAAAAAGTGAATAAAATAGATTATTTGACCTTTGAGGGTCAACTAAAATGTGTCCAGTTCAATAGCGCTGCTCTTTAAATGCAAATTACGCAGTCTGCATTGGGATACCAACTCTGTGGTGTGAAGGGGGGACCATTTAACCCTTTTGCTTTCAAGAAAAAAAAAAGATAATTAAGTATTGCTATTAGGTATGTATTAATAATACAATACTACTGTGATATTTATAATTGTGTATTTTATATGTATATTTGTAATTTTTTTTTTTTTCAAAACGCCTTTTTCATTACTCCAACTTGACTTAAAAGGTGTTTCCCTTTTAATTGCTATAACTTCATGGCCTTTTTGTCCTAAAACACTTTGGATCCAAAGCATCAATATGTTAAAAATACATTAATAAACAACATCGATATTGATTCAAGTGGCTGGTTCCAGAATAGACCAGTTAAACTGTTTCAGAACCCACACAAAGATATTGACCTCACTGCTCCCAACCACAAAGTTATCCACTGCCAAGTCTTTCTGTGTCTGACATTTTTGATATTGGTACATTTTCAGGAAAAGAATATAACATACATGCTGCTGCAGTCACAGCAGTCCTGGAATTTTAAGAGAAAATACACTGATGATCTTTTTGAGAGTAAATGGTTCTAGAAAAAGGAGAGCTCAAGATATGCTTTGGCAGAAACAGTTTAAGTACAATAACAAATCAAACTGAGAAGATTTTACACTGTGCTTCAGAAGTAAAGCTCAATAAACACACATTTCTCAGCAATTGGTAAAGCAATTTTCAACAATTTCACCAATTTGGTAAAACAACGCTAAGCTAATAATGTTGACAAAACACATTCATAGACTTGAAAAATTTTGCAACATTCATTTTTTTTCAGCAGTTCACACAAAGCAGAAGGCAAGGGAACACATTAAATAGATCACTACACAGCCGCAGGGCCTCTCACCATTGATGTTCAAACTCTCTTCTGTGGCAAATACAGAGATACCAGTAAACCAGACTTCTTGGTTGCTAGAGGAAACTGGAGTGTCCAACAAAACATGTAAACATGCCAGCTCCACTCAGACAGAAGCTCAATCTGGCATATGAACCGTCTTGAGGATAGAATGCAGATGTATTCCTTGACTTGCACAAAATAAGTAGTGAAGGGTGTAATGAAAGAGTAATCCTCGTTGTTTAGCAATGGTGTGTAAATTAACAGCAAATATATGTCCATTCAGCTTAATCACATAGAAAGCTCTCTAAATCTAAAAAAAAAAAAACATTCTGTTTATACAAAACTTTATTTTTGATTGTAAATGCTGCCATATTACAGCTGTCCTGTTTAAACTTCACTGGCCTTCATAGAATTTAGAGTTCATTGCAAGGTTTCAAATGTTATTAATACCACGGAGGTCTTTATATATTTCGTGTAGACTCTTGTCAGTCTTCACTCCAAACTGTTGCAGTGACTAAGTCACTTTCTATGCACTTTTGTGGTATGGCTTTCAGTGTCTTCGGGTCTGAGACTAATGAGTGAATTTTTAAGACTTTTAAAATTTAAAACCTTTTTGAATTTGCTCATAGATAGTAGCAGGATTATATTGCCTTTGTAAATTCGCATCATTTACATTTATCTCTTGTTTATGCTAAAAGATGGTTCAATTTTATGCATTATCTCTCTTTTTTAATTGACCTCATATATGTATTTTTTTCTGTGCAAATATTGCACAGTGTATTGTGTGTGAGAGTTGTAGAATATACTTGACAAGAGAAATGGTGTGGACTTTTTAAATAAAGCTTTTATTTTAAAATATTGCTGAACTGAGATTTAATGCCTTTCTTTTACCCCCACAGCTGCTTATTGGTTTTGAGAGTGGCACAATAGTGATGTGGGATCTGAGGGCCAAAAGAGCAGACTTTAGGATATACTACGATGAAGTGAGTACCCACCTATTTATCCATCCATCCATCCATTCATCCATCCATCCATTCACCCACCCATCCACCAACTCAGCAAACCACTACCCATCTACCCAGCAAACAACCCACTACCCACCCATCTACCCACCCACCTATCCATTCATATATCCACTCACCAGCCATCCATCCATCTATTTACCCACTTAACAACCCTCAACCCAGCCAACAACCAACTATCCACCCACCCATCAACTCAGCAACCCACTTCCCATCTACCCAGCAAACAACCCACAACCCACCCTTCCAAGCACCCACCTATCCATTCATCTATTCACTCACCACCCACCTATCCATCTATCCACCCACTTAACAACCCTCTGCCCAGACAATATCCCACAACCCATTCATCCATCCACCCACCCATCTAATATCCATCTACCCACTACCTATCCACAGACCCACCCTCACATTCATTCACCCACCCACCCAACATCCCACTCATCGACCCAGTACCCATCCATCCATCCATCCATCCACTCAACAACCCACTCTCCATTCAAGCACCCAACAACCCACTACCCATTCACCAATCCATCCACTCACTCATTCAACCACCCACCCATCTTTCCATCAAACAACCTCCTAGCCACCAACTCACCCATCTATACATCCATCTGTCCACTCATCCAATCCACCCACTCAAAAACCCACCATCAATCCACTCTCATACATCCATCCATGCGTTTTAACCTTGTCACTTGAGGCCTAGTAGCTGTTACAAATAAATGTGCTGCCAAAATCAAAACTAAATTTAGGAAAGCCAGTGAAAAAGTCTACGTAAATATCTCTCTTGCTCCTCACTAAGTAATTATTATTATTATTTTGCATTTTGGCTCTGCTTCAAGATCTGCTTTTTCACCGCTGGTGAATCATAACACTGAGCACTTTTCTGATTTCGCTTCTCTCTTGTGCCATGTGGATGTGTTTAGCATAATCACTGCTTGGCACACTACCTTCCTTTTTTTGAAAGGAGAACCTGCCTCCTGCAGCCAGCTGCTTGCGTTCATCTTCCCAAAAACACGTTTCAATCACAGCGGCCCTTGGCTCACAGCAGTATGTACCAAACCTTTCCAAAAATGTGCCCTTTTCTCCTTTCAAAGCCTTACTGTGGGTTTCAGTCCGGTGACGGCACCCTTTGATCATCTGTCACTCTGCGGCATCGGTGCTCAGCAAGCGTTTGTCAGATCACCTAAATGGAATGGTCTATGGCTCAGCTAATTGCTATACTTTAGAAGCCCACCTGGTATGGCCGCGCGTGTAGAAAAGTGTACTTTTAATACACAGTACTTTGTATGTAGGTGTGAAAAAGAAGAAAGAACAGAGTAAATGGGAAGAAAGACATAAAGCGATGTTTTTGTGGGGGCTATGTAATTGATTACTGCCGTTAGATTCCACTTTACAGTGTACCATAGAACACTCTACTACAAACCCTTTAAACCTCTTTCCATCGCTTATAACAAACATGGACTAATCGCAATACCAGTATGATTTCACTTATTACTATGTGATATTTGCAGCCAGATGAGTGGAGATCAGAATGCTTTGATGGTGGAGTAATTACTGATATTGAATTATTGACTCTTAGATGAAGGTCAGAGAAGGGAGGGGGGTTGGGGGCTTAGGCGGGAATGTTTTGGCATTCCTTCAGTTCTCTGGCTCCTCTTATTTCCTGTGTCGAATTGAGAGGGTACCTTAACCTCTTCTCACTGCCATTCTCATCCTTTGCCCATCCTATGGTGCGTTATCAACAAGGCCTGAGAGAAGCTCGTGATTATCCAAATGATTCATGGTGAACTCTGATTTACCTTATCAATGACGTAATTTAACTTTCTCTCTGTGACTACCAAAAAGCATCCTTCCTCCACTTAGAACCAGCACCCAGAGCTCGCATGGTACATTGTTTTAGATCCTCCAAATATAAATGTGATGCTAAGCTAATTCTGTGTAAACTTGCAAAACATTATTGTATGCATTTTGTATTTGTAAATTCAGACGTACCGTAAATATTTCGAAATATTCTAAGCTCCCATGGCTAAAAAGAAGAAGAGCATTCAAAAATCTTTACTGATACAGTAGGTGTGTTTCGACTCGTCCAGGATACATTTAATGGCTGATTACATATATGACACATTGAAATGTAGAGAATGTTATTTATTATTAAAAAAACTGTATTGCAATAAACTTGTGATCAGATGAAATATGGATCTCTTCTCTCCATATCTTCTCCCCTCTCTGTTCCAGGCCATTCACTCTGTAAGCTGGCACCATGAAGGACGACAGTTCATGTGCAGTCATTCTGATGGCAGTCTAAGCATGTGGAATTTAAGAAATACCACCAAACCTTTTCAAGTCACATTCCCTCACGGTGAGAATACTTAATCCCTTTATTGCATTAAATGTACTTTCTGTATATTTAGAGGTAAACTAGCATAAAAAATGTAATTTAAATCTCAAATTTACTGAAAGAATAGTTAATAGCTGAAAGTTGAAAGTAGAAGCTGAAACCCCTGTGTCTATAGCAATGTAGTTGAGTAAAATGTCTGGTTGCTAAGGAGGGTTTAGTAACATAAAATATTGTTCCATGTGTTCCTACAAGTAAAATAGAACAACCCATGTGTCTCTAGCCTTTTTCTAGGCTGAGATACAGATTTGCCAAATGAGTTACTATGGTAAGCCGTATGGTTGCTATGTCTATTTGAATTCTAAATGCTAATATTTCAGGCACTTTCTATATTTGACAATATTACTTTAAACTTGGCTTTGTGGAGATCACAGATCAGACCAGTAGTGTTTCATTTGAAGATTTTCAAAATGCTATAAATCCAAATTGATGTTTTTTTTTTCCTCAAGATACTATTATTTTCTTCTGTTTCAAACTGTAATAGATCATAATATGTGTCTAAAAAGTCTAATCTTAATTTTTATTTAAATACTTTTATTTTTTTCCAAAATGCTACCTGATGATCAATTTCCCCCCAAGATGGCATAAATTCATTCCATTAATATAAAGTATTTTTTGACAAATTCTTAAAAATCACAAAAAAACAAGTAAAATTGATGTGAACTTATAGCTAGTCTCAAGCCACAGTGAACCACAGCTTGCTTAAAAATACATCTACATTTATCTTGCATTATTTTCAATAAAACTTTTAACTACCAAAATTTATTTGTGATGTTAAATGAATAAACCAAATTTTAATTACTTCTGATGTTCTGCAGTGCAGGTTATATTGTACAAACAGTTCAGAAATCGTTTTTTTTATTTTGACTTCATCCCCACAGACAAAACGAGCACATGCTCATGGGTTTTATTCATTAAATATAGTTAAAAAGACACTTAAAATGTGTTTACTGTCTGGTCACCACAATTATGGTTGTGGATTGGTACAAAATAGATTTATTTTGTTTTGCTCTAAATATGCGGTTGGGTTTGTTGTGCTTTTTGAAAAAGCAACCCAAATTGGAAAACACACACACAAAAAAAATTCTGATTTACATTGATTATGCCCATTTGCAAGTTAGTCATATTTTAGTAAGTAAGGCATTGCGTTTTATCCATCTGCCGTTTTCTAACCAAGTTTATTAAGCTAATTTCCTTAGATTTTACACCAGAATGAGTTTAGTTGCTAGCAATTTCAGACTACTAAATATTGTTTCATTTGCCATTGGTGTTAACTTCCTTTAACTTTGGAGGGCCACAGCTCTGGACAGATCTGCTTCAACCTTCATGAAACACACCTGGTTACATTAATTAAGCTCCTCTTTACTTGTTTGATACTAGACTAGGGCATGTGTTGGTGCAGGGTTGTAGCTACAGCCCTCTGGTTAACGCATGCTTTTTTGAACTAAAGGAAGGAATCTTCACGTTTCTCAGCAAGCATTTGGTGCCATATTTGACCACAAGGAAACTGTAGCTAAGCAAACCCACACATTGATTAAAAAGACCCCTGTTTCAGCCATGAGTCACAATCTATTAGTGAAACTTTGCTCTGATGTCATCAGCATGCCCACCCCCTCACCAGGTGTGTTCGTAATGAAAGATGATTCACTGTGTGGATTTTTTATGCGTTCGGTTTGTGTTCAAATGTTTGATCTGACAGGGATAAGTGATTCACTGGCCTTTCTAAAAAAATAAACATTGTTTCACTGAGGAAAAATATTCCCGGTGAAAAGGTCAGATGTTAAGTTTGTCTTTTTATACAGGAAAGACTCAGAGAGATGGCAGGAAAGAGTCCTGTAAACCTATTCTCAAGGTAGAATACAAGACTTCGAGGAACAGGTAAGAAAGCACATGAACTATGCTGAGTACAGTTTGTATGATGTGCATGTGGTGCATAGAAAGTTTTTGTAAAACTTGCTGGTTTTACAAAAATCTGCACCATTATCACACAACCACTAGTACACTAATTGCAAGGCAATGTTAAAACCGGTAAATGCTGCCACTGTTTGGCTGTGGGTCAGCTGAGACTTTCCTGAGAGTCAAGCACAATGTTTACACAGTAAATTGGTTTTATATTTGACCAGTAAAGCCATGGTTTAATGATCGGTAAATGTCACTTTACACCATCATTGTTGCGTCCCATCCTTATTTATTTGAATGCCAAACTAGAGAGCTAAAGTGTCTACACAAACCTTGATGTTGGCTTGTAAAAGTGGCATTTAAGTGAAATTAAATGGTTGCCAAGGTAAAATTTTTGGTTGCTATGGAGGAGTTCTAATAACCAACCTCGATGTCTCTATAGTTTTCCTTAGCTAACTTTGTGATGTGCCAAATGGGTTGCTATGGTAAACACTGAGGTTGCTATGGAGGGGTCAGTAACTATAATGTTTTACTATAAGTTTCACCCCATGTTAAGTCAATGAAATATTGCCCAAAATTCTCAGTGATTTACCAGAAATTGTTTAGTGGTACTAGCCTAAAAAGAAAGCAACCCGAGCTAGACCAGTTTGGATTTCTTGGCAAAGTATAGTTGGTGTAGCTCGAACAGTCTAGGAAGAGATGCGTTTAGAATATGTTATGGCTTTTTTAAGTGGCTGCCAACATTTATACCAATTACTTAAGGTTTTATAAAAATGTTACTAAATGTATTTAGCTTGTTGTGTTCTCCAGTAAAAGAATTGTGGAGGACATTGCATCTTGCCTTCATTAAAAATATTTAACTTCTCATTCTTGCAGTAGTGAAGCCTTCATCATCTTCTCTGGGGGTCTTTCATATGATAAAGCAGGACGAAGACCCACCCTAACTATCATGCACGGAAAAGCCATCACGGTGTTAGAAATGGACTATCCCATAGTAGACTTCATGGTACTCTGCGAGACCCCTTATCTCAATGGTACGTGAACAGCACTTTTCTCATTTACAGCAGGGATATTTTCAGACACTTTCAGAAAATATTTAAACGCAATGTATCAAGACATGTTTTCTCTCCTTAAATTGTTAGCAAATAAAAATGTTTTACATTCATATAGATGATTAATTCTCATATTGTTACCCATTTCATATTAGTTATACTGCTAAAGCCCTTGAATCTAAGCAGATATGAGTTTGGGTAGCACCTGTATGGTATTAGCTCTAGAACTATAGATAATTCAGCATGGCAATAAATATAACTAGATGGTGAGCACACAAAAGTTGTAAAAGAGTTTGGTTTCTAGGGAGCTATCGATGTCATAAAAATGTAAGTTGTTTCTATGATTAACATAATCAAAACCACATTTCTTTGTGATGTTTCACCTTGACAATATTTTCGTTCCCTTTTCGCATTTATTTTCTATGTCCATTATAAGTCAATGGTAGATATTTAAATCTTTCTAGAGCCTGCAAATCTTTAGCTCAAATCTCTTGGAAAAGTGGTTCACTCTGTGAGAATGTATATACCTTTTTGTTTCATTTACCTTTATATTATCTAGTAAGAATATATAAACCTTTTGTTTATTATTAGCCATTTTGTATTTGGCATATTACATATTTTTTTACATATTTAGATCTTTAATTTAGGGTTTGGGTTATTAAAAACCCTCAAACGAAATGTAAACTATAACCAATAATATAGAGGTATATTAGAATGCCAAAAAAATCATAATTATAAGGAGGCTATTAAAAAGAAACCCCAAAAATGACTGGCAAGACTAAATACTACTTCAGTGAAATACAAATACCAATCACAAACTAAGAGTAATAAATAAGAGTAAACCACTGTTTGTTTTCGAATGAGATTTGTTTACTTGAAGACAGTGTCCCTTTAGTTTTATTCTTTTTTTGTTTGTTTTCCCAAAGGTTTTGTTCTTTTAATTTGGCACAAATCTAATTCCAAAAAGACTCTCTTGTTCATGATAAGAAACCATTTTCTTACAGGACACGCTCTAAGAGCGTGGTTCATTTAACTAGTAGGAGTGCTCCATGCCACGCTATTGGGGTACTGGAAAGTTCTCTTGAGCCACTGTCATTGGCTGCTTTTCCATACACCTATTTTAAAGCAGATTTTGAAATATCGCATAAAAACTCCTGGATGAAATCGCCAAGATGCACATAAATGTGGAAAATCTGCTCAAAAATATGCGCACAACTGAGTAGGATAAAAATGTGTATAAATTACAATGGAAACTTAGTTACCGAATAAGTCCCATTTAGTGCATGTAGCAAGTTTAAATGTCGTAACTGGGGCACTCTGGGGTGGCAGTATGGACTAACCAGTGGAGCTATTTCATTGTACAACATCTGAAATGTTGTTTTGATCACTCTAAAATTCCAAAGAAGTCACCAAAGTGGTTTGGGATCATCAAAGCAAGATGACTGCACATATTGCGTTTTGACTCTGTGTTCTAAGATGAAAGTAAATTTTGATATTTGGCACCAGTTTATCAGGAAGTGACGATTATGTTTTTTCTTGGGCTAGATGGAAACATATTTGCAAAATTTAGATGGACACATCTTTGGAGTCAAAATTGGTGATAAAGAGATCACTCTGGTCAACTGCAGAGCTTTATTTGGATAATATATTTAAAATGCTCAGTTATAGGGAAGTATGCGTAGTGTGAATACACCCTTTATTTGCTGTATTCATTGTTCGCAGCATGAATGTGTAACAAATACATATTAGTTGTAGAAACCCTGTGAATGCATGTGGAGACACCCAAAAACTCAATTGCAAAAATGGTACTAAGATGCGATAAAATAGGTTGGAGTGACAGCTTTGGCTCTGTTCATTCAAGGTGAAGGACTACTGTGCTATATTGGAGTCTTTCAATCACAACAAACCCCTGCCGGGTACAAGAACACATGTGCAAAGCATTTGCTTCCCAGAATACAACAGCAAAAATTGAGATTTCCAGCTGAGATTTAGTTTAGTGGATTTTTTTTCTTCCTTTTCAAGCTTTCTCAGTTCAATGAGGATTTCGAGTCAATATTTAACTTTTTCTCCTATTAGCTCTATGGAAAAACTCAAAATTAATGCCTCTGTCCGTTTAGTTGCAAAGTCTTTATGGGTGAAATAGTGAGTTTTGGAATCCTAAGCGAAGGGTTGTACACTTTATTTATGTTATCCATCAATCAAACTCTTAATAAATCTACTCTCATTTCAATTACTTTTGTCTGAAAACCTCTGTGAAACTTTGGCCAATGAACATAAATTTAAAACAATGTAATTTTGTTCTCAAGCATTTAATTGGACACTTTTATAAATTATAGCATAACGGATTTTGTTGTGGATTTGTTGATTTGATGAGATGTGCTTGTGTTGACAGAACTCCAGGAGCCATATGCTGTGGTGGTTTTACTGGAGAAGGACTTTGTTGTGGTCGATCTGACCCAGAGCAGGTGAGCTCTTTTCTGTAACCAATCTCTTGTTTTCTCATCACCATTACACACGTTTCCATGCCACGTGTGTGTGCGTGTGTGTGTGTGTGTGTGTGTGTGTGTGTGTGTGTGCAATGTTTGAATGATGTAACTCAATGTGATGTACTCCAACAACACCTCGTACTAGTGCTTTCACCAAGGGCAAAATCACTCAACACATAAGTATTTGTGTAAGTAACTGTTTACATTTACATTTGTGCTTTTCATTAATCCTTAGTTGAATTCTGAAGGCAAGGTTAGCTGAAAACCAAATTGCTACTAGAAGTCAGTTACTATTTTGTTACTAACAGTCAAAGTGACATTGTCAGTTAGACACCAGATGTTTTAATCTTAAAAAGGTCAACTCTTCCCAAGGGATCAATGATGGAATCCGATGGTGCAGTCAAACTTGCTCAATTCATGATGTGCATCCATAGAAACTGTTCAACGGTTTGAACCACACCTGAATTAAAGCAACACTGTACAACCTAAAACGTTTACAGAACTCAAAAGTTCTGTGGAACCTGGTTGCCGCAAAACTTTTGAGTTGAGGAACCATATTTTTAAAAAGAAACTTTACATCAACCCATTACAAAGTATATTGTTGAGAATGAAACATTTTTGAGTTCATTGTTTTACACAAGGTAACCCTTAAAATTCCGGGGCCTTTTTCAGTGTTTCTTACTTTAAAATTTGCACTAATAAATGACCTTTAAAACAGTTTTTTGCGGCAGCGCTTGTTATAATTTTTTAGTACAACCCCAGCTTCTTTTTTTCACAAATATTTTTATTTATTACACTATAATTCAGCAACAAACCTGTTCAAAAATACAGTTCTGAGTATTATATTTGTCATTTTTTACTGTAAACCCTCAAAAATTCAGGACAGTTTTATATTTTATAACAGTGTTGCGACAAGATAAAGGGTTGTTGCATCTTTTCACCACTAGATGACAATGAAGCCACAGATTTGTGGTCTGTAAAATGAAACTGAAAGACAATTGCACATTTTAATTTGAATAATCTTGCAAATGTTACGACTCTTGTAATGTTCATTTAAAACCAAAACGATAAAAACTAATGACCTTTTTGAAACTTAAACATTATATCCGAAATCAAAGTTAAACAATAGATGGGTTGCATCATTTCTACTTATTTCAAAACAGCCGCTGTGATTGGCACACGCACCTATGCGTGCAGAGACTTCTTAGGCTTTAAATGAATTTGAGTTTAACACATAAGGGGTAAATCACTTAATTTTAGATGTTTTTAGATTTTTTTTTATTCTATAATCAAAACATTTTTGGAGTTTTGAGGACGAACACAAATTTGAAGGAAAATATATTTTAAATTTGTTTTGTTCCGAAAATACATTTCAATAGCGAGCTGCAATGTGTTTAGTGAACTATTTATTCAATAAACTATTTATTTGGGCAATTTATTTCAAAACCTGTGAGATGACCTACAAACTCAAGAAATCTATTGCAGTAGTATCACTCACTAAAAGTCAATAACAACACAACATGCCGTTTATGGAAAGATAAAGTGTTGTAATTCATTCAGTTCCTGTTTAATCTGTTGACATGCAAATATAAGAAAAGTGAGGGGGAAATATCTGATCAGATAATGTCCTTATCATCTGAGCTGATCATCAAGAATGGTCTTTCTCCTGCAGTTTTCCCATCTTCGAGAACGCCTATCCCATGGACATCCATGAGTCCCCCGTCACGTGCACAGCGTACTTTGCAGACTGCCCCCCTGACATCATCCCTGTACTTTATTCCATAGGAGCCAAACACAAAAAGACTGGCTACAGCCACAAGGTACCTTTGGTTTTGATTGGAAAGAGTTTATACAAAATCAGAAACGAATTAAGTAAAAAACAACAATGATTTTGTGTTTATGGCAGTAGTTATTGAATAGAATGTATGATTGTGCGATCTCAACTACTCAGGAATGGCCGGTCACGGGTGGCACATGGACAGTTGGTTCACAGACATATCCAGAAATCATCATCACAGGGTGAGTGAATCTAAATGTACAATATACCCACTTCTGCATTTATTACCAAAGATACATTGCATTGTCCAGCCCAAGAATAGCTCCATTGACAAAAATCTAATCGCATGAAACTAAAGGGAGCAACAGCTATCTCATTTGCATATACATTGTAAAACCGCGACCACATAAGATAAAAAAAAATAGCTATTTTTGCTGATAAAACCAAAACCAAGGAGTTAGACTTGCATATCATTAGACAGGTTTCCATCCAAAGATGCTAATTAAATTTATGTGCAAAACTGGAACATTGCATAAAATATTTGTGGATAAAGCACAAGTTTAGACTGCTCTTTGGAAATGCAGCCAGTCGAGACAGTTCTGGGAGGTGATAATCCTGAACCACTTTTATGACAGACTTTGGCAGAAGAATTTTACAATCACCAAAGTAACATTCTAGATGTTGTACAATGAAATCGGTCCATTGGTTAGTTCATTAGGGCCGACCCATCGCGTCCCAGTTCCAACATTGCTCTGTTTAAACTTGCAACATGCACCGAACACAGAGTTGATGTAAAATCACATGACTTTCTTTATTTATTGAATCATTCAAAATTATTTATTCCGGAAATGCGTTTCCATTGTAGTGTTTGTCAATTTTTTCTTATCGAATGAAAAAGTTTATCCCATTAAGTTGTACACGTAATTTTTATGCGCATTTTCAAAATTGTGCATCTTGGAGTTTCCATCCAGGGTTTTTTATGCAACATTCCAAAATGCGCATAAAAAGGTGGATGGGAACGCAGCTAATGTCACTATGAGCTTTTCTCTTTTTTGAGTTGATGTGCATAAATCCTGTAAAAACTATTAATTTAATTATCATTTTAGAATCCAGACGATGGGTGTTCTCAGCTAGAAATTTCATCAATGCATTGGGAACATCCATAAGTCTTATGACATTACCAACAAACAACGTGTTATATCTCATAAGCTATGTTTGATCATTGCACTATTATAAATAGATCATTTTTATAATTTAAGTTTATATTAAGTTTTATAGTGAAATATTACGTTTTTCTGCAAATTATGCACAATATGCATTTTTATAAAAAAATACAACACATTTACTGTGATTTACTGTGGCATTTTAGCCACTTTTTTACATTTACAATTTTGGGGGATGCAGCTATGAAGAAAACGATTTTAAAAAAACTACTGTTAAAACATAAATTTACTTAACTCTGTATTCTCTGTAAATTTGCCCACACATTCTCTATGATCTTTCTTGTACGCTTGCTCAAGCTTACACTAATAACCACAATAGCTGTTGGCATCTCACTACATTCTGCTCTGTTCTCTCATCTGCCTGGAATCATGTGTAGCAGCCCTGCTGTATTGCTCATTAGGAATCAACTTTATATATCAGCACTGGACCACACTTTATGTTGTAATTAAAACCTAATATTGCTGACACAGTTACAGTTAGATATTAGGCCAATCATCACTTCAATCTAAACGTGTATTTTTTTGTCATATAGTATAGTAATGCATTAGTGAGAGCAGAGAGCAGGTGGAGGAAAACCTGGAAAGTTGGAGGTCGGCTTTAGAAAGAAGAGGAATGAAAGTCAGTAGCAGTAAGACAGAATACATGTGTTTGAACGAGAGGGAGGGAAATCGAACAAGGCTGAGGTCAAGAAGGTGCAGGAGTTTAGGTATTTGGGGTCAACAGTCCAGTGCGACGGGGAGTGTGGAAAAGAGGTGAAGAGACGAGTGCAGGCAGGTTGGAGTGGATGGAGAAAAGTGTCAGGGGGTGTTGTGTGACAGAAGAGTGTCAGCAAGAATCAAAGGAGAGGTGTACAGAACAGTAGTGAGACCAGCTATGATGTATGGGTTGGAGACTGTGGCAGTGAGGAAGAGACAAGAGGCAGAGATGGAAGTAGCAGAGATGAGGATGTTGAGGTTCAGTTTAGGAGTGACGAGGATGGACAAGATTAGGAACGAGCACATCAGAGGGACAGCTCAGGTTGGTTGTTTTGGAGACAAAGTCAGAGAGGCCAGATTGAGATGGTTTGGACATGTGCAGAGGAGGGATAGTGGTTATACTGGTAGAAGGATGTTGGAGATGGAGATGGCAGGCAAGAGGTCAAGAGGAAGGCCAAAGATGAGATATATGGATGTGCTGAAAGAGGACATGAAGATAGTTGGTGCAAGAGTAGAGGATACTGAGGACAGAGTTAGGTGGAAACAGATGATTCGCTGTGGTGACCCCTAAACTGGGAACAGCCAAAAGGAAAAGAAAGAAAGAAAGTTTAGTAATGCATTGTTTTGTGGTTTAATACATTCTAATGTTTTCTTCTGTTTTAAGTTGGTGATTTCTAAAGTGTACCCTTTGTCTGTTCATTCTGCTTCAATAGCACTATTGAGTGTGGTTTTCTCTACCGTGTTCCTTCCTGTATCCCATTGACTCCTTGCACTTCTTCTTTGTTGTCTCCCACAGACATGCAGATGGGTCGATAAAGTTTTGGGATGCCACAGCAAGTAAGTGTCTCCAGTTTAACCCTTGTGTGATCTTGAAATTCTGTTTACTTTGGTGAAACAGCATTTTACTTATCAATTCAACAACATTTAATTAATTTTCACCTGATGGCTGCCAGTTTGTCCATCACACATCCTTGCTTGTTTTGACTCACGGTTCTCAAATCTCAGCATCCTTGATAAAGTGTGTGTTAACGATGCGACAGATGAGGACCCAAGTGCAGTGGTAAGGCAGAATCTTTAATATAAATAATATTACAGGCAGATGTATACAGACAAACTAAACACTGGCGTGAGCGTAGTATAACCAAGTGAAGAGGTAACAGAAAGAGAAGAATATATAGGAGAGATAATTAGGGGGAAATGATGAACAGATGAAGCAAATTAGGAGCAGGTGGTAACAGTGTGAAAGATTTTAGAGGCATTATAAATTGGCCTTCCACTCTCTATATCCCAGAGACTATATGTAGCCATGCAATGAGACCTATATACACCTGCTAATATCAAAAGGCCTCTGTAGCCAGGCAGGTCTATCTCATCCATATTTTTCCAGTTTTCTTCATTTTTCAGAAAACCAACCAAATTTGAATTCCCTAGAATGTTTTTATCAAGGGCTGGTGTAATAAACAGGAGAAAGGTGAATGAAATGTTGTGGACATGGACAGCTGAGTACACTGTTGGCCCTGGAGTTAACCTTATGGTGTGTGGTGCTACTGTTCTTCCTGGTTGCTGTCTGAACTCGATGAGGATCATTCAATTGTGCTGTTCTATGACAAAAAAGTCTCTCTGTCATGCATCATCCTCAGGCTTTTATTTCTCCACATTTTTCTCTTCAGAATGTCCAGTTCCTGTGTTTTTCCCGTGTTTTAATGCTTTTATAATGGTTCAATTTTGACCCACGAGACAACACAAGGGTTAAAGTGTTTGTACTCCCCTCATATTGGATCAGTCTTAACACTTCAAGACTTTAGTGTGACAACTAACGTTCTTTGAATAAGAAAATCGGAAACTTTAAACATAAATTTGCGAAAGAAAACAACGTAAGTAAGCAAAGTATTACTGCCTTTAGATTGGAGTTTCGTCAAGTTTTTAAAGTTTATTAATCGTAATTCATCCATCAATCTGGCAAGACAGGCCTTTTTTTCTGTATGATATTTAGAACATATTTAAATTGATTTGCATTGAGCTTCCAAGCAACCACATGTTTTTAGATATTAATATAGTCTTTTATCATGACAACCATCATTAAATTTAATTAATTATGCTCCATTGTTTCTGCTTAAACACCACACCCACCTCAATATAAAGAAGTGATCATTTCCTGTCTGTTAGTCACACTACAGATGCTTTATAAGCTGAAGACATCAAAGGTGTTCGAGAAGCCAAAGACGGGTGATGTTGGACGGAGTGCAGATCTTGTGGAGGAAGACCCATACGCTGTCCAGATGATAAACTGGTGCCCACAGAGCCGCATTTTTTGTGTTGTTGGCATCAGTGCCCATGTGATCCTGTACCGCTTCAGCAAGCATGACGCTAACACCATCATCACAGTGAGTTCAGGAGAAAAGTGAGATCTCAAAAGGCATAATTTGTTTAAAAAAATTTCAATACTTCATTTGTCATTAAAACAAAGACTGAAGCACATGCCTTTGTTCAGCCGTTTGAGTAAAGTTTGTTCATGTAATGGATTTTGTGTTGTATTGTTTTACAAGTCCCTGGAGGTGCGGCTGCAGTGTGAGATGGAAGATGTCATTTCACCGTCCGACACAGAAAATACTCCCTGTTTTTCAGACCCTAGCAGTTACTCTCCTCAGGCTCAGCCACCTAGTCCACGCAGCAACACACCAGACAGTGGTCGGGACAGCATCCCTTCTCTCAAGTCAGACTTTATACTTTTTATTATTTACTTTTTACTTTCCTCTACAGGATGGTTCCTTGTTGGAAGTAAAACCGTTTTTTTTTTTAGTTCAGGAGGTGAAGTTTGCTGTCGTGTCATGCTTTGTTACTCATTTGTTTACAAAGAGCAGGCATAATGGTGCCCGAAGCGAGGACTATGTTTACTCTGCTTTCATGCCGTACAGCATATACAGGATTATATGTTCATGCTTCCAATTTTATCACAGAACAGAGGGGTATTTTTGCAAACTTCACTTTTAAAATCTAGTTTTAAAACGACATGAATCACCTGCTATCTGTTGCTTTGGTAGATTGTACAGCATTTTGAGTGGTTTTTAAGTGCCCTCGTGGGTGCAGTTTAAAAAAAAAACAGACACGTGTAGTTGTGTTCCTTTTTTTGTACACGGAGGAAAAAACACCATTTAAAAAAAACACAGGTACAAGCCTTGGAACTAAGAACATGGAGCAATCATAAAGTAACCAAGCTGATTGGGAAGAATGCTCAAAATTAAGATACCTACAAAAAAAGTCAAGCAACAGCAATTTTAATGTAATTTTGTGTATGATACAAATTAATCTGTGACATTTCATATAGTCATATAGGATATGGTTTCCATACAAACTCGGGTTAACTAATGGAGTGATGTTTTACTAATACAGAAAATCTTACGTAAATCACATATTTTTTTAACTGACTTGTTATTTGTTTATTTTTAAATCAAACTAAGATTACATTTTTTGCTAAATCACACAGCCCTAAATTTAAATTATAAATGGCACATTAAACAACCATTTTTTACACACTGTTAAGGGTGAAAGATCAAATGATCCGGATGCCACCGGGATACCAGGCAGAGCTGGTCGTTCAGCTCTCATGGACAGATGGAGAGCCGCCACAACAAATCACCAGCCTCGATTTAAACTCCGCCTACGGACTGTAAGTAATCACCTTGTTTACATCTTTAATTTAATTCAGTCAATAGAGCATTTACCTTTGTTTTCTGCAGTGCAAAAGTATTTTGGAGGAGTAAAAAACGCTATAAACAAAGAATACTTTCAAGAACATGAACAATGATTGTTTATTTTGCAAATTTAGCAAACAAAAGAAGAGATAATATTGGGTGTTACAAACTTCCAACCAACATAAACTATTTGCAAACTCATGTAACCTCTTGACAGTCCATTTATGGTCATCC
Source organism: Danionella cerebrum (assembly GCA_007224835.1). Taxonomy (NCBI): domain Eukaryota; kingdom Metazoa; phylum Chordata; class Actinopteri; order Cypriniformes; family Danionidae; genus Danionella; species Danionella cerebrum. Next base: position 404,899 of record SRMA01025712.1, read on the forward strand.
AGCAGCAGTTGAAGCTCTTAGGAGTCGTGGCCGGTGGTTACCTCTCTGTACCTCTGGATTTCAATCTGTGCTGGATCTCCAATGTCCATCAAGTTCCTACTCCTCCACTCAATGGTTGCCTTTTAGACATATATAATATTAACACCCTCTACATGTTGCGAGAGAATTGCAAACCCGTAAGGTTAAAGAAAACTTCCATGGCTGGATACACCCAGTTTAAGCCTCCTGCCACTTTATCGAAAACCTAGAGGTGACCTCATGGACACTGGGTCTACAATTTCATACAGTATTTGGTCAGTATGTTGTATCGTTGTTTTCTAGGATGGTTTTGATTTTAGTTTGCTTAGGTTTTTGTGAAGCAATTGGAATTGTCAGGAACCTTTCAAATGGAAGTCCAAGTGACAAATTTGAATCATATTCTGTTGTGACTTGCTCAGGTTGGCCCTAGGCAACTGCAATGGTCTGGCAATAGTGGATTACCTGCAGAAAACTGTTCTGCTGTGCATGAGCACCCTAGAGCTCTATGGATCTGCTGACCCTTTCCAGCGACTAACACGGTCTCCTCGCAAAAACCGGCAGTCCACATCAGGTACACTTAAACTTACAAGTTCCAAGAGTCTTTTTTACACTTTTGTACATTATCAAACTGGTGTATGGAATATAAATGATAGAAATGCGCCAATGGCATGCATTTGCAAACACGCTCAGCTCTTTAGTGATCAGAAGTCTGTCTAACTTCGCTCCTTGCTCGCAAATGTTCTCTCTCATTTCTGTTAAACACATAGACAGTCCCTCTCTTGTAATGCATGGGACAGAATGCATTTATGGTTGTCTTTTATGCATGTTGTCTGTTGCATTTCCGTTAATGCTTGAGCACCTGCCATTCGGTCTCACCATTACTAATCCAGCACCTGCCTTCCTCTGTCCTTCTGCCTACCTGATCACATGCTTTTAGACAAACTCACATGGATTATCCAGAGTACAGAGATGTCACAAGTGAGAGCTGAAGCTGAAGATCTGTTTTCATATAGCTCCTTCAAAGGGAAGCTGCAGGGAGGCAGCCATTCTGGATCCTCTCTTCAAAGCATCCGCTCTCCTTCTTATTGTTCAGACAGTCATATCTTTAGAAACCAAGAGGCTTTGAGTTGACATGGAGAGGTAGAGGTGGGCAAGAAGGTCGTTTGGTGCGGTGGAAGAGTGATTTTGATCGGTAGCTTATGTAAGCTCTTCAAAGAGTTAGAAAACGTCTTGACTCTCTCCCACACATTCAGGCCGGTGTGTATGAGGAGAGGTTTTATGTGCTCTATTCGTTTTCCCATCTGAACGCCTGGAGGGTTAAAAGTCACCGTCAGTCTTAATTCTATTATTGATTTAAATTACACCAGCTTTCCAGCTTTCCAGTACTCATCCTCTTCATATATTTGATGGATTCCAAATCTCGACAGCCTGCCAGAATCTTTTTATTCAGGATACATTTTTGAGATAACAACCATACTCAGAAAAGAAAAGTGAGGGGTTTTAAATATATGTTTAACCCTTTTTAAAATTAAATTATTGATAATGGGGATTCCTATGTTAACGCTTATTTTGACCATCGGACCGCAAAGCTTTGTTGACATATTTTACAGTGAATTGAGTTGAATCCTTTTGTTTCTAATCTGTATTTAACGCATTCAGCCTGACAGTCTAAGACAGACAGACTAGGAGACATGGAAATCAGTTCACACAGAATTTATCATAGTTTACACCTAAAAACAAATCCACACGGGGGAACAGAGGAGCATACAACATTTAGGGAAGACAAGATGTTTGCGGGACAGCCAAAAAACAAGGGGTGACAATGAAGCCATAGAAAGAAAGAAATGCTGGAGGACAGAAAGACAGAAAGATGAAGGAGATCTAGGAGAGCAAGTATTGATGTATTATGGTATGAAATAAGAAGCTCAAGGGGAGTTCTGAAGAAAACTAGGGAGTGACACATGATTTCAATTAGGATAATGAGGGACAGGTGCTGACAATCTGGTGATTAACGAAAGCAGCTGTGACAAGAAAACCCTGGAGCACCTGACAATAACAACTTTTCGTGTTAAGCTATCATCTCATTGGTTTAAACATCTAATGGTTTGGACAGTGTACAAAGCCAATTTTTTTTTATGATTTCAATAAACTTGTAACATTTGAAACTTATTTAAAGCACAATGTTTACACTGGTCCCCGAAATTATTTTCTACAAATACTCCTTTATTTGTTGTTGGTTGCCTGTAAGTTTTAAAGGCTCCCAACTGAGCTTTTTTGTTCTATTCTCTTTCTTCTAACACCCCAATGCTTTTAATGTTTACAAATGTGCACCATGTCTGCCATCATAGACTTTATACAATTAAGGACATTTTGTCCATGACTTTACCTATAGGTCCCGTATCACTAAAAGTGAGCATCCCAAGAGGCAGTGAGTGGTTCCAGCTTGCTTCCCCCAGCTTGCTTAAGTCTCTCAGAAGTCTTTGATGTAAAGTTTAAACATTTAAACCATTCATACATACTCTTTGTGGTGATTTGAACTAAATGTCCATCAATAATTTTTTCTTTAATAATGCTTTACATAAGTAAACTTTAAAGGTTTTTATAGCTTATTTTTTTTACATCTATTTGCTATGGAAGCCCATTTATGCCACATAAAAAATAATAATGGCTCAAAAAAAAATCTAAATTTCCTGGCAAAAATTTTTACATGCTTCCATTTGGTTCAGTTAATAACGCAGGAATTTCAACATTAGTAACACCACGTTTGAAATATTGCTCTATCTCTTCACAGCTCACAATATGTTTGAACATGGAGGTCAGTTATTAATTCAATATTTAGATAGAAAATTATAAATTTGGACTTTTGAATCTCAAAATATAGAATTTTTAATCACAAAATTTCAACTTATCTCAAAATTTTGACTATCTAAAACTTTGAACTTTCCAAGCTTTTTTCTTTTTAAGCCATTGTTAAAATTTTAATCTGGCTTTAATGGGCTTCCATAATTTGCAGTTTAGACAATAATGACGTTTTCGGTTTGTTATATCGCAATGCTAAAATTTTATTGGTTTGTTTTGTCTTTGCAATCTCACTACCAATCCTGAAAACAGCTTTTAATCTGGATTATTATATATTTTTTTATTATTATTAGTGTTTTTTTTTACCCTTTTTTCTGTATTGTTCCTTAATTTTTCCCATTAACACACTGGGTCGGAATGCACGGAATGCAGTCACTTGGGATTTGGTCACTCTGAGCCTGTTTTGTTCTTCTCTCCTCCTCTTTTCCTCCTTTGCTCCATCTCTCCTCTTGTGGGTGGCGATGCTGGGGCATGGGGGTGCTGTAGCAGACTTTTGCATGCGTGGCCTGACTAACTTTTATTCCGATTCAAAGAAACGGATCCGTACTTCCTACCAGAGTAAGTCATAAATCCAGTGAAACGCCGGCTGGGGGCAAAACAGCAGCAAGGAACCAAATCAAAGATGGGATATTTTCAATTTTTGGTAGAAAACTACACCACATTAAACACAGGACAAGATAATAATAACAACCATTTATTCACATCATGTCTTGAGTCTGACTACTCTAGACATCTAACCCCATCTTTGAGTGTTTCCTAGCTGAAGATTTAACAATTTGTGCAGGTGGATTATATCATCAATAAAATTTTCTAGCACTTTCAACTTTCAACCTTTCAAACTCTCTGGGAGTGTTTCATGAATTTGGAATTCATGAAGATGCCTGAGTTTGTGGAAATGAGGCTTTCACTGCATTTTTAAAAAGGGTTTTACCAAACTAAGTTCAGGGTGAAGACATCATACTACAAGCCTAATGAACTTGAGAGGAAATCTATCAATCAAATCTGATTGATATACATTTCCCAGATGTAAAACAATGGTTGGCAAAAGTCTAAGTTGCTTTGAAATTGGGAAATCGCCAAACTTTAATCTCAAAGCATCAATAGTTCTTCTCCTACTAGTAGAGGCTACTGCGGTGCAGACCTTATCATTTCTTGATATTGAGTAACGTTGATGCTTTTGGTTCTTCAGTGTTTCTCTTCTATATATCACACACACACACTTGCATGGAAAGTTGGTGTGCACATGATGGTTCTGGAGTTAATAAAGCTATAAATATCTTTTCAGAATATATAATGCTTAGAAAAGTCAAAATGATTCACAAAACTCTACAGGATCATGATTGTGTCTCTCGCCACAACATTCATTGTTGTTGTTTGATGCATGAAGATGTGTTTGGTGCAAGTGAACTTCCATGATTATAGTCATCTGCTTCCTCTCACTGTGCTTTTTTCTTCCTTCATGGCAGGCCTTACGGAGCTATCTGATAATCAGGTGTCTTTGGACGTAGAGAGGAGCAAGTCACCAACATCAGGTATTAACCACAGCTTATTATCTACATTCCATGGTGATCATTTATTACAGTACAGCAGCATTTATCATAGTTGTGCTGTTTATCCTTAATGATCATGCCCATACCAAATATCCATTCTATTTTCAGACCTGTTCTATTTGACCTTATTGTGCCTCATTACATCAGCACAACTCAAAATAGAACCTCTCATTCATTGAATACACTGTTTTGTATACTAAAGGCTATACAAAGCTCTAATAATATTTGTTGTAGAATTTTTACTATTTTTAGAGCTATAGCACTGAACCTCATTGTACTTGCGCAGAGTATTATTGTTTTGCAGTGTTCTCTGCATTTTTGAGGGTCTGAAATCTTCGAAAGTCTCCAAATTTCACACACATCAGAACTGTGCTAGCAGTTTGTCATTAGCTAAAGAAATGTAGCATACATGTGTATTGCACCAAGACTTAAAAATAAGTATTTGTTTTTCCAAACTTAATAGAAAGTCGGTTATTTAGCAAAACCGACTTTGCTCCTGGCGATTATATTGGTTATCTCTGTCTCTTATCTTTTTTTTTTACCCTAAACAGGAAGTTGTTGATAACTTAGCCATACATTGTCTGATCGAGTTCAAATTTAGCATGTGTGTTATGAGTTCATGTCTGAACATATCTACATGTCAATCTATGGTGCCAGTTATAGCGCCACATAATGACCACTTGGAATATCTCATTTTCTGCTGTTTTATAATTCTATTTCAGACTGTGATTGAAGTACATATTTGAAATTTGGGACACTTATGTAAGAAACTGTTTCATTTTTAATTGCTATATTTTATGACATTTTTATGATACTTTAACAGTCCTTGCTTTTATTGGTCATAATGCATAGGGCAACAAATTGGTGATCGATGCTTGCCGCTTTAATTTTTATTATGATTGTTTAAGTATTGTTATTTTATTGTTACCATAGCTAACACACATTACTCAGCAATGTAAGGTCAACTATACAATAAAATGAATATATTAATGCATATATGAAAATTTCACTAAATTGCACAAGCTTTCTCTACACATGCCCACCCACGTTAATCTTGATAATTACTCAAAATTACATCTCAATAAATTTATTCCAGTTGAGTTTTTTATTAAATTGTTGAAAACCAAAAATAATTTCACAAATACATTAAATTAAGAATAAAGAACACACTCAACATTTGAGCTCACTATTATATTTGGGACAGTGAGATAGCCACACCCCTTTGATTTGATCATTCCAGCCTCAACTTTTTCCAGCCACCTTTTACTTTGGTTTCGGATACTAAACCATTGTGGAAAAAAAGGTTTGGTTCCACGCATCTCGCAACATGAAGGAATTGCTGGTTTTTCAAACTTTAAAAGTGTAAAGTTTAACCATTAGCTTTAAAAATTAGCCTATTGTAAAACACATCTTTATACTTTTTACTGTGGATTCTATCCTTTAACCTTCTCTTCTGTTTTCCGAAAGTACCTGTCTTTGAGAACCTTGGCTCTGTGTTCTCTAAACTGAGGCATCTATGCTCTTCTTTCATTTTAAAAGCCATCATAACCTTTGTTGATTTTTTATAAGGACATGAAAATATTTACCAAGCCTTACTCAAGCTTTTCTCCGGCACAGTGAGATGAACAAGAACAACAACAGTGTGTGTCCTTGAGGATCTAAGCAGAGAATTTAGAAGCAGCAATTCTGTAAAGCCTTTGTTTCGCAGGGGAGGAAATACTGCATTGTGTTTTAGGATCTTGTTGTTTGAAATATCAGAGGCACATTTTGAGTGGTGTCAGAAGAATACAAATTTTTCTTGGTGCAATTGAAGCCTCTGTGTGTCGTCCCAGTTCTCAGCTCAGCAGGCAGCTTGAAAAAAATTGAATCACCTGGGAAGACGAGCTGAGGCCTGGAGCCTGGTGCCTGGTGCTGGGGATGGGGAGATTGAGATTGATGTGGGTTTGCTCTGTGACTTATTCAGCTATAAATGGAATATGCTAGTTTATTTTTTTCACTGTTTCCCACAGAGAAGGGATTTGCACTATTGTTCAGTTATTATCACAAAACAATGAATGAAGAGTTGATTTTGGGTGAACGGTTCCATTTTAGTCTCAAGTCTGAAGCAAAGCAATGAAGTCACAAATGTGTGTTTTTTTTTCTCTGGAATATTTTGAGGATTTTATGAGACATTTAGCATTCTGTATGTGTGTGCTTCTGTCCGTGTGTATGTTCATCTGTCCACGTGTACCAGTTTATTGGGAAAACAGGGATTTTTGACACTGAAAAAGCTTCATAGAAAATAAGGTGTGAATATGTTGATTGTGGACAACTTTCGCAGGTTTACCAGGATGTTGGAGGCAAGCTTTGTCATGATCGTCATGCCACTGTCACTGTTTAGCATCTTATTTGTAAACAAAGACTAAAACGAGGACTTTATTTCAGCGTTACAGCTCAATGCTGAATACACATTTACAAAAATCATACAATGTGGCTGCAACATTGTGATTGACTGCAATCTGTGGTTTTGGAACAGTATTCACAGTGTTTTAAGGGTTTTTGAGTTTTTGTGTGGATGCATTTATTACAAGCAAGTGCTTTGACATTGTTTTTGTACAGTGTATGAAAAAAACCTTGTGCACATGGACATGGCCTAAAGGATTTGGCTTTAGATTTCTGAGTATTAGGGGTGTAGCAATAAACGTGGCACGATATATCACAATACGTATTGTCAAGCTATTTGAAGATATCGTCTGGGAGCTTAAGTGTATTTGCTTCGTGATTGTGATTCTAGTCACTTCTGAAACTTCTTTACTGTGCCTTTTTGTTTTATGTAATATTTCCGATGAGACAATTATCTTTTACTCACATTTTAATCGTTTTAATCGATTGTAAAATTAGATTTCTCTATCATTTTAGAGTAAAAAAAGATGACTAAATGCTAACATGAACAGAGCGCCCTAGTAGCCCCCTGCTCTTATACAAATCAAACTAAACCCTAGCCTTTTTAACCTAAATCTCAAAATCTTGGAAGTTACAAATTTTTCCAATAATGCTTTGTAATACAGTTTGAGTAGTTTGTTAAAAATAGTGTAGTAAAATATTGTATCGTATCGTGAGCAGAGTGTGTCATTACACCCCTACTGAGTAATTCAGTTGTTTGTTTATTTAAGAATATTATAAGCTAATGTGGCAGGAGTCAGAAGCCTTTTTTAATATTAGGGATTTCTCCCCCCAAAAAAAGTTAAAGAGACTGGTTGAATATACTTTGATGGTGCTGTGGGAGAAGCTTGTGAAAAAGGAATAATGAACTTCCTCTTATATTTGGTTCATGTAAATGTTCATGTAAATATTCACTGCCTTGAATTCACGATTGTGTTTAATATCATGCTGTAATATCATACTCAGAAAGGTGGATAAAAACCAGCATGTCTGCCCTCATTTGACCTTCTCATTTTGTAAATACCTCTCAGCTTTAAAATGTTTGCAATATTCCAGAAGAAATGAATAATGAATGAACCCAAGGTGCTCAGATGTTTTGAAGCTGCGTCCCACATGCTTGCTCACAGGCACAAGTGCTTAGTTTGGAATAAAGGCTATTTCTGTTGACGTAAAACTACTCTGTTTTGCCCCCTAATGTGTTTTATTCATCTGTTAAAGGTTGCCATTTTATTTAAGTATCTTTTACTCTTTATTCTTTCCCCCTGTATTATCTAATTTGCCATCACTTATCAAATCATTTCTGACCACCTATTTTTCTGTCACCCGTGCTTTCCACCGGGTCTTGAAATCGAACCATAGCACCTTGAAGATGTAGTTTGTTTGTTTTTTGTTGACTGGCTTGTTTCTATTGACTGTAGCATGGCGTTAGGATTTAACCACAAGCATTTTATATTAAAAAGTGAAATATTTAGCTATGAAGTAAAGTCATTTTTTCAAAGCTAGCTGCAACTCTAAAGCTACACGAGGCTCTTGTTCTGATTTCAGTTTTACATTATTCAGGTGAAAACATATCAACAGTTATTGTAATGTTTACATAATTATCAAAATGAGGACAGGCGTCTCTCAGAATTACTACTTTGTAAGCCATGAGCTTTCATAATTTCAAGGTGTATTTACGATTTAGCAGTTTTTAAACTTTTTTGTTTAAATTTGTTACTGGGAAAATCATAAAATAAACATAAAGCTCTACACCGGTAAATTGCAAGTTGCCAAAAAAACCAAACAAACACAAAAGTGCCTTTTTTAATGTGGCTTCATTTTGACAATTAAATTAAATGCTTTCAGTAGTGCCCCCTAATCAAAGAAAAATACCGTCGGGAAATGTTATGCAATGCACCGACAGAAGAAAATAAAACTTAAACGAACATCCTTTCATTATAATTCATCAAGAACTAGTACAGGCAGCTGTCATAGCATTACATTAGAATCGGAGGTCAAGAAAAAAGCTTTTTGTGCAGGGCATTCAAGAAAGACTTTTAATGTAGAATAACCCGGAGGACACCAGCACACTCTGAACAAGGTTCTCTCATCTGATATCTCAGTAGTTTGGCCTCAATTCACAAAGCAATCATGAATTATGCCATCCAGTCCACACCTGCAGAGGGCCTCATGAATTCCTCATGCGTTATGAGGTGAAAAACTGGGAATAACTCATACGTTCTAGTAGCGAGGAAGATGGTTGTGTGAGCTGATGCAGAATATTGATACACATCATTACAGATGCTGCCACCAGTTCCTTTCCATAGACTGTCTGTGGCATTAACTTTGAACAGTGGTTCAACAGTTCTTCGAATCAACAACCAAAGTGTGTGATTTGTGATCAATAACTGAATTAGTTCAGGTTTATTTTATTTTTTTTGCTTCTATACGCTTTTGTCATGTAATAATACCAATTTTCTCTTCCGATTTCATATCCATCTTCTGAAAGCATATGTTTTTGCTTTTAGTCCAACATATTAAAGTCAATTGAGCAATGGCTATAAAATATGGGAGTAAATGGATTGGATAGATTTTTTTATCATGCAAAAAAAAACAAGTCTGTGTTCTGTAGGTGCTACTATTTAAATTACATTGATAAAGAGATAAAAATATTGAGTCGTATTGTGCTGTTTAATAGGTTTTTCCAGTTTTTAGAAAATAATCTGTTCTTTTTATTTCAGCATGATGGGTGCATTGTGTGCTGGCGTTATCATTATGGTTATTGTCATTGCTCATCTACAAACACCTCTGCATCAAGTGATTTTATGTTCTGGTAGTGCAGAACTGCTTTGGAATTGCTCATTGTTTTTTGCAAACTTTGTGATGTTTTGGACGTGCTCGTTGTCTAAAACTGTAATTCCTAAACATAGAATGTTGAAATGATGAATACACAGTGAAAATGTGGCGTTTGTTCAGTTCAGGTTTGGTTAAACTATTGACTAGTTCAACGATACACATTTTAACCACCATTGTCTGACTTTTATCCTTTACTACCCTACAGTATCCTCCTCTCAGCTGTATATGGTTCAGCCTGAAACGTGACATTGACTGTGTGATCTTTGATTTCCAGCACCCTACACCCCTTCCCTTCATAATGACCCTCGAGGCACAGGGGAGCCTGTGTCCAACCTGCGACCCTGCCACTACAGTCCTGTCTTTTACCTGTTGGATAATGGTAAGAAAGTGTGTAGGCAAAACGGCAGATGCACCAGCCCGCTGCTCAGCTGTCTCAACTGCGTGTATATGTGTTTGGGGTTGCATGCTGCAGTAGAAATAGCCTCACGCTTTGGTGCCCAGTGCTACGCTAAGCCTGCAAAGGTGCAGGTTTGCGTGTGTGCGTGTGTGCGTGTGCGTATGTGTGTGAGCGTACTTCACCTACGGCTATTGGGCATGTGTGTGATTGGGGCATGGTAGTGTGTAGTATGTGCTGTGTGTTGACGAGAGCAATGATATTGTGACTGTAAAACAGACAGAACATGGATCACAGAGGTCCACTGGGGTTCATCTGAAACCTTTACCTCTAAATATTCTGTTTTTAAATTAAATACATAACATTTTATAGTATATTTTTAAAGGTGGAAGAGGAGTTTTTTGTATTTTGCTGTTCTGACAGTTTTTTGTTTCCTTTTTTGGTTTTGTGGCACTAGAGTGGAGACAGACACACCACTGTATAGTTTTTGCTCAATTTTTTTTTTCAAACAAAGCTTTTCGACGGCTGTGGTGAAAATGAGAATGTAGGTGAAGAATGAGAATGTAAGTGAACTTGAGTCTCAGGTAAATGTTATGTTCAGAAGTGTTGATCCTGGATGTTGTCACTTATATATTAAACAGAAAATGTTCATAGTACTCAAAACTTGTGTTCAAACCAATTTACTCAAAACATTTCAGTTATCGAACCTTACTTTTTAGAGTAAACTATCTAACTGTTCAATAATTATAAATGTTTTCAGTTTCCACAAAAGTTGTGAGTACTGTGAACTTATTGGGGTTTGAAGTGTGGGCTGTGAAATTAAACTGTGACATAAAACAGTATTTAAAGCTCACTTTACCTTGTCTAACCTATGCTATATTTAAAAATGCACATTTGTTTCAATAGTTCACTACTACTCAAATATTTGTAGCTATTATACTAAACTATATATATATATATATATATATATATATATATATATATATATATATGACAGTTTATGTTCATCATTTAATTGAGGTCTTTAATTTTGGCGAGTTGTTGAAACAGCTCCTGAAATTGTACCAAATGAAAAAAAACACAGATTATTGCCTCTCGGGGTCTGATGATGAAATCAGTAGGTGCTGGCTGCAATGTTGTTCATGGTTCTGCCTCAGGACAACAATTACCAGGATTCTTTCAGATGGAGACGTTTTTAAAGGGTCCTGAAACCCTTGATGTACACAATCTATCTTTATAACAGCATTATGTGGATTGGCAACTTTTCAGGTTGTAATGTGCAACTGCCATGGTGTGTCTGTGCTTAACATAAATTGATGACAGTTATCCAATGAACAGATGCGGACACTTTCCAGTGACAGTCCTGTCAAACTTTAAGAGTGTCCAGTGAAGAGATATTTATAGGTCGCAAGTGTCACAGATAATGTTTACCTTCTCTGTGCTGCTGCCCATACTTTTTGTAGTTGCATTTTTAAAAACTTAGACTTGAATTGAGCCAGGGGGTTTAAGACACTTTGACACACATCTTGTGAAAATTGCTCTCAAAATGACTTTAATTTGGTATTTGGAAACTGTAGATAGCATGTAGTTCTTCTTTCATGTTTCTACGGTCACAGATCTTATCAATTCCCAGACAAACTGGGAACGTTTCCAAGATGCCCGGAATGTTGATTCCGACTATTTCTATGAGCAAATTCCGTTTCATCTAAGAGTCAGATGTCATCTGGGTGAACTTTGCAGATTGAAGAGATGGATAGTACTGTTGGAAAGAAAAAAGGTTTCAGACCAGATACATTTGTGATGAAATCATTTAATCGTTTGAATCGAATCACTCTTCATCAACATGTATATCTACATCTTTACCCACAAGGGTTTAAGATTTGGTTGCTTAGAATTGTGTGAATAGAGAATGTCAAAGAGATTTGCTCCTTTAAAACTTTTAAATAGGCAATATGCAAACAGATCCACCTTCCTTCTTGTTATAGCTATCAGTGAAACAAAGGGAAAACCACAGTTAGCTACATGAGAGCTGAAATCTGTTTATTTTTCAAACGAATATGAGGATTACACAAAGAAGCTCTGTTCCAGGTTGTGGAGCTACGAAACAACTTTTCTACCTTCAATAGATTCTGAAAAAACAAGTGGGTAAAAAGGAGTGACGCGTGTTTAGAAGAACATTTTACGAGGGACAGTTGGAGACTTAATTTGCTCAAAATGATATTAAAAAACTACCTTCATTAGAGCTAGCGGCGAGGTGACTAGAGTTACAGATACACGCCACATGTGGACATTCAACCTGTCTGGTAGTAATGCAATATACAAACAGCTCCAAATTCACTCTTGTCAGGGATATTAGTCAAACAAAAGGAAAAGCCACAGTTCTTCTTTATGAACATGGGGATTACAAGAAGATTGTTTGTACAGCTACAATACAACTGTTCTACTTTTAATCAGAGCTAATTCCGAATAAGGACTGGGCGAGGACGAGGAGTGAGCCAGTGTTTGCAAGAACAATTGGGGACTCATTTTGCTCAAAATCTGAGGAGAATTTGAGATCAATCCACAGGAATAAACTTGAATCTAGCAGTGGAAAAAAGTATAAATTCCTCAACCACACTCATATGGCACAGGAACTCACTGATCATTGTAACAATTATTAAGTAAAGTATGAACTTACTAAGCATATGATTGATAGTGTAGCTAAAAGACTGATTGTTGACAACAACTAACAAAGATCCTGCCATGGCAACCACTTACAAAGTTCCTTTTCTTATTTTTCTTTATTAATACTTGATCGTATACATTTTCACTCTTTAGATTAGAAAGTCGTGCATATTGCCATCCAGTTAGAGGAGGGTGGCGATAGCTCAACGAGTCGCTCATTCCAGAACCTTTGTGAAGGATTTAACAGCCAGAAAAAACATGTAGATATTCAAACAATGTACAAATGATGTTTTCATGTAATCGGATCTCTGTGAACAGTACAAAGTTTAAAAATGAAGTGATGTTTAAGAGAAGAATATCCTGTCGGGAAGAATTTTCCTTTGTGCGTTTGTTGACAAGTAGTCAACAGTTCGATTTTTTTTTTTTTTTTTTTTTTTTTTTTTTTTGTGGGGAAAGACTCATGGTTAGGTGATTGACAGGCAATGTACATTTCACCACTTATCTTCTCATGTATTTTCCTGAACCATGAAGCTCAGTTTAAATTGTAACCTTTGCAGAGTAAAAATGCTTGCAAAATGATGCCCTTACATTACTTTCTCTTTATTTTGGACCTCTATGTTTTGTCAGTTGTGTGTGCATGCATATGTGGGGTTTGTTGTTGTGGTTTCCGTTTTGCATGGTCCCATATTTTACTTGTTCAATTGGTCAAACTCAAAAACACTATGCGTTTGTGTGCAATATGGACTTGTTTGGTCTGGAACACTGGTTACACTGTTTTCGAGTGGTGCCATGCAATCAGGCATGACTATAGAATGAGCACCTGTATACTCCAGCATGTTTAGTTTTCCTTTTCATTTCTGCATCCTTTGGCTTTTTTCCCTTTTGTTTCCTAAGTGGATTAATTGCTCCTTTCTGTCCTATTTTGTTTCAGTCAAGGGACCAGGCAGAAAGTTAAGTCTACCAACAGATCTTAAGACTGATCTTGGTACGGTAGGCCGAAAGCGAGCAGTTCTTTTTCTTTAACTGTGCCTTTGATTCATCGACTATCTCTGTTTCCATCCTGTTAAAAATGACACGATGAAATCCCTTGCCATTACTTTTCAAAGATTATATTTTATTCACTTTCTTCTTACGTTAATTCATGCACTGGTGCCAAACTTCCTTCCTCACATCTCTGCGTGTGGCCTTAAAAACTCTTTTGCTTATCAATGTACATTTTGCAAGTGTTTACAAAGGTGGTTTGCTCAACATACTCATTCTTAAGTTGAGAAAGGTATCACCCTGAAATCTCACTCTTGGCTCATCTTTTACGTCTGAACAGCCTTTCTCCATTGTAATTGGGCCATTCTGTACCTCTGAACATGCTCTAACCCTTCTGGAACATTCTTTAACTCTGAAAGCCTGCTCATTTGTGATTGGACCATCCTTTAACTCTGAATGACATGCACTAATGTAATGAGATTATCCTGTGCAAGCGAGTTTCCCTCATCGTGACTTGTACCATTCTCTGCCTTTTAAAATGGAAATACTCTTGAGTTGTCTTGCTCTCTTTATTCTTCTTGCGTATGTTTTCCTATTCATTTTTTTATCTCTTTGTCTGGCTGTTTGTTTTCTGCAAGGCTGTGACTAACACACCTCTAACTGAGAGCTGAACAGTTTCCTCTTCAATTCCTTGTGCCGAACGTGACCAAATGTGCAATGACAAAAGAGTTCCTCCAACAGGTCAAGCTATGCTGCACTGCAATGGAAAGATTGATCATTTGTGGAATTTTGCTTATATTTCTGTGTTGTTAAATTGGAAAATAGGGTCAGCGTTGAGTCATAGTCTAATATGATGTTTTGGGAAGCTGTCTGTTTGTTTTCTGAGTTAGTGTGTGTGAACAGGTAGGTTTGGGTGTCTATGTAGTTTTCTGTTGTAGAACTGTCTCCCCTTGAATGCACTGGGGCTTACTCAATCTTTTACACATTTTGTTTCCAGCTCTGGGCTTATTTTTTTGGTACTAACCCTTGTGCAAGCCAGGGAAAACAGATTGTCTGCGGACTGGGCTCCCTTTAAAGGCTTTCTCATCCTGATTGCTTTCTAATATATCGAATGTTTTCTGACTTTCCATGGTGAATATTAAATCTGTAACACAATGAATTTTAAATATAACTTTTAGGATTTAATTCATCTGATCACAATTTTGAAACATTCATTCTCAAATTAATCTAGGAAAATAACGTACCTGGATTTAGTAGCAATATTTAATTACGCCTGAAACTAAAAATATACTAATTTGTTTATATTAACTGTAATATCTAAATAATACTGTTCAAATTCTTTTGGAAGGTGTGAACAAATGCTGTTAAAAAAGAATGCTTTCCTAAATCTGCCACTCTTCCATGAAGAACATTTATGGCAAGTCCCCTGCCAGTAGATTGGTGTACTTGGTTTCTGCCAGTTTAGAGCTCACCTGTGCATTATTCACACCTGACTACAATCGGTTAATTCGCTCCTTGTTCTATCCTAGTCCGCCTCTCTTTATATGCCTCTCCATCTTCCAGTCACTCATTGCTGGGCTGCGGTTCATGTAATAGCAACCCCTTCCATGAACACCTTTCTGAAAGATTACTTACCTGATACTCACCTCCGCTTACTGCTCCACGGTCTCAGCAAATCTCTCTGAATTATCGTCTGGATGACGTCCACTCACCATGGGACATCAACAATCCAGTGAAGTGGATCTTCATGTATCATAACTTCCCACAAGAGTCTAGGAGTTACCTTGTCTGAGGATTTAGCTATAACTGCCTTTCTCAACCTCAGTCAACTAAGTTTTGAGCCTCCTACACAGCTGTCTCTGTTTTAGTTCATGACTGGGTTTCGATTTATGTGTGACATTTGGGGATTTTTTTGTCGCTAACTTTACATTTTGTTAATTTACAAATTAAACGATCATTATTTCACAAAACAGCCATTTTTTCACACCTGCCTAAAACTTTGGCTCGGCACTGTTCTACGTGTTTATTATTACATGAAGTAATTACCTGAATTAGCTTAACTGCTTATGTGCATTCCTTTATATTATATCAAATCCTTTTTTTGTACATATAAGGCTTCTCAATGTTCCTGAAAAAAATGTCCCATTTTTAAAATAACGCAAATGGCATTCATAAAAGTGTAAGCAGAGCGATATCTGTTTAAAACTAATAGATAAAAATAATGTAGAAAGCAAATATTGGGTTTGTCAGAGCCTCCATCTGAGAGCTTCTCACAGTAACATAGTCTACTCAAATAGAAGCCAGACTTATTGGTCTAGATTTATTGAGGGGCTTTTGAAAAGCTGGATCTATATCTATTTCTGCAAACTCACCCAGACAAAGGCAGAATGAAGTAGGAAGACTCTGTTTTCCTTTAAAGTCATCTCCACCTACATCCTTTCAAGAGCTTGATCTGAGAAGGGATGAGAAAGCCTCTCTGCTCGCATTTATTAAACAGCTACCGTTACCTGCAACTTCCTCTTTCTTTCATTTCTACAGGTTGTCCCGTCTATCTTTTTTAACTTTATCTATTCATTTCTGTTCTCTTTCCTTACTTATTTGTTTCCCTTTGATTTTCCTTTTCCTCCCATCCCTTCCCCTGTCCCAGTTCTGTCTCCTTCTCTTCTATCCAATTCTGTCACCTTATTTTCTTACCGTTCTGTCCCCTTCACTCTGTTCAGTTACCTCCCCTTCCCTTCTCACCATTCTGTCTACTCCCCTTCTCCACATTTTGTTCTTTTCCCTTTCCTCGTTCTGTTCCTTTCCCTACTCCCTGTTCAGTGCCCTTACCTTCTCCCCTTTCCTTTCCCCGATTCTGTGCCCTTCCCTTCTCCCATTTTTGTTGCGTCCTTTTACCTTTCTTTCCTTTTACCTTGTCCCCTTCCCCAGTTCTGCCCCCTTCCCTTCCTCCCCTTTCTGTCCCCTTCCGTTCCATTGTTATGCATCTTTATCCATTTTTGTTCTCTTTTATTTTTTTACTGGCAACTCGAGCTGAATTTTGGCTGCAATGATATGACTCTTCCTTCTCACTGCTATGTTTCATCCCACTGCCCTCGTTCACCCACTTCTGTCTGAACCACGCACACATTAGTTACGATTCTTGCTAATGCTATGCCCGTTGTTACAGATCATGTGAATGGACATTGCACTAGCCCCACGTCCCAGCCCTGTCCATCTGGGAGGGCCAGAGTCCCGGGGGGCCCTGAGGGGCCTCGTCTCGCCCGTAGGGGACCCGGCCGACCACCCTTCCGCAAGGCCCAGTCCGCCGCATGCATGGAGGTCTCTTTGCCTGTGTCCTCCCTCACCGAAGGTGTGTGCTTGATTTCCAGCTCCTTTATCCCTCTAATTCATCTGCCCCTTTTGCCCATTTTCATCCACTGCATGTTAAACCTCATCAGGGATACAAGGAGAGTTTATTACTGATTTATTCGATGCTCTGTTGTCACTTCGTTTTCTCTGGAGTTATTTTTATTTTACATTCTTTTGAAAAGATTAACCACTAAAGCTTCAGCGTGCTAAAGGTGAAGCAAACCCCTTTTCCACCGAACTGCTCCTATACCAAGTGACCTGCAAAATTCCCTGGGTCGTATTTGCAAGTCAATCAATACCCTACCCAAATAAACAAATGCTGTATTGTATATAACATCATTGCTCATCGTTCACTTTTATTGCTTATTTTAATCTCATAATAAAAGTGAATGGTGACTGCGGAAGAGATTACTCAGCATCTTTACGTCGTTGAGCTTTGAAATGTGAATTTGTGAGTTCATTTAGGAAAGACACTAGGATATGTTTGCTGGTGGAAAAGGGGAAACTGTATCTAATTCACCAATTATCTTATTTGGTGAAAAGTTGAGGAAACCGTTTTTTGTGATCAAAGAATGGTTTGTGTGAGACAAATTGAAATCAAATTTATCCTGATCATTATTGGCATGACTTCCAAAAGGCTGAGAAAATACAAGATTAATTCAGAGTTCCACAAATAATCTAAAAGTAAAATAAAATAAAAAGAAAATTCACAAACCTTTCAAAGTGTGACTCACAAAAAACGACTGAGCTTTGAGGATTTTCTGTCCCTTTCATGCTTGAAACCATATTTGCGCTTCAAACATGGAGGTTGAGGCAGACACCGCTGTGAGCTTAATTATACTTTTTGTTTTTAATGCTTTTAATTACAACCTCTGCACATAGTCGTTCGACAGGTGGCTTGATGATGTGAATTATTAAGTTTATACACCCAGATTTGAGGCTTATAGTTTTGAGTTTACACAACCCTCAGAGTTGGCAGCTTTTGCCTAATGATGTGCCAAATGTTCAAAACACCCATCATCACTCACGAGTCAACAAAGCACATTTTTAAATCTGTGCAGTGCTTAGTTTGAAGTGTATAGATGTATGGGACCTCAGAGGTGAATAGGTCATACATCTAAATATAAATTCTATTATATTCTATTATTACTTTTAACAACATTTTCTTTTAGGTTGGACTACTAACCTCACTTTTTTAGTTATTGTTGTGTTGTGATATGATTCCTAAATTAAAAGGCACCACTAATCCAATAACACTGATTGGCAGAGTCTCCTCGTGTGCCAAAACCGTAAAGAATGGTAAGCAGGACAACCAATGTGACATGCATCCATTATGTCTTTACAAAATGAAATATTACAAACTGGCATTTTAAAATAATTATTTATATAAGGTGTTTAATTTTATATTAAAGTGCTCCAATATCGTTTTCAACATTTGGATCCTAAAACAATTGAAGCTTCGAAACTTCAGCACAGTTTTTAATTGCGTAATATTCTCCGCATCCGTTCTCAGAAGATTTATTTTTTCTCCAAATGGAAAAATGTAATTGTCCATTAGAGGACTGCCTACTGCTTCTTTGGTCTCGACACGTGGCGTGCGTCCCTATCGCTACGGTAACAGGCATGCAGTGCCACAGTGGGGTCGCTGGGATAATTAAAGGTCAATTAGCAGCGAGGAGAGCCAGGCCGTCACTAATGAGACACGCACCAGGAAGAGAGAACAGCAGGGAGCTGGGATATGTAGTCTCACATAAGCAGCTTTTTAGGGATGTAAAGACATGCTCAGCAAACTGTTGATGACCGTCATGGAATTTGGGAATAAATGCTCAAAAAGGGAGCACTCCTGTATTTGTGGCCACTCTGCAGACAATCATGGCGTCTAAAGAAAATCATTCACATTTCCATTTTTATTGCCGCTTTATTTTGGAGAGAGCATCGACCATTGACCAGATGATCAGTTTTTAATATTTATTTATTTATTTATTTATTTAAGTATTAATATTACTACCATCACTTAGCGGTCGAACTACACGACATGAAAAGTTAGGGTCTATTACACATAGACTATATATATATATATTTTTTTTTTTTCACTAAATCGAAGACATGCACCATGTCCTGTGATGGACTGGGGAGCTGTCCTATGTTTACTCCCACCTTTCAGCCAAATAATCTGGGAAAATTAAATTAACGAATGAAGTCTAATGAGAGGTTTCCACAACATTGAAACTCAGTCACTATTAATGTTAGCCTCATTCAAATTTTTGGAAAATCCTTCATTCAAACTTTCGGTTGTTATTGCGAGAGGCGTTGCAAGGTGTGATTTGAGAATGGTTCTCAAACATACACTTTGGATGCTTTCACACCTGACTTGTTTAGTTTCATTTAAACGAACCAGAGTTTACTTTCTCTTTTAGTTTACTTAGATTGGGCGGGTGAGAAAGCAACAACCGAACTCTAGATCGGACCAAATCAGACTAAAAAAAGTGTTCTGAAACCTGCTTTATTTTTTCATTTGGGGTGAGAAACTACGATCAAACTAGGATCTGTGCTAAAAACGATGAAGACGGCTAACAATAAATGCTTGGAGTAGTTTGTAATCCGAGCATCATTTGCACTGTGCAATTAACACAAATGAAAAAGTAACAGATTCCAAGCGGCAAAGTCTGTCCATTTTGAGTTTTCAGGCATTCTGTCTTCCGTTGTTTAGCTTTATATGCGTATTCATTCTAACCAATCATAGAGCAGCCGAGGAAACATGTACAATGAAGTATGGCACCCTTATGATGTTCTAAAAGTGGCTGTATCTATTGCGGATCTGAGCGATCAGTGTGATGTGAAGGAAGACCAAATCTGCAGACTATTGCAAAAATGTATCAGTTGTCTTAGTCCAGACCAAATTAAACAAACTGAAGGTGTGAGAAAACTCTTAGTGTTGAGTTTTTTACAGGACAAACTATGAAAGGGGAATTTTCCATGGAAACATTAGCTTTTTCCAGAGAGAAAGTTTGATGGTTTGCTCTTTAATAACAGGTGTGTCGAATTGCTCTCCCGCAGTGATTGACAGTCAGTGACCTCAACCAAAGAGTCCCAGAGAGAGAGAATGAGAGAGCACATATTTCTCTCACCCTTTTCAATCATGAAATATTCACACTAACAGGCTAACAGGATGGATACAACTAATTATGTTCACAGTCCCTGCAGATACAGGTGCCGTCTGTAGAAAAGGTCAATTTGCCTGTCTCCCCACAAACTGAGATTTTGTGTGGAACCATTTCAGGTCGTGTGGTGAGTTTGTGTCAAGGGGTTCATGTTATTTTGGATTTTTGGAGAAATGAAAGCAGTGCGACTGGTGAAAAGACTGTGTTCAAGGGATTGTTGACACAGAAACATGGAATCATTTACTCACCTCATGTCATTCCAATCTCATAAGACACGGCTTTTCCCCTGGAACAGTTATTTTGAAACAAATAACACTCTTTTTCCAAATTATCCAAATATCCACAAAAGAGTTCATTAGTTGTGTAGAGTGACTCTTATCCCATTACATATACATTCTGTTAAATGCAGGACAATACTTAATCCTTAAACATAAAACTTAAATTTGTTTTAAAAATAAATCAGTCAAACCTCTTCTAAACCTTACACACTGTTGCAAGCACTTTTTCTTCACTTGTGCTTTGTTTTGTGCAAGAATTTTGAAAAGCGTGAGTCCAAATGATGGGTTTTATCAAGGGTTATCCCCTATTTTCACTACTAGATAGCACTTAAGGCACTGATTTGGGGTCAGTAAAACAAAAATGAAAGACCATTGCATTTTTGCTTGAATTACCTTGCTAATTATGTGTCATAACTCTTGTTATGTTTGTTTAAAACACAATATATAAAAAAATAACCTTTTATAAAGCCACACATTACATTTAAAGTCAAACAATAGGTGGGTCACGTCATTCCTACTTAATTCAAAACAGATGCTTTAATGGGCACATGCCTCCGGTGGGTGCAGAGGCTTCTAAGGTTTAAGCCTGATTTAATGGCAGCAATTTCTGAAAGCCAATATTTACATTAGATTTGTCCAAAACAAGAGGCACACTATCCCTTTAATTTGTCCTTGGTCTTCCTCTTTATCTCTTATAAATGCCAAAAACTCCACCAAAGGAGGAAGCCACTTTACTAAAAAATTCCATGTGCCACTCCCTCTGAAAAAAAGAATACCTTGTTTGTAGAAGTGTCTCTTTTTTTTCTTTCTTCAATTTAAAAAGTCTCAGTTCTGTTAAAGATATGTCCTGGAAACCAAATTATCAGGCGGCTATACTAGGTATGGCTATTCATTTGAATACATTTCCCCAGCTTCATTCAAGTCTAGCGAATATCTACACTATTTTGAAGCAAAGAGAAATGGAACAATGTGTGGGTGAGTAAATGATGATGTACTGTAATTATCATTTATGAATGAGCCGCCGCTGTACAAATACTCATCTAACCTTGACACCAAGAAAGCCTTGCATATGCTGAAGTGTTTTGAATAGGTGAGGAGGGTCTTTCTTTCATGCATTCTGTCCTTCTTTGGTTCACACTGGTTTATCTGTTATCCTTTCTCTCTCTCTCTGTCGCTCTCTGTACTCTGTCACGTTCTGGACGCATTTATGTGTATTGGTGTGTCTTGTATTTGTATCTATTCCCATGTCTTTTGTTGTGGTGTATCGTTGTGTTTACCCGTCTGTGATCGTGGCATTGGCGTGTCGTGCGTGTTTGCGTTGGATGGCTAGGTTATCCGTCCAGACGAGCCATGCTGCAGCAGTTACATGGAGTCAGTATGTACTCTCATGATGAACATCACATCACCACCTACAACTGGAGCGAGAGAGGTAAGAAAGGGGCTTTTAGAGGGTCAGTAGGACTCCTCACCCTGTAGCGTCCCGTCTCGCTCCGTTCTGTCCCGTTGCGCATAGTTGCTTGGTCAGAACAGCTCTCTCATCACATTCAGTCTTGCTCTCCATCTTCAGGTTTGGATTGGCATCATACAGTAGCTGCTATAGCGTTTGGAGATTCTAACGATGTCTGCTTTGTGTTTCACATGTTTATCTGCAGCAGTGTTGTCAGCTTGTAGACATCTGTGTATCACTTCTCCGAGACACAGATTAAATCTAGTCCTGGACAAGTTGACCATGTTGTTCAGTCCAAGGCAAGGCTTAACCTGTATCAGGGAATTTGTGTCTGTATGTCATTTTTAAGGACCTCTTGGGATTTTGCGGATGCTCAGTCATTTTTGTTGTCGTCTGTGTTGAAGTGAATGTTTTACGGTGGCTTTAAATCCATTTTTTAACAGCAGATATTGTAACTAGGGGATCGTTTGTGGATATAAACCTTAATTTTTTTTTCTCCATATAAAAAATATTGTCTTTTTTTTTTAGATTTAGCCCCTGTTGACATTGGATTCGATCAGTTGGTCAAAATTGTACCATTATTTTTATTATAAGTTCACATAAATGGAATAATTTGTGTAACCAACTAACATTGCACTATTATGATGAACTAGTAATTTCATGCAAACAATGCTCTGCTAAAAAAATAATTTAACCACATTTCACTGTAGAACACGTATAAGTTTAATTTATTTAAGTTTAGCACGATATCGATTAATAGTCAACATGTAGACTACCCGCAGAGAGCATTTTAATTTTTTTTATAGCATAGATTTTTATGAAATCATGTTTGCAATATTCATTCATTCATTTTCCAAGGCGCTTATTCCCTTTTCGAGTCATGGGGGTCTGCTGGTGCCTATCTCCAGCGCACATTGGTCGGAAGGTGGGGGTACACCCTTGACAGGTCACCAGGGTGTTTGCAATAGTTCCAAATAAACATTTTACATTTTGTGTCATTTGTGCACTTTTCTCAACGTGTAAGGCTAATAAAATTATTCCTGAAACATTTGTAGTCAACAAAATACTAGCAGTCAAATGTGGTCATTGGCATTTTCTTGTATTTTCTTGCAGTCCTTTGCATTTCTTATGACATTTTAAAGAGACAATTATGATGTGTTAACTGTAAAGGTTTTTTTTTTTCACAAGATTCAGTGAGTGACATAATTCAAACTAAATTTAAAATTTAAATAAATATTTATGAATGTTATAGCAGAATTCATTAGAGAAGATACAACAACTCAGTTCTGTAACATACTTTATTGCATTTCCCCCCTTGTTGGTGGATATTTGCAGGACAACTTTCTGTTTAGGATGGAAAGATGAGTTTAAATAATTCACTTACATAAATCAGCTTTTATATTCAGGCCTGGCAGAAAGACTAAGCAGCAACTGTGAAACTGGAAGCTGTCCAAAGTTTTTGAATAGGTTAGAAACAAGTGTTCTCTGTGTGCGAGTGAAACCTGTGATGTCTGAGCTTGTGAACGTTATATGTCCACAAAATTTATTTATGTGCCTTCTATTTATAATATTGTTTGAAAAATATTCTGGATAATGATTTGAATAGAACTGCGAAATAACGACCTGATTGTAATTTGTATAAACAAATATATTGGTCTATATTAACATATGTCTTTTTGTTCTATTTGTCTTTTTCCACCAATTTATTTTCTCTGTGATCTGTTGCTGTCTTTATGGTCATTGCTTGTCTTCTTTTTCATCTTTCTCAGAGAGTCGAGAAAACTCATTCAGCCGTTCCAGAAGCTCTAGTGTTTCCAGCATAGACAGGGAGACTAAAGAAGCTGTGACAACCCTGCAGTTTGCAGAGTCATATGGCCGAAAGTCTGATGCACTGCCAACGCCGTGTCTGTGGGTGGGCACAAGTCTGGGCCTGGTGCTTATCATACCAATGTCAATTCCAACAGATGAGCAGGAGCGGCTTGAGGACCCAGTTACTGTTGCTCCCACTGGTATTCCCTGATTTATTATTTCTCTGCATTTTGAATGCACAATATATTGTAGCTTTTGGACATGAAGAGAAGTGTATGCATTTAGTGGATACTTCTATCCAATTATATTGCCCTGCCAGCCAGTATGTATATTAAGCTATGTAAAGAATTTAAAATAAGTTTGATTTTGTTATGAAAAAGGCACCAGACACATCTCTTATTGTTTTTTTAGGGCTCGAGGACTGAAGGAGTGTAAAACCCTTTTGTATTTGCTCAGAGAATTTCATTTCTGCTGCTTTCTGTGTATTTTGAGGGTCTAAATGAAATTTTACATCTGATTGGGATTTGAAAAGTGGATTAGGGAAAATGGCCCTATAGCGCCACTTAATGGTTTCCGCTTATGTTGCACTTCAGTTTGTCGTACGCAAATGAAAGTTGCCACACATATGTAGAGTACCAAGACCTAAATACAGTATAAGTAGACTGGATAGTGTTTCCAAAAATGTTATCTGTTAATCTCCAGACTCCATCAGTCTTATCTTAAGATATAGAAGATGTTAAATTGCAAAGATTTTTTTGACTACTTTAAATAATGTGGTTACGGCGAAAGTTGAAATTTTAAACAGGAAGTTGTTAATAACACAATGTAAGTCATACAATGTCTGATTGGTCCAAAATATACCAACAGTATTTATGTTAACAGCCCATATCCAAGCACAACTACAACATTCTTTCTCAGTTTTAGCGCCACCGGGTGGCCACAGGAAATACAAACTATTACATGTATAAGTTACTTATTTTTTTACCAATTTTGAAAAATGTTAAGAGCATTGGCCAAAAAAAAAACTGGAAAATATTTAGACTCATTAGCGCCACCAGGGGATCTTGACACTTTGAGATGTGGTATTCATTAGGTAAATTTCCTTTATTCGTTAGTTATTTGAAAAATTCTCGCATGAATTTGCCTTCTTAATTTGGATCTTTGCAGCATGTAGTGCAAAAACCTGGCCACAGAGGGGTGATGGTGCCGGAGGTGCTCGAGCCCTTTGATTGTTGCTTGCAGCTTTCTTTTTTTCGAATGATAAACTAATACCAGCATGCCTGTCTGTCTGTGATCACTGTAGCCTTTAGACTAAATTAATGAATGAAGAGTTGGTTCCAAAACTCTATAAATCCTTAAATGTTACCTTTGAGGAGCAAAAGGTTTTCTTTCCCAATAAAGTGTTTGCAAGCAAGTGTTTGTTATTAATCATAATCTCTAATATCAAAATCTATTTTTTCTTCTTATATCTCACTGATATTTTTCCTTTTCAACATGTTTTTGTGGCTATTGTCAAAGTTTTGAATGTTTTTTTTTTTTTTTTACTCCCAGGGACAGTTTTGATGTTGAAGGGCTCTGTCTTGCGGTTTGGTTTCTTGGATTGTGGCGGAGCTCTCATAAACAGTCCCTATGAGGTGTGGCGAGACCAGCAAGCACCAGATGACCCAGATCGACCGCGTAAGCGCAAACTGGTCAACTTCTCGCCATCTTCTTCTCAAGAGGCTTGTGGAGACGGTCACTTAGCTGTGGTGTGTTCAGAGAGGCAGGCAAAGGTCTTTCTTATGCCCTCCCAGGCTTGCCTCTATGTACACAACATCACAGAGTCGTCCTTCGTGCTACGTGCCGACATGGTGTCTGTTTGCAACAGCTTCTGTCTGGCATGCTTCTGCGCCAATGGACACGTCATGATTTTGAGGTTTGAATTAACATTTTTCCTTCAGCTGTTTATTTCCAGCCATATGCACCTTATCAGTCAACCTCAAGTCTGAAAACTACTGACAAGACTTAATGACATACACTGTAGTAGAGTTAGCTGCATACAGGAAAGAAAATAAATATTCAATATTAAAATCTGCATGTGTTGTATTTTTATAAGTCAAGGGGGAAAATCAAATAAATTTCCCATAAAAACAATTGTGTTTTTATATACACAGATTTGGAAAACTAACTTTGTGTGTGTGTGTGTGTGTGTGTTTTAAAGCCTTCCCAGTTTACGCCCATTGCTAGATGTGAGCTATTTGCCATTAACGGACATGCGCATTGCTCGAACATTCTGCTTCACCAACGGAGGGCAGGCGCTGTATCTCTGCTCCCCCACGGAGATACAGAGAATCACTTACAGCCAGGAGATGTGCGACAACCTACAGGTGGTTCTGCCCCTCTCTCCCTGGCATGTGTGTGTGTATGTGTGCATGCTGATGGTGGTTATTGAAGTGAAATGTCATGCTTGTCACGGATGCTTTGAGCTCTGCTGAGCTGAGCTCTGCTGGATCTCGGGTGTAATTTCTGCCACACAGATTGTCATTCTGTCCGTTCTCTGTGTGTGGATGAAAAAAAATACATCATGCCAGGCCAATTGCATCTATTTTTGGGGTGTGCTGTGTGCACAATGTACACAGCATGTTTGTTTGCCCTACTGAAAACACTGTGCCAAACGAAGCTGAATATTCACTGAAACATCAGTAAACCACAAATAACTATATTACAATCCACCATTTGAATATACAGCTTCAAAATAATTAGCTTGCCATGGCCATTACATCAGATGATCCATTTCATGTGCCAGCTATTTATGTAAAAAAATGCTGAAAATGGCCAATGGTGGATTGTTCGAAATGATTTTCAAAGAGTTGATTGAGACTATTTTGTATACTGCGGAAGTGAAAAGAAAGAAGAAGCAAACCGATTGCTGCAATTCAAACGCACTTCAATGGCTCATACCTGGATTTATATTTGTAGCTGCCATTTAGTTTCTGGTAAGTCAGACTTTTGACAAAATATTAACTGTTTGGCATCTTTGTGTTATGTGCATTTACCTAAAATAAAATACTTTGCTATAACTTGAGCCAAACGTGATTTAACCCTTTGAAATCTGGGGCTTTTTGAGCACTTTTACTACTTTACAACTTGTTCTATTAAATTACCTTTAAAGCTGTTTTTTTTATGACAATGCTTGATGTCAACCCCAGCTTCTTTTTTTATGCTTTTTCATTACATTAAACAATAATTTCACAACACACCTGAAATTCTACAACAACAAATATAATTTAGAGAAGTACATTTTGTCACTTTTCTACTGCACAAATGAAAAAATTTGAGAACGAACAGCTTTATTGGTCAATAACAAAAGTCAAAACTCCCCAAAAATGCAAGAGAAGGTCAAAACAATGTGAAAATAATAATAAAAAAAAACCATTCCTAAACACTCCCAAGCACTTTTTGTGCCATTGTGCCTTTTCTTTGCCAGAACTTTGAAAAACACAAGCCATATAACAGGTCTATAAAATATGTTTTTCCCCCATCACCAACTCTACGGTTTTCAGTAAATATTTTAGCAGTGATCAGATTATTGAACAGAACATTGTGAAATCAATATTTGGTGGAATATCAGTTTTTTTTCACAGTTTTTTACACTTTAAACCACGTTATCATTACAAAGAAAACAGCTCAGCTTTTCTTGAGAGCTGTGACCATCCATCTTCCTCATGAAGACGGCTTATGAGTGAATTGAGGTTGTCCCAGAGCTTCATATTTTTATTTTTTGTTTTGAGTTCTTCACTCTTCACTTTGTTTTTGTGAAAAACATTTGATGTGAACAATATTGCAGAAACTTCAATAGTATATAAGAACCTAAAATTTATTTGGGATTTCTTTGTATGCTTGAATCAAATAGCCCTGCGTTCATTTCCAGCTGAAACTAAACAAGAAAGTTTTGAAACTCTGGATCCCACTACCAAATAGCACCAAGCAAAACATTGACGACATCGTTTAGCCCAAATGACAAAAAAAATTACTTACATTTTAAATTACTAATTGTAATGTTGGTTTAGATTAAAAGTGCAATTTCTGGATATCATGCCTCATCAAAAGCTTGTCGCAGCACATTTCAAACCCAGTAAATGAGGAAAATAGTGACTGGGCGGTTTTGCTCATGGTAGACGTTAAATGTTGAGTTGTCAAATGTGGAACTTTCCTGACATCTGCTGGTGGGTTTATGAGATGACCATTTCTCTCATTTCAATATGATTTATTTTATGAGACGCATTGACTGAATTCTTTTTTGCAGGAGATGTTAGGAGAGCTTTTTATACCCATCGAGACCCCTGAGGCTCAAAACCGGGGCTTTCTCAAGGGCTTCTTCAGTGGCAACGCCCAAAACTTTGACAGAGAGGAGCTTTGTGAGTCAAGATAATACTGCAAACACAGAAAAAAATGTATGTTATGTAATATACCCTCCTATATGGCAGATACTCACCGACCACTTTATTATTTACATCTTGCTGGTATGGGTTTCAGAACTGCCTTAACCCTTTGTGGCATAGTACTGGAAACATGGAGAGTTTGGTCCATAGTGACATGATAGCATCACGCATTTGCTGCAGATTTGTCAGCTGCACATCCATGATGCAAATCTCCTGTTCCTCATAAACAATACATCGCTGGAACCTCCAATTTGTCTCCTCCAATCATTAACAATGACTCCCACCCACAGCACTGGGATATTTTCCGTTTAAACCCATTCTTTGTTAACTTAACTCACTAAGAAAGATGACCTCGTAAATTTTAACCTATCCACACAACAATTTTCTGACACTCTTATGCCATCAACATCAGGCATCAACAATCCAATCCCAGTTTGATTTGTTGTGTCAATTCTGCCAATTTACACCCTCTACATTTCCCACAATGCTTCTGCTAAATCACGTAATCATTTCCTGTAAAAAAAAAATCAATTATTAAAGTAATGTTGGCTTCTCTGGCTCTCCAGTTGGTGAAGCAGCAGCAGGTAAGGCTTCCCGGAGCCTGGCACAGCACATCCCAGGACAAGGTGGTATGGAGGGAATGAAGGCAGCAGCAGGAGGAGTGGTTGGGGAACTGGCCCGAGCTCGAATCGCCCTGGATGAGAGAGGACAGAGGCTGGGAGAGCTGGAAGAGAGGACCGCTCTCATGATGGCAAGCGCCGAAAACTTCTCTAAACATGCTCATGAGGTGAGTAGCATCGGCAGAACTAAAAATTTAAAATGACATTTTAATATTAATACCTATGCATTTGTCCTCTACA
Organism: Danionella cerebrum; assembly: GCA_007224835.1. Taxonomy (NCBI): domain Eukaryota; kingdom Metazoa; phylum Chordata; class Actinopteri; order Cypriniformes; family Danionidae; genus Danionella; species Danionella cerebrum. Next base: position 433,945 of record SRMA01025712.1, read on the forward strand.
GCTGATGCTGAAATGCAAAGATAAGAAGTGGTATCAGTTTTAGAAGAACCTCTGAAAGTGTGCTTCACTCTCGTGCCACAAGGGGGCGAATACCTGCTTCTGGGACTTAGCTAGCCTCCTTCTGAGGTAGAAGGGGTGCGTGAGACAGACGGACCAAGATGGACTCAAGGGCTGTATCGAATTTTTTCTGTCTGTGTACAGGACTTGTCAAAAAGGGCCAGACACCATTACGATGGATGTGTACCATTAGCGTTTAAGAGGGACTCCGCGGCCATGTTGTAAATCAGAAACCATGTTCATTTCTGTACAGCAGTTGATTGAGGTCTTCTTGGAAGACGGTTCCAAAATCAACGAGTGCATGAAACAAAATGGATGACCTATAAAAACTGCCATACTAAAAATCAGCATGTTAGTTTAAAACAAAAGGGAAATAAAAGATATTAACACACTTTATTTATTAATCTAAACCAATAAACTAAGATAAATACATTATATTTTTTGAAATAGCAAATATATATATATATATATATATAAAACCGAAAAAGTATACTTGCATTGCTATAAGGCCAAAATGTATTTAATAACACCTTAGCGTTTCTTTTAGTGATGTATTTTTTCTGAATTATCTGTTTCATCACATTTGACACTAATTTATCCACATCTGAAAGCAAATCAGGCACTCAAAACGTCCGTTGCACATCCACAATACTCAACAACAAACCGTTTTATTTGCTGCTATCTCAAAAAAAAAAAAAGCACTAGAAGCAACTTTTGAACCTTTCTCGGTAAGCTACTTCACCTACTCCAAGAAATGTATGAAATGCCATGGTTTAGAGAATTATTGGCACAGTGTGACAAGTCTGTGTCTGTGAGTTCTATTTTGAGTGCTTTCTCCTCTGTAATACTCAACGTGCCATATTTTAGATGGGTGAAGTACGTTTTACTGTAAACAAGCGATGAATAAGCTTAACATTCGGAGCTTCTACTCTGTGTAGATACAGCCAGCCAGACTTCACTTCATAAAGTTTGAACTATCATCAGTTTATTTCATATTGCAACTTCAGCTGGCCTGTATTTTTGTTCCTAGTCTCTTCTGTGGCCTCGGGGCTTGTGAAACAAAGATTGTGCATTTCTTGTACCTCACTGAGGAAGCAGTGACGACTTGTTTTCTCTGCCAAAGTTTGACTGTACTGTGGAGAGGGTTTCTGCTTGTTCCCTATCAATATTACAAGGAAATACTATTTTTACCTTCAATACTGCAGTAATGTCAGATGATTGTTTGCTGGTCTCTTCTGGTTGTCAGTTGACAGTGGAAATGGTGTTTAGACCAATCAGTGGTCGTTGCTGATGAATATTCATGTTCTTTGAATATATGTCTGGGAAGATTAAACACATCCAGTTTGTGTTGTGTCTAAGCTGAATCTTCCAGTATCGTATTTGGGTCTCAAGTTGTAGTTTTATGATTTATCCTCTCATTACCTCTGACCTTCTAGTGCTTTACTGTAACAATCTCAGCATATCTTCCATAGTCCATGCCTCTGGCCATTTCGCTTTGTAAATACCAGCTGCTGCTCAGTAATGTAAATGTTGTGCATTGAAATACAGCCTCAAGATCCACAAAAACACATTTACGCAATATTACTTTTTCCCTTTGTATTTGTTGAAACAATAGCTCATGAAAAAGGAAATGTGAGAGATTTGAAACCTGTGGAGATTTGGACTAGAAAAGACACACAAGATTTCGAATCTGTGTAAAGTTGGTCTCTGATGAAACCTGAAGGTTTGCATTTGTTTTCCGTTATTTGTTCAAACCCTCTTTATGTCAAAACAAGTAATAAGTGACTCTCAGAGACAGGGTGTTTTGTTTGTATGTTCTCTGTTTTTATATGAAAATGTACAGTTCCTGGAAGAGAGAATCATGGTCATCGATCTAAATTGTGTGATTTGGATATTCCTTTGTGAATGTCGTACCTGTTTAAAGATGGTACTGTGTCTGATATTCTGACTGAAGTTCTGTAGGTCTAACTGTAGTTTCCTCCACCCCCAGCACCGGACACTCTGATACCTTCAGAGAAGGCAAATATGTCAGTCTTGTTTAAATGGATAATGCCACCTTTCATTCTTATCGATATTCTAGTAGTGTTATAGAGGTTATTGGAAACAAAATGGAAAATATGTTGATGCAAATCAAGTTGAAATAAACATGTATTGATGTACAAGAACATCAGACAACTGCTTTGTTTCTGAAATATGAAGCAACGGTATGGAGGAAAAATGTATATAATGAATATGACTATAGCCCTGCGATGGACCATTATGTGGGTGGTCCTAATATCAGTCTATAAGCCTGTTTTAAGAGAATCGATTTTCAATGCTGCTGCTTTTTTTCTTTATCTATTAACAACTAAATATTGTTAAAATAATTTTATTATTTGAACACATTAAAATATACTAATAAAGGCATACATGAATAAATCCATAAATAAGCTAATATTTATATAAAAATATCCTCAACACATCTGTGTTTTTTTACTTTATTTAAATGTTTTTGTTTATTTCTGTTTCCATATGTTTATTATATTGGCAGACCTAACATCAGTCTAAACCATAATTTCTAGTACGACAATTGATGCCGCTTCTTCTAATTATTCATTTATTAATAAATGAATTAAATTATACTTTTACATAAACATATTCATTAATAAATGCACATATTTTTGGATTTATTTGAACCAGTATTTAAGCAAATATTTATTCTTTTATTAAGTTCTTAAAATATTTCCTATTTTTTTCTTTATACATTTAATGTCACTTTTTATTTATTAATACTTAAGTAATTTCGTATATTTAAACAAAATTGGAAACAATAGTTTTATTTGTTGACATACATATTTGAGTGAACTACTTAATACGTTCATGTTATTTACGTATTATAAAGAGTATATTCAACATATTCATCAAGTTAAAGGAGACTGGTTCTTCAGATGCATTTTCACCATTACAATAATTATGTTACGACACATGCAGGTTTTAAACAGCTGCACAATATTCGCAATAATGCCCTGTTTTTAAAACATTATCGTTGGGACAATATCGATTTGTGTGACTGTGTGTGCAGCTCGAGCGCTTCTCCAATGGTATTGCGAGGGTCTTTCCTCTTCCTATCAGACAGCCAATCAGCTTACAGCTAGTTGCGTCATTGTCATGCAAGGTTGTGAGCGACCAATCATATTCGGGGTTCGCAGAGAATTTCTCACGAGGGTTTGTGTGGTTTAGTTTGCACACCGACCGAACTGGCATCATTAAAAGATGTAGATAAAACGTTATATTCGTGTTTTCTTCAAAGTTGTGTTTCTGTAACAGTGCTTTAGAGTGCTATTACTGTAATGAACGCCACGACCACTCAAAGACGTCTTTCTCTATAAACATGTTGAGAAAATTAGTGCTTGTGTTTATTCCTTGCATCATTTTCATGACGAGGAGATCAAAGTCAGCGGTGGTCAGCGCCAGCAGAACTTTGTTGTGGGGTCCAGGACTTGAGACCGACGTCGTCCTTCCTGCTCGGTTCTTCTTCATACAGGCGGTGGACAGCACCGGGAGAAAGTGAGTTATGCATTGTTTTGGGATTAAAATAAAGAAACAAATGACTGTAGAAGAGAATACTATAGGTCAAAATAACAACTATATATATATTTTATTTATTTATTAATTTTTCAACAATTCTAATTTTATTATTTATTAGAACATGTCCAGCTTGTTCAGTAAGCCCTCATAATGTTTGTTTTTTTGCAGCTTCCATTAGGCAAATGTTTTTTTTTCTTCTTTTCTGTCATGATGAAAGTGAAAATACTTTATTCATCTTCTTCAGTTTCACAGTGTCTCCTGGAGAGAAAACATTTGAAGTGAAGATAACATCTCCAACAGACACATATGCCAGAATTTGGATCCAGATTTTAGACAGAAATGATGGATCGTTTCTGGTGCGGTATCGTATGTATGCCAGTTACACAGACCTCCACATTGATGTTTTGTTTGAGGACAAGCTGGTGGGCAAATCCCCATATGTGCTCAAAGGTTAGGAAGCTTTCTTTCATTCCATCATAAATATGAATTATACTTTGATTGAAAACATCTTTTCAATACTCAGGTGCAGTGTACCATGAATTGTGTGACTGTCCAGAGCTTGATGGTGAATTGTGGGAGATGAACATGCACTGCCCTGCCTCTTTCCCTCAAATAGACAGTGATTTATCTCCCTTTCCCCGTGTTGATCCAGACCGTAATGCCAATGAGATCATTCAACGGTTTGCAAAACGAAACAGTCTGTGCCACTACACTATCAAGAACAACCAGGTACACTCACAAAAACGTAAAAAAATGTAATGGTGACAAAGAGTTGTATAATGTTTTAAAAAAAATATGTGTGCATGTTATGTGTTTTAACTGAAGGTTTATATTAAAACACACGGAGAACACGTAGGATTCAGAATATTCATGGATGCCCTTCTTCTGTCCATCACACGTAAAGTGAGTATATGTTTTTGAGCAACAAAGCTCATCATTGGCATAAAGTAATAACCTTGCATTTTCATAGTAATTTATTATTATAACCATGAGATGGCACTGTAACATAATGTTTGGGTGCATAAATCTATAGATACAATACAATAATTATAGATATCTTTAAAAAAATACAGTTTTAATCCAAGCTGGACATTTTGAAATTCACACCGTTAGGTAAGAATTGTTTTTTGAATGGTCACTTAACATTTATGATCATAGTAAGTGCTCAGGGCATAATAAAAGTGGCGGAGAGAAGGTGAACATGCTGCAAAGGAAAAAAAAAAAAAACACTTAATGTAATTTTCTTAAATTATTTGTCTGAAACAATTTAAATTTCAAAATAAAAAAAAAACCTTGTGTAACCAATACATAAACATGTATTCTATGTGTTATTTTTCACAAGTTTTTGACCCAAGTGGCATTCCATAAAACTGCCACGGAAGAAATAATACATTTATTTTTTATTTATTGGGTGCCTTTCTTGACACTCAAGGTCGCCTTACAACAAGTGCAGTAGAAATTTAAAAACACAGTAAAACTTTAAGAACAGCACAGTTATTATTTAAGGGAATAGGACAATCTAAACAGGTGAGTTTTAAGATTTGATTTGAAATGTGGGAGTGTGTCGGTGTTGAGGAGGTCAGGAGGGAGAGAGTTCCAGAGCTGGGGGGCAGAGCGACTGAAGGCCCTGCTCCGCAGAGGGGACAGAGAGTAGGGGAGAGGAGGAGGAGCGGAGAGAGTGAGCAAGTCTGGCAATAGAGAGGAGATCAGTGAGATATGGAGGTGCAAGGTTGTGGATGACTTTGAATGTGAGGAGCAGAATTTTGTATTGAATGTGGTGTGTGATGGGGAGCCAGTGGAGCTGTTGTAGGATGGGTGTGATGTGGTTGGTGGAGGATGTGCGTGTTATAATGCGAGCAGCTGAATTCTGAACCAGTTGAAGTTTATGGAGAGAACTAAGAATTGTTTCTAGGCAGGTTGATGTTCTAGGCAGGTTGAATTTAAAGCACTGCGTGTTTGCTTGTGACCAGGTGAAGCTTCCAGATTTTGAGTTCTTTGTGAATTTGGGTGACTGGCCCCTGGAGAAGAGACGGGTCTCCCAGAAGCCCAGTCCAATCTTTTCATGGTGTGGCTCCAATGACACACAAGACATTGTCATGCCGACCTACGACCTTACTGAATCTGTACTGGAGACCATGGGGAGGTACGGGAGAAATTGTTTAAAAACTGAGTGTCATATGCTTTGTAAATCTTTAGTTAGCAACCAGTGTGACATGATGTAATCCAGGAGCAAATGTGTCATGTCTGTATTGCACCCTGCTCACACACATATACATGTGTTCATGGCTCCACCGTACACTTCCTGGAATCAAGGAACAACTTTTGTTCTGTAACACCGGTGCTGGTAAATCTGTTTGCATGCTAAAAAACTGCTGTGTATGATTGGCCATAATGTTTATTAGTTTTGGTAGCAGGTTTACATACTATTCCGCAATGAATTCTGAAGTTAAACCTATGTTTTTTGAGTTATTTATAAGGAAAGAATAGTTTTCTCATGCAGAATTAAATGTATGGTTAGAATCCCATTGAATGCACATAAAGTTCCATCTGTTTCTTTTTAGAGTGAGTCTGGACCTGATGTCTGTTCAGGGTCACACAGGTCCAGCATGGGAACAGAAGATCAGCAAAGCTTTCTGGAGAGGCCGCGACAGCAGGAAAGAGCGACTGGAGCTGGTTAAACTGGCACGGGCGAACCCTACCATACTTGATGCTGCTTTCACCAACTTTTTCTTCTTCAAACATGACGAGACACTTTACGGACCACTTGTCAAACACGTGTCATTTTTTGACTTTTTCAAGGTGAGTTTTCCAAACATTACTTTTAAAATGTTCAATGTGTTTCTGTTCCTTATTTACAAGTTTATCTATTGACAGTATAAGTACCAGATAAATGTGGACGGGACTGTAGCAGCGTACAGGCTTCCTTATCTTCTTGCGGGGGACAGTGTGGTGCTCAAACAAGACTCTGTGTATTACGAGCACTTCTACAGTCAGCTTCAGCCTTGGGTGCATTACATTCCCTTCAAAGCAGACCTCAGTGATCTGCTGGAGAAGATCCAGTGGGCTAAAGAGCATGAGGATGAGGTACACCCCCCCCCCCCACCTTACCTCACACATGAACAGGCATGGACGCACATTTTCGGGCCGGGCTGGTTATAATTTAATTACTAAATAAAAAGTACATGAGGTGCAATTCTTTTCTACTGAGTTTTTTTTTAGATCTTTCCTCCTGATAGATGTTTTTTTTAATTTTAAAGAAAACTATTGATTGTTTAAAATGAAATAGTATACATTTGAAATCAAATACAATGTAATCTTGAAATCAAATAAAGTTTGACTTTCAACTTTTGAACGTTTGACTAGCAAAAAAAGGTATTTAAGTTGAGAAGAACATCAGCAGTTTTCCTGTTTCTGGTTATCTGGGGCTAAAGACTCACCCTCCTCTGCTTCTGACTGGTTAAATTGAGAGTGTCTTCCAAATGGACTTACATTATTCTGATTTTTGTGACAGTGTGGATCAAAAATGGTCACAGAACTATCAGAGATTGTTCATCTACAGTTATTAACGGCAGAATTCGATGGATGTGATTTTTGTGCATGAAAAATATGTGCCGTCCATGTTACATGCGTAAAGAGTGAGACTTGAGATCCCTGCAATTGTAAACGTAAAAAACACACATTACCTATGTTGCAGTTCTTTTGTTTTTGGATCATTGCAAATGTATAGATAACACTTTTCTCCATTCTATAGGTGAAGAAAATTGCCAGGGCTGGTCAGCAGTTTGCACGAACCCAACTGATGGGTGAAAATATATTCTGCTATTACTACAAACTTTTTCAGGTGAGATTTAGAATTTTGGCCTTCGGTTTCAGTTTATTATACACACATACTGTAAACTTATCAGCATGCATCTAATCCTATCTGCGATCTTCATCCAACTTTTGATTGTTGTTCTCAAGGCTACGAGTCAAAGATCACTGCGTTCACGTATTGCCTTCTGCACAACACGCAATATACAGTGGTCATTTTACTGTGCTGATAAGAGAATGGTAATATGACTAGAAGCACTTCTTTATCGCGCAATAAAGGCTCCTGATCGTGTGGGATGTTCCTCGCTTTAAATGGGTTTTTCTGTATTAGTTTGGATGTCACATATTTGACACAATATTGTTTTATTTTTTTAAAGCTGTTAAATGCAAGCCAATGTGCATATTATATATATATATATATATATATATATATATATATATATATATATATATATATATATATATATATATATATATATATATATATATATATATATATATTGCTGTTATAAGGGTTTTATTTGGTATTTTAAAATAAAATATTCACTTATTTCTACTGAAATCCCTGCATTTACGGTAATTGACTTCAACAAGCAAAAATCTCAAAAAAAAAAAAACAATTAACATTAGTCTGGGCATCAATATCATGTTGTTAAAATATCTGTGAACTTCCCAGGGGTCATGTACCTCGGCGCTTTATTGCTTTCCATAACCACTGGCTGCACACAATAATCTTTAAACACACATTCTCTTCTCGGCAATAAAAGTACAATTGAGGTGTGGAAGTGTTTCAGGTCAAGACCACAGCGGCTAATTGAATTTTTGTGATTTGTTCTGTGGATAAAGGTGTCTTGATGCTGTTGCTTCTACATAAAAATAAGGAACAAAGGTGTTTTAGATTCATCCTGCAATGCTTTTGCTCTTTAGAAATATGCAGAACTGCAGGTGACTGAGCCTAAGGTTCGAGACGGCATGGAGCTTGTAGAACAGCCAAAGGATGAACTATTCCCATGTCACTGTGCAAGAAAAAAGGTCAGAGTCATCTTCTTACCCTCTTGCTACCTTTCGGGGTCACAGGGTACTGCTGGTGACTGTCCAGCTCATTTTGGGCGATAGGCGGAGGTACTCCCTGGACAGGTCGTCAGTCCATCACAGGAACCAATGGCTGGGTTTAACCATCAATCTTTCGATCTATAAGCCAGTGCACTGAGCCATACAAGTCATTAATACATTATTGGAATCTAAGTTATTTGATTAAATCATTGTTAATCCTGGAGTGATGAACGTTTACAGAAAGTAAAACGATCAGCTTGTATATCTGGTGGTAGCTTTTTAAAAAGTGATGATACAGAAACAACTAAAAGACAGGATTTTCATTCACAGATTTGTAAAAAGAAATAAAAGTGAAAAATAAATTCATGAAATAAATGATTAAAAAACACTTCCATCTACAAATTTTACTGTGTAGCCTTTTATTAACAAAAGTTGTTTTATTATTGTACATCTTAGGAAAAAGCGGAACATATATATTTAATCATCCTATATAAAAATTGTTAACATTTTGGATATTGTAAAAACATTTAATTATTGTTTCTATTTTTGTGTGTAGGTCAGAGATGAGCTGTGAGAGATCAACCATTATGTGTAAGAATGGCAATTACATTTTGTTGAATTATGTTTGTAGTCTCTTTTTTTTATTAAATTTATCTGTTTAAAATATTATTGGTTTGGTTTTTACTTTTTCTAGGACCATATTTTCTATTTATGATATAATTAGCTATTTATTTAAAAAAAAAATAATATAAAAATCTGTATAAAAACTATGTGAAGCTTGTAAAATGCCATTGTTTTCTGAATAAAGATCTGGTTTTCAGCTAAGTCAAGGGTATTGTTAAACTGTGCTTGTGGGGAAAAGTAAGTGAACCCTTGGAGTTACTGACCTAAAAAAAAGATGATTTGAGTCAGGCTTTAGCAAAGAATTTTTTTAGGAAAACTTAAGAATGTGTCAGCTGAAAAGGTGAGTGATGCAACAGGACAATGACAGTCCACAAGTCATGCCGAACTTCTTGAACAATGTTCAGGTCTGATCCACATATACAGGAAGCTCCTGGTTGAGGCTACAAGTTATTAATTACGGGGGTTATTTTTTATGATTATATGTATATTATTTATTATATTTTATTACTATTATCGCCAATAAGAACAGATCACACTTTATGACAAATTAACTCGGAAAGCAATGCTATTTCAAAGATATTTTTTTAAACAGGCTATATGCTGTGTTTCGGACGCTCATTCAAGTGTTCGCTCTAGAGTGATAACCTCCTCTACTTTAGGTGGCGCTGTTAAAATCCAATTCTTATGAAACCCTTCGTGTACTACACACGAGAAACATGTACCGGCGGGTTTTTTGAAGATGACCGCTAATTTCAATCCCGACGTGGATTTTTCCGAGGTAACTTTTTTTTCTGACCTGAGCAGAACAAATGCAGCATTTTGTTATGTTTTATAAAAATAATTGTGTTTATATTATGGTTATATGACTTCGAAGGAGAAAGTACGAATTCCGTTCGAGCAGAAAGAGCTGGATGGAGTATTCTCGGTCCCTGATGGCTTCGCGAAAGGGCCAGGGTTGGTGTTGGCGCACGGGGCGGGCGGAGACCTCAACCTCAGTCAGCTGGAAAACATTGCTCGCGCCCTCGCACGCGCGGGGGTTTTATGCCTGCGCTTCACCTGCAAAGCCATCAACCTCCTGTACAGAATCAAAGCTTACGGCGCCGTTGTAGTGAGTCTACACTGTCACTGTCTCTAGACGATCGTGCACAGAGACGTGAGCTGCCTTTTCTAAGTGGGTATTCTTTTCTAATTTTGCTGCCTTGGGGTTTTGCAGGATTACTTAATGACCCATAAGAGATTTTCACCCAGCAGCCTTTTCTTGGGAGGTAAGGCCCACAAAATTTCATTTTGAAGCAATTTGACTCACAATTCAGTCTATTACTTTTTTTTATAAGAAGCTAAAATGAGTGGAACAGGCTTTCCTAAAGTGGAGGCTACTCCGATGTAGAAAAACTAATCAACAATACTACTACCTTCACATTTTTTACAACAACAAAGAACTTTACATTTAGTACTTCATATTTAGACATACATTTGTATTCATACATCTGAATACAGGTGTGTTAAATCAGTCATACCAGTCTAAGTCTGATCCTGGTGTTAAATAGAATAAAGCATTGGTTCCGCTGTGCAATAAACCGATCACAAGGATCTGGCCCAAGGTTTCTCCATATATGTCCTTTTTTCAAATGATGCTAATTTAGGTGTTTAACAGAATAGTTTGGTTCCTCTTTGTTTTTATTTTCTCAACACAAATTCACCTCTGACTAATACAGTGGCAACAATAGCTTAGAAAGTTAACAAAATCGATGCTACTGTGTGCCAGCCATCTATGATAAACTCTCTGAACACACGTCTGTGCACTTAGCGATCCCAATACCTTGTATTGAAAGGCTGCAGCTAGTTAAAATGCCAATTTATGAGTAAATTCAACTGTGACCTCAAGTTTGTGTAAACAAAGCTTTTTACATACTCTCTTGAATTCAAATAAATGGCTGTTAATGTTAAATCGCATAAATAAATACATATATTTGACATGAAACATTTCTTATTCGCGTTTAGGTCAAGAAGCATTGAGTGAAAGAGCAGTGCCCTAGCTCCCTCTATTGACGAGCCACCATTGGGTATAACAAAAAAGACTCTCAGTTTTAACCAATTAAGCTAAGATTTTAACATGCATTAAAATTGGGAGACACTACAAACCTAAAGTCTAAACTTTGTCGGCTATAAACAGATGTTGGAACGTAAATGAGCAATCACATCATTGTTTCATTCCAATCACACATTTGCAGTATATTTTACATTAAACATTTCTCAGAATTATTTTCAATGCATTGTAAGTTTCGTTCAGTGATCAACATTGAACAGAAATTGGAATAATTCACAAGCAGGTTTCTATGTTTTTGTAAATTACATTTGATTTATTCTATAATTTTGATTATTTATTTGGTAGGGCGTTCTCTGGGTGCCCGTGCTGCTGTTGCAGTGTGTAATCAAATGTGTGCTGAGCATCAAGATGTTGTCCGAGGACTTCTGTGTTTATCATTCCCCATGTATCAGCCAGGAAAACCACAAACATACAATGAGCGGACTGAAGGCCTGCGAGCGCTGTCCCAAACTCCTGTGTTGTTTGTTTCTGGAACGGCCGATAGCATGTGTAAACAGGTAAATCCCTCTCCTCTCTCTGAGGTCACGAATACTTTGTTTCACATGCTTCCAAATAAAATTGACAGTGAGCTTGTTTTATAGAAAGATCTAAAAACGCTTATGGAAGCCATGGAAAGCATTTCTGCTGTTCACTGGGTCATTGGTGGTACTCATGGACTGGCTGTCCATGGCAGATCAGAAGATTCTGTGCTTGAGGAAGTTAATGCACACATAATATCATGGGTACTACAACACAAATGAACAACTGTGCTGTGCATAGATAGATGTTAATTTATGTTTTAATAAATAAAGATTAATCAACATGACTTTGTCATTTTAACCATTAAGGATTATGTAAATATTGTAAAAGGGAATGCGGTGATGCAATGTCTATTTAACAGAGATTGAGTGAAATTGGAGAATTGTACTCGACTGTGATTCCTACAACTTGACAGATGACCAACTTTCAGTGGACTTTAAGATTTCGCCAGAGATTCGATTTCCTGACTTACATGTTCTTGATTTCAACATCAGGCAATTACACAAAACAAAGTTAATGGCAAACCAAAAACAATGCCAGAAGCAACATTTCATTCTAAATACTATGTAAAGTTCTATTAATCACCATGGAGACGGCTTGTATACTTCATAAATTGTACAAAACAAAAAGCTGCCAAACATAATGTTTCAATTAGTAAATGTGGTGATTTGGTCAGAAGTTTCAGCTGCTGTATTCCAGTTATTATTTTGAATTGCAGAATTCCTTTGCTTCTGTCCTTGGATTTTGTTGAAATCTTTGAAAATCGGTTGGAGCAATGAATCGCACACAGTTTTCTACCATTCTCAACATTCTCAACTCAGATTCACTGCTAACGCATCAATACACCTTTTGTCACTCAGTCTGTGACGTCATGTGCAAACTCTTAACATAAATATTTTCAAGACACCATGTCTTCTTTATTTTGTCATCTAATCTTTCAACATTTGGATTGTTTCGAGAAAGTAAAAATTATAGCGTCAAATTATACATTCGCTTCTCTCATTTCTATTATTGAATGTCTTTCGCAGCACTGTTCAGCGATCCAAGCATATAAACACAAATATGTGTCATGTTTTATTTTATTAACTAATAAAATGTGTAATTTAGTTATCCTTTTTTTGTGAGGTCAATAATCTTTGTTATTGCCCCAAAATGGATAAACAAGAGACGTGAAATATTTTTTTAATGTGAAAAAATCTGCGCGTGTACCTTTACGGAAATATGACGTAATCTTAAAAACAAGCGTTTGATTGGCTGCTTGTTTGGCCCACGCGTGTCTCGTTTAAACATGGCGTCGGAGTGCTGGAATAAAATTCTAATTCCTTTTCCAAGCGCTGCTTCATCGAGTCGGATAAAGTTTACAGATTCACTGGGTAAGTTCCGGTAATGTAACGTTTACCGCCCATGATATTTACTTTAAAGAGCAGAAATAAAGCTTAAGAATACGACCAAAGAAGTGTATCCACGAAGCTAACGTTATTTCCACACGTGGGTGCTTTCGCATGCAAAAGTAACCGAATAATCTTCTGTGATAAATAATTTTATTCATTTAACGTATCGGATGCACCGTTGAATCCTCGTTATGCATTTTTATATTTGTAAAAGTGTTGGCTTACGAAATGTTTTACAAAACATACCCTTCTCTTCAAACCTAGTGATCGCAAAAGTTTAGCTGTGTATTGATTAACTATAAATTGATTAAGTTTTTTATTGCCATCTAGATCTCCTGATTGAATCCCTGTTGGGCGACTGTGAGAATGTGTTGGTCCTGTTCAACAGTGAAGTTCTCCAGACAGAAATCCGCGTCCTCTATGAGCTGCTCCACGTGTTGAACAATGGCTTCAGACAACACAAGCCCTTCCGTGCTTTGAAACAGGTGAGAACCTCTGCATCACATGGATTTGTACAAAGGAAAAAAAGATTGTACCATTTTGTGATCTTATCTAATGTATTACAGTACATGTAAAAGAATAGTAAAGGCAAACAAGTATTTTCTTTTAAAAGTGGCAAATATTGTTTGCTCATCATCATTGGGGGAACTTCTAGTCAAACACCTTTTGTAGTGATCAGGCTAAAACTAATTTACATAACATGTTTGTGAATTTTTCAAAAAAGTATTTGTCAAATATTGTACATTATAACTCAAAAGTCTGATACAGCCATCCTGTTTTTACTTTCTTTCTATGACTGAAGGTTTTCATCAAAACAATTAATATTATAAACTAATCTAGACTTGCACAGTGCTGAGCAACATTTTAAGGCAGCAAATGCTGCAAATAAAGAATGTAAATCAATTAATAAAAATAGGTGTGATCACCAGTGTTGGGCAAGTAGTTTCAGAAATGTAATTAAATTACTGATTACTCACTTTAAAAGTAACAAAGTTACCCTTTGATTACTTTGTCAAGTAATTAGTGCAAATTAGCGAAAAAAAAGTATTAATAATAATGGCTATTAAGCTCAATCTTTTGAATTTATCTTCTTCTGGAAATGGTGTCGTAAAAAGAATTCCGTCTCATGAGAGCACTAGGAGCTTTCTTTGGCTGGCTTCTTGAACTTTCGTGCTCACTGATTGGATATTGTGCAACTGAAAGCCAAGCACGTACTCCAGATCGACACAGACAAAGCTGTTTTATAACAACAAATTATAATTTTGCTCTTTTTCTCAGCAATCGGGTAACGCTGCGGTAATGCATAGTTACTTGGAACTATGATTACCATTTTGGAAAAAAAAAAGCAGTAATCAAACATTTTGTAAGTTATAATTACAGTAACTAAGTAATGCATTACTGCCCAACATTGATGATCATCCATTGCCTTAAAAACACAGCATCTATTTTTCTAGGTACACCTACACACAGTTTTTGAAAGAACCTTTTTTTTCTCCTTAAATGCCTCCCGAAAGGCTTGTTGGCATGTCGATGGCGTCTGATGGTCGTTATGAAGACTGTGTGACCCCAAGATGCTTCAATTGTTGCAGTTCTTTAAGAGAGATTTTTTTTTATTTCCCTAACTGTAGGTGCAGGCGGGTGGCTATTTTCTTGCACCCATTGCCTGACTTGTGAAGGTCGACACATCTGTCTCACTTGAATGGTGTGGATGTACTTCAATTACATTTTTTTTTTCTAAGAATTGTTAGGGGTGGAACAGCTCAGGTCATTTGTTCATTTTGGTCACAGCTCAGGGACTTTCATTTCCCCATACAATTAATTTCATATTCATGTTATTTGTAAACTGAATTTATTGTGTGTGCGTGGCTTTCATCAGAAGACTGATTAGCTGGATGAACTTCCACTGCTTCTGAAGGCATTCTTTGTGCGCAGGTCACTTTTAAAACTTTTAGATACATTGAAATGTATTGTCAACAGAAAAGGATAAAAATGGCCGCTCTTCATGCAGAGTTCATAATGGAACACTAAGGTTATTTTTTTATTTTAGCTCATTTGCTATTACATTGTGGTTAATGTTAATTCAAGCTTATGTCCGATGGTTGTGGATGCCAGGTCGACTGGTGATGTGTTTGGGATCATCTGTTGGTAAAAAGATGTGGTAGCCATGCTCATTAGCAAGTGCACTCCAACATAACATAATCTTGCATGACTTATGATGGGAACCATGAATACTGGAACCATGTCATCTCTAATCAACCCAAAGCACAAAGGTCTAACATTGAGTTTCTTGACTTTTCTTTTTAGCTTTTTTTAGTCATATTTTAGCTGCTTTTTGAAATTAATTGCCAGAATGCCAAGTCAGTAGTCGATTTAGAGATCTAACGCTTTCTGGGGTGGACCTTGTGTAATTCAGGTTTATGTGCTTTATGGTTGTTGCAACATTTTAATTTTCTCTTTGCTGGCATTCATTCCTCAAAGTTAACGTGTCTTTTAACTTGGCTGATTGATGCTATGGATCAAGTGAGGCTTTCCCCTAAGGCTATAATTGTGTTGTACTTGTTTTTTTCAACATGGGCTTGAATTATTTTGTTTTAAAAAAATCACTTTTTGTGCAAACTAACAGAACTCATCTACGATCAATGGCTCACATATTTGGGAGTATTTTGTAGTTTAGTACTTCAAAGAAAATGTTGATTCTGTAGGGTGTTCAGACACATGTAGTGTGGTGTACTTATTTTCGCTCAGCACTGTACACGTGTATGATACTCCTCTTTTTATATCCTTTCCAGGTTGAACAATGCATAAACCGCTTGAAAGAAATGAAACTACAAGCAGCCGTCAATGATCTGAGGGAAGTGTGTCCAAAAAAATTTGAGAGGTGAGGTCCTGCTCAAACTCATCATGGTTTTTCCTGTTCATGTTTGAGATGATGTGTTGTTGTGATGTAGGGAAGCTGGAGCAGAGGCTGGTGAGTGTGATGTTCCCAGTCAGCCCATGTTGGAGTGGCTCAGTCTGAAACTGCTTGGAGGTTCCATTCTTTTAGCACGAACAATGGAGAGATGTACTAAAGCTTTCCTGTATCCTACATTTTCTTTAGAGCATCACTATATGTTGTTTGAGTATGTTTAAAATGATGCAGTCAAAAAAAGTATATGACCATGATCCTTTACAGCACAATCTATCAGACTGACGCAACAGCATATGAGTGTAGGTGAATACATTGTGGTGAATGTGGTGGTGACCAGCATGCTCAGTCGTCTCTGGTGAGTTCAATTACCCCTTTTATTTTTACATGTCAGTTGAAAATTATTCTGGTGCTTGTTTAGCTTGATATTTGCAGTTTAGTGTTTTATTTCTATATGTACATATACAGTGGTACTCCGAGATAAGAACAACCACCAACAGTTCTACTCTTATCCGCTTGTTAAGTCTGATATTGTGCTGCGCTTCTGGGTCCTGGCGCTCCTAACTCCCAGTGCAGAAAGTGCCCGATACGCCTTAAAACGCTTTAAATCAGTTTTAAACCGAGCGAAACATTATGTATAGATTACCAATAATGTACAAATGTTAGTCAAGGTGTCGTAAAAGAAATAATATTTATAACGTAGAAAGTGCTGTTTTGAAGCGCAAGTTAGAGAAACCCTGTTACACGTTCTCAGAAGTGCTCTCTCCGTCTGTCTGTGCTCGTCCTTGAAACTGTGTTTGTGTTAGTAATTCGTGAAATATCTCGAGAAAGTTAACTTTCATATGTGGTACTGTAATGTTTTCTGCCATCGCAAGGTTAGGTTTCACATTTGTGTACATATTACGTATTTATGTGTGCGTTTTATTATAATTTATTACATTAACAATGTGTAGATTTAAGGGTTGAAGAAACGTTACTTGATTGTTCTCAACTTGTACTGTTGTTTCTGAGAGCCATTGTATGGATTATACATTTTACATGTTTACGAACGCCACCCTGGAACAGATTAATTTCGTATCTCGGGGAACCACTCTATATATAATTTACAGATTGATAGCCAAACAGGAATAAAAGTATTGGTTTCGTATTGCCATTTTTTTTTTTTTTTTTTTTTTTACAAAAAAAAAGTACTTTTGTTAGTCTTGGGCGGTAGTAATGGACTGAATACATAGGACTAAGGTACACGACGAAGGAAAAAGTTGTAGAACATTAAACGGCATCAGCTCCACAAAGTTATGTTACTTCAAAACCAAATTAGGATTTAACTGTCCAGAAAATTACTCTTTTAAAAAGCAGAACCAACTGTTTTGTGTCATGCATGAATGAAAACAATGCACACATTCATATGCTGTTTTACCACATTTGTGAATCAGCTGTTGACATGTGACATTTTATCGTCTTAGTTAGTACCTAACGCAATGTAATTTTGCTTTTTGTGTTTGGGGACTTATCTGTAAAACAATCTTTTTTCAGTTTACATCCGTGTTGCATGAAACAGGGTCAATTGAATGTAAACTGAAAAAAGTGTTGTACTTAGTATAACTTCATATGATTGGATAACATTGTCGTACATATGGATATTTACCTAGCAACAGATCTTAAATATTGGAGAGATTGATATAACAAGGGACAAATAAACCAATCAAGAAGTAGGGAAGTCAAGCTGTAATTTTTTAATACTGGCAAAACATTTTATTCAATTTGCACTGTTAAATGCAAAACTTTACATTCAGTTAGATAACTTTTGCCTTTCTTTCTTTTGCTAGGGTGTTCTTCAAAGGAATTCTGCGAGCACTCATCCCTATGTATGGAAGAATCAACAATCTCCTCCAGGAGGTCTCTTGCTCTCACCCCATGGTCTACTTGACCAATTTCACTTTACCAAAAGATCTGAGTGAATACCTTTGCCTCTCATTCCCTCATCCGCTGATTCAAGAAGTCAAAGAACCTTTCAAAGCAAAGAAAAGAAAGACAAAATTTGCTGTTCTCAACCAGTTATTTGGAGGGAATGAGCAAAAAGCACAAGAGGAACAAAAGGTTATGACAATGGCTGTGAGGCATTCTGAAAGTTCTGGCCTGGACCTGGGAGCAGCAGTTCCGTACAGAGAAGGTAATCCAAATTTACAACAATCATCTTTTTTCACATTGTTTTCACATGCACAAATGTTATTTATAAAAAAAAAAAAAAAAACAATTCTTGCAATTTCCTAGTTGTGTCGCATTGTGGCGTGGACATAAAGGACATGCTTCTGAGTAGCTGCAAAACCAGCCAACAGGTGCGTACTTTGTGTATTTAAAAGCTTCATTTTGCATACTTTCCTTTCTCTTATGTGTATATTGTTATTTAAAGGAAACTTTAAAGAAACAGACGGACGCACGGCAAGCTTCAGTTTGTCAAAAGATGAAGTTCCTAAAGATGCTTAAGAAGGTTTCCTGCTTCAGAACTATGTCAGCCTTTCTAAAACAAGTGATGACCTGGTGCCGGAGGTGCAAGTTTCTTCATGAGCGAAAGCGCCTGGCCTTCTTGAGCCTAAAGTGTGTACGAATGGAAAGTCTGCAAGCTGAAGGTGTCTGGTAAGAAAATAATCTTCCTTTTAACTTCTTTTTCATGCATAAGGTAACACTTTTTTTTTTTTTATAACTAGTGTGGCAAAACGATTGAAGAAGTTTAAGTTGAGAGTTCGAAAGGCTTTGATCCTCCAAAAGACTACATCACCAAACCCCCCCTGTTCCTTCACTCCCCTTTTGAGAATTCAATGGCAGAACAGATTCATAGCGAGACACAAAATACACAGGCCAATGCTACCCAGGAGGTGCTCTCCAGCTGTACGAGATTGGTTTGCAACATTGGGATACAGGAAGTGCCGTGTTACAAGGCAAAAATCTGTACATTTGACAACTGTGAAAAAGATGTCATTAGCCACAAAGAAAGAGAAAACAAATTCACAAACTTGCTTGCAGAAACCAAACGATGATATTGATGATATATTTAATTTGTTTGGATTTTAACTTAGAAATATTTTCACACAAGTCAACTTTTTTTCAATGAGATGCAATGTAAAATGCCAATCCAGGAATAAAATTAAATGGAGCAATTTTCTATGTGACTGCTGAATTTTTTTTATTCATTTGACTTAACTTTTTGTGAAAATGTATATAATTATGCATAGTTATGTATAATAATATACAGGAAGTAGAACCAATAGGAAATATCACATTTGGAAATGTTAATTTTTGCTGAACTCTTATATAAAGGATATTACGTATTATCCAAGTTGCATGGCAGTTTATGAATCTTAGCTCTGCACTCTGCCATTAAATGTGTATGGTAGGAGGCACTGAAAATGTTTTCTCCCAAAAAACGTATAGTTGAATAATAAAATTTAGTCAATGTGTCTTAAAAAATGATGTTTATAAAGTGGTATGTGCTGATCTGTAGTATACATCAGTCTGACCTTTAACTGTTACCTCTTAAACAGCACTTTACACTTTATAAATACACATTTTTAAGACATTTAATACACTAAAAAAAGCTTTAAATTTGATTCTAAATCTAGTAAAATATTTGTGTAAATTTACAAGTTTCAGTGCCGAGTACCGAGGACTTGGAAGCAGATAAGCATGCTTTGGAAAAATACTCAACATATTTATTAATTCTGATTGTTCAGCATCAACAGTTAAATAATTTTAAAGTTATAAATGCACACAATAGTTTTCTGTGAATAAATTAGCTTATATTGAGCATACAATGTTTCTGTAGTAAACCATGTTTCATGAAATTACTTTGAGTCTTCTCATTAAATGTATGTGTATTTTAGCAGCTGAAAATGTTCCTCTCATCCCAATAAGGGAGAGCTTAAGCATTTGTCCCATCGGCTGACACTGAGGTTTCATTTACAACTTTGTACCTTTGCCTTTACTCTCACCACTCTGAAATCCACCGTTCTCCAAGCTATAACTCTGCTTGTTCTGATCCTCAATTGGAGTCCCATCATCATGCTCCTCCTCTGAAGTCCCATACTTCCAGCGCTTGAGTGAGTAATAAACTAAAAAAGAAAAATGCAGAACGTGAAGATGAATTTTAGAAAGGAACATGGCATAAAACCAGTACATTACCAAATAAAAGCTTGCACTCACTTCCAATTGCAATGGCAACCACCACCAGTTGAAAGATGCTGTAGATCAAGGGGAATGCAAACATGACCTCGAGCTCTGCAGCGCTGAACGACAGCTGGGTGATCGTGCTGGCGAGCTGGGCGTTCTGCATGCCTGTCTCTAAAGCGATGGTGCGGCACCTTGAACAAATCATCAAGCATACAGGTAAACACCAAACGTGACCTCTGCACTTATAAAGGCAGTAAAAGCCAATTTGTGCAATTTGTTTAAGATGTTCTCAGTTCAAGCATTATATAAGTGAATAAATTGACTACCTTGTGGGACAAACAAAATGAAAACATTTCATTCAACTGTTTTTTTTGTTTTGTTATCCTGTCTCAATCCATTATAACAAATAAAACTAATTTTATAAAGCAATCTTTTTTGTGTTTGTTCAATGAACATTTGAGTAATGTTTCATATAATTAAGAACATAGTATTTAACCACCTCCCAGTTTGTTTATTTATTTAAATAATACATTTCTTTTTTATGTTTATATTAAAGAGAATGCTATGAATGACATTTGATTTGAATGGTGTGCAACAATTTATAAGTTTAAGAATTATTTCAGACGTTTTTACTACTATTTAATCGCTAAAATGTATTTACATGTTTTACAAAAACATGTACACATTTTATTTAAAGCACACCTTACATCACATTGCAAGATCTGCAGTAACAATTACATCTATTGCTAATTATCTTTAAAAAGACAACTTGTTCCAAAATAGTCTATTAATGATTTACTATTTTTTATCAGTTATAAGAAAAACATAACGTGAGATTTTAAATGGTTTACAACACTTTGGTTTATAGAATGAAAGCTAACATGGCATAGCTCAAAAAAGTTGTTTAAATCTTTTTGAAAATAAATGTTTAACTACAGACTTTAAAAAATAATAATAATAATACACATAACCTGACTTAGGTTAATAACACTGCAGGCCAGTGCTGGTGAAAAGAAGCTTGGAAGTACAAGACTTGTGAGATGGGCTTGTATTTTTCAAAGTCCTGGCACATAAAAGCACAATGGAAGAAACGGAGTTTGGCGGTTTAGGTAATATTCGCCTGTTTTTTGACACAATTTTCACTTTCTTTTGACCTTGTCTTTATGACTATTTTGCCTCAACACGATTGTTAGAGCATAAAAATGCTTTTTCACAATTTTTTTACGATTTTGCAGTAAAATCACTCTGAATTTGCTACTCTGAATTGTATTAAAAAAATGTAAAAATTGCTGTAAATTTTTGTTAAATGACAAAAATTGGGATATATCATGTTTATGCCTTCAGCCAATCAAGTATACGGCCCAGCCTCTGTGAATCTTGCCCATTTCCCATTATTCTGAAGTGGCTTTTCAAATTCAAAGGTGATTTAACCTTTCTAAATTCAAAAGTAAAGTTTTTGCCAATTTTTACCTGTACCATGGTTGCCCCACAAAGCGTGCCAAGAGGAACCCCAGGCCAAAGCCAATAAATGGATAAATGGTGCCGATGATCCAGAGTGAAGGAGCGATGGTCCATGAGGACTGATAGAGCACACCGCCTATAACCGCGATGATCATAATGAGGAGGATTCCAACCACTGATCCTACCTGTATGATTACACGCAAAGAATATAATAAAGTTAACCGCACAACAATTATCGAAAATCAAATGCAAGGTCAAAAAAGTGCTCACCTTCAAAATCTTTTTAGCTGCCTTGGGCCATTTGTATTTCACGTACATCCCAAAAGCAACAGGCACAAGTAAACTCACCAATGCAATCCCTGGAAACAACAGCAACTTTTAGAATTGATTTAAATGACCATAATTAGAAGATCTGAGGCTGTTTTACCAATGCTGTCATAAGGAATCTGGATGGCGTCGCCTGAAGTCCAGACCGTGGTGTAGATGAGCAGACACAGAGGCATCATTCCCAGAGCCAGGATTGAAGAGCAGGCAGTCATGCTGATACTACAGGTGAAAAATAACTGAGCATTTTGCTAACTGAAAGAAATATTACTGTAAAATTCTAACATTGAAACAAAATCCAGCTTTTTATAAGTAACTGAGATACTTCGACGGGAATTGATTCACTCACTTAGAACGTCTACAATTAATGGTTTCTGACATTTTTTGTGCGTAAACAAAATACTGAAGAAAGGGTACTGCAGTTATTGAAAAAGGTACAAAAATAAAAATCACGTCTACACTAAATATACTGTATTTGGCAGCAACAAAAGCACACTCTCACCTCAGGTCCATGTCTCCATCGAGCCAGTAGCAGAAAACATTGGAGCTGGATCCTCCAGGACAGCAGCCCATGATGATGATGACCACGGCCTGCACTGGAAGAACGTTGAAGACCAGCGCAAGTACAAAGGCAGTGAAAGGCATGATGCCAAACTGGCACAAGAAACCGATGAAAATGCCCCATGGTCTGCAGACGTGCATCCAGAGTTTTTTGGCCTCAACTGTGCACCCCATTGAAAACATAACCAATGCTAACATAATTGTAAGCGTGGTGCTCATCACCACACTGAGGATCTCATTGAATGGATCAGGGGGCACCAAGCAGGATGTGCCCGAGCAGATGGTGCCATTCACAGGGCAGGTTTGGTCTTCCGGACACATGCTTGCTGTTTTGAGCTCAGAGGATCCTAATGGGACGCTGGTGTACACTCCAGGTGGAAGGTTGAAGAGGTGATGGTTCTTGGTGTGAATTCAGAGTCTCTTGTGCATTTTCAGTTAAGTTCTCCCCCCCTTCCCTCGGCTCACTCTCTCCTGGATCTGCCTAAACATTTACCTATCGCTCAGAGCTTTAATATCTCAGTAGAGTCTATAAAAATCCAAGGGGAAAAAGAAAAAAATTATTAACTTGCTGCAAATGTTTTATGAGGTCAGTGTCCAAATGCCTCAAAAGTCAAAAGAGAATTGAAGTTTAGGCACAATAAAGCCAATTGCCTCCCTTGCCATTTTATAACACTGCATGTACTTAAACTTTATGGTTTTTCACTTAGAATAACCGTAAACCATCGCCGACATATTGTTTCTGTAGGCAACAGGTACCACACCTACATGACACATGGTCACTGCAGCATAACGTAAACTTTTTTTTTATCTCTCCAAAAGAAATACCTTTAAGTAAAGTGTAACAGCCTGCATGAATACACCTTGTGCGTAAGGTGACAAAGTTCACATGACGGTTTGGTTGGGAGAGATTTTTTGGCCGCTTAAGCTATAACCTTTTAAAAGACACAAAGTTCATTAAAATCTTCTATAGTATGTGAAGGAATTAAACATAAAACTTAGTCACACCTTTAAAAATTGTTCAAGGTCAATCAGTAAGCGTCACTTGTTCATTGGCTGTTGTAATTTTTAACCCGTGTGCATTATTCAAATTCACCATCCTTCGCTGTTTGTGGCTGAAAACAGATTTTTACCTTTTAATTGGCAAGATCTGAAATAATGTTACTGATTTCAGGAAAACACAGTCACTGTAAGATGTTCTACTCAATTTTACTTCATCTACCGATCAGAAACTAAGCTTTCTATTGCACATCTCAAGGGTTAATGTTTCGAAATGGTAAGCAACCATAAATAATTTTACCTCTCCCCAACAGGAATGACCACCAATAATCAATAAATAATTTGTTATAATGGAAGTCAATGGTGGAAGAACAGCAAACAACTATAAGTGAAAGTCTAGCACTGCAAAAATAAAAATAATAATACATCAACGCTAAACATGGTACTAATGTTTGACATCCAAGATTGTGATAAAAAGCAAAAAAAAAAATAAAATAAAATAAATATACATACACACACGCACGCACGCACGCACGCACATACATACATACATACAGGCCACAATATTTTTTTATTGTAACAGTAAAATATAGTTGTTTGTTTATTAGAACTGAAGTAGAAAAATATACTATGCCATTATAACATTTTAATTTAACGGCTGTTTTCAGCCACAGAAAAAATATGAAAGGGAAGTGCTTTTTAGATCATTTTTGAGTACAAAGCATTTCCCAAAATATGTATTAAAATAAGATTAGTCACCAAAAATCATTCAATTTGCTGAAACAGAGAAAAAGTTGTGGACAAAAAAAACCCCAACAATACACCTGACCAACTTAACCACAGCATACAGCACTGTGTAACAGCTTCAGTCACCAAACAGGTGCTAATGATCCTCAATGTGACATGAAGGATGAAACCCAGCCATGAACTGGAAAAAAAACAGCTGTCTAGGAGGCTTGAAGCTAGTCAAGCAACAGCTTAACTGCTACCAAGGTGAGGTTGAGAATAATGTACAGCAAGTAGACACAAGGTAGTTATACGGCATCAACAAGGTCTCTCCCAGACAAAATTTCAAAGCAGACTTACTGAGCTCTTCTCAAACCTCTTGTTGATGCATGAGCGCTTTATTTTACACACCTTCGACCATTGTAGTGATTGCAACCTCAGAATTTGCTTTTTTGAAATATGTACAACCTAGTTTTGTAAATTGACAAAGAATATCAGCATTTATCCCAAATGCTAAATTGCGTATACTTTAAAAAAATAAACATTTTGTAAAGTTAAATGATAAAAGTCAATACTAAATGTTATTAATTATGCCTTTGATGTTCTGGATACAAGTAAAATTGATCATCAACAACTTTCCAATATCAAAGAAATATTGTTTTCTTTATTATTGCAGTTATATATATTTAGCACAACTCTTCTGAAAAGTGGATTGTTTCACAAAATTTAGCTACATACAAGTAAAACAAACCATTTCTTAACAGTAAATCTTTTTGGAAGAGATAAAATGTGGATGTTTCTATAATGAAATGGTACTTTTTTCCCACAGATATTGATATATTTTGATTTCAACTGAAAAGCCTCCCACAACACAACCCCTTATAATTTTGATACAAAACAATACCACTGTCCTGCCATTTTATATGAAAGTTAACCATAAAAACAATATGTAATTTCATTCATCCGCATTGGACTGATGAAGTCACAACAATATTGTTTCACGTCAGTCATTGGTTTGCATTGTCCAGTCCGGGATAACTTAGAAGCAATGCTGTACTTTCATGACCATTAAGAAGAAACCTGCAGCTTCCCAGTTACATGTGCTATAAAACACCTGAGCAGCTGAACCCCAGAGAAATGGATTGAACTGCAGATTAAGAAAAGAAGAGAGAAGAATAGAATTAGATATTCATGTTCCTCGTCACTTTATCTCTGATTTAATTATGACACGTAAAG
Source organism: Danionella cerebrum (assembly GCA_007224835.1). Classification (NCBI taxonomy): domain Eukaryota; kingdom Metazoa; phylum Chordata; class Actinopteri; order Cypriniformes; family Danionidae; genus Danionella; species Danionella cerebrum. The sequence continues at coordinate 459,446 of SRMA01025712.1, forward strand.
TAACTGCAACTGTTTCCTGATCCCACAGCTTTATCTTATCAGCTAGCCCTCATCAGCTGATTAGAATCAGATCACATTAACACATTTCTTCTAACGCTGAATGTTCCTCATGCTTATAAAAGTGTAGATTACATTCAATTAAGTCAAATATTTGCAAAACTTCCATCGTTAGCACTGAATGCGCCGATTTCAGGCTGTAGCCAAATGAATCATGAAAAAGAACATTTCAATGATTTCTAAAACCTGCCGTACAAATAAAGAGCAGAGCAACTCGAGTTTCTCCGGTCTCAACTAGCGTTCTAAAAAATGTGTTTTGCCAACAATTGTCAAATCCTTTAAATAAAAAGCAGTCAAAATTAAAGTTACTTAGTAAAACGTCAGGCACTTTTTTAAACCTGGAAAATTGTTTTTAAATAGGCCAAAAACACAAAAAATCTAACACAGTAGGTCAAAGTTTTCTCCCAACTTTCTCTGTATTTTATTAATGTACACACAATCATTTGAAATATTGTTTTTTTTAATGGTTCACTAGGCATCACTAGTTCTTAAATTGAGGGAACAAGCCTTTCCATGATTTAAAACTCTCTAAGAACCCACATTTCATTGTTTTTGCTGTGGCTGTACTGTTTTAATGTTTTTTTTACCATGTCGAATGGATTCATGCCTTAATTAAAATGTATTCTCATTATATACCTTTTTCCCTGAATTTATTTCACCAGTATTGTTTGACAAAACGTTTAAAAGGGTTGATAAACCAATTATGCTAAAAGACCCTCTCTCATCTTTGCTCCTAGTATGTGTTGTAAAGCTTATATAATGTGAAATCATTTTGTTCTTGTTTGTACATTATGCAAGCCTCTATGACCATCAGACAGAAACAGGGTGTGTTCTCACCTCAGTAGAAACGGCTGCGGGAAACATGCCTTTGTTTGAGTGTTGATGAAATCCTGAAGCTGGAGAAGATGCGTAATTAAGGTGCCCGGTCCAGCTTTGTCTATTTTTGTCACCACCAGCTGAAACATGACATGCAGAGAAAGCTGAGAAACTTTTAGAGACATGCAGAAACAATGAAAACAGAATAAATCATTGTTTTTTTAGCTAATTGTTACCAGTGATTTATGCTAAACATTTCATTGTAACCGCTGCTGGTGGAATGGTCAGGTGTTTATATGAAATGCACTTTCTGAAAGAGTGAAATACATGTATTTAAACAGTCTGATTTTAGGTCAATTTATTGTACATCAGCAGCCCCTGCTGGACAGTCTTGGTTAAGTCATGAGGCCTAAAAGGGAATAAAAGATCCCTTTTAAAAGATCAGATATGGGTGGGTAAAAGTACTAGTAAGTGTGAAAATAATTACTCAAAGAGTACAAGGAAACATTAAGTTATTTATTTTAGTAGGAGAAGAGTACCTGGTGAAAACATTACTCAAGTAGTCGGAAAATAGAGAAACGCACCCGCAATAGAATAAATGACACATTTTTATAAAACATTTCACTTTTTAAAGTAGTTTTTACTTAGACATTTTTAACATATGAACAGTACTTCTCTCCATTTAAAATTTGATTGGTTCCTGAGTAAATTGCAGTAAATTTTCAGGAGATTTTTACTTTAGTAAATTATCACAGAAGTAGAATTTCTTTTACATGAGTTCTATATTTTTATACTCTTTAAATATTGAGATTTCTCAGCAATTAGATAATTAGAAAGTGATGCATTTGAATCATTGACTATAAAAAAAAATATTAATATGAGGCAACCGCCGATGACTGGTGCACACGTGACTTCAAACACAAAAATGATGTAAACAAAAAAAATCCCTTTCATTTAAAAACATGAGAGTGTTCATCCTTTATTTTCATTAGAGGATAAAATGTAGTGATTGAAAAGAGAAATCTACATCGTATAGATCTTTGATTTGATCACATCTCCAACACCTCTGTGGATGTAGCTTCCAGACAATCACTTTTATCTCTTTATGCGGAACATAACTCTTAATTTGGCTTTATGTTTGGGCCCAAACATACATTTCATTATTGAACCAAAACTTCCATTTGCAGAAATGCAGCCCCAAATGTTTCCCTTTTCTTCACAGCTTTATTGTTGCCTGCAGACACTCATTATTGTGCTGCTCTCCAGCACTTCGGTGAATAAACAGCCTTCTGCTGCAGCCAAACATTTACAATCTTGACATCAATCCGGCTGCCAGATTTCAGCAGCCCTGTTATTGTGTTTTCCTACAAACTTGTGTCACTTGTCCTTGTTCCCACATAAGAGGGATTGGCTGCAACTCTTCCATGATCACTTCAGGCCAGGGTTTACCTCAGTCTACTATTTTTTAGCTGATTGCCATGCTAGCTATCTTCCATTTTCAAAAGTTAGCCATCTTGTATCTGCTGCCCAAACCACTGCATCTGCCAGTTTCTTTCTCTGAGACCTTGTTGATACATTATAACTACCTTGCTGACATGCTCATTCTTGTTATAAGAAAGTGCTACCAAAAAAAGATACATCATATGTTACATTTGCAAGCCTCCTACACAGTTGTGTATGTTTCAGTTAATTACTGGGGTTATACCTATGTGCGACATTGATGATTATCCTCGGCTGTATGGCATATTTGGTTGATTATAGACATGACTATAATCCCACAAACTCACCGACTTTGTGCAAGTGCAGCCGTTTGTGTTGGTTTAAAGGCAAAAGGAAGGAAATGTTGATTTTATTTTGATTTTTTTTTCATTTGTTTCACCCACATTGCATTTTGTAAACCCACACAAACAACATTATTTACATGTCTGAAAGCATTTCTTGTTTACAGTATTTTTGGACAGTACCATATATTTAGCAATAAACTTACCACATAAGGCAAATTAAACTCTTCACACATCTCCACGGCAATTAAATCTGCCTCTTGGAGAGGAATTGATCCATCCACCAGCAGGAAAGTCCTCACCAAACTAGAGACACAAACAAGTAAATGAAGACCATATCATAAACACAAACTATAAAACTTTATCAGAAGTTTCAAAATGTCATACTTGTGATGCTCCTGAAGATATGGTTCAACCATTTCTACAAAGTCACGTGGTGCTCTGTATCCATACCCAGGCATGTCTACAAGACAAAATGCCTTCCCCACAGTGAAGAAATTCATTTTTTTGGTATGCCCCTGCATCAAAATTAAAAATTTTGAATTAGAAATTCGTCTCCGAACATAAAAGAACACCCACTAAATAGATACTCACTGGAGTTTTAGAGACCCGCACTTCCACTTCTGGTGCAAGAGAAAACAAGGCACGGATGAGAGAAGATTTCCCCACATTACTTCGACCTATAAAACACACCTGATAGAAAATGCAAATAATTTTTAAGACTTGAATTTGTATTATTTTATAGAATGCAACTAAAAATGATTAACGTTTAACACTAATAAAATAGCTTAAAGGAATTCATATCAAACCTCTGGTTGTTTAAGATTAGGAAGATGACCTAATCTGACAGCAGAAGTGGAATAGTTGATGACGTGTTTTGACGAAGGTGTGAACAGTTTCTCTGCCAGATTAAGGTCTTCCAAGCTAGGATGAAATATCTCGAACTGTGCCTTATTGACTTGTGAAGACAGGTGTTTCTCCAGCTCTTTGAAGGGGAACAAATGACCCTCACGCCTTCTCTCAGGAAGTACACGCACTTTGTCCATTGAGTCCACCCGATGCCATCTCTGTAGCACCAGAGGCCAGTATGAAACACGTGTCTGCAGCAAAGCCCGCTGCTTTAGCCCCAGCATTCTCTAGATCCGTCCTAGGGATTAAATGCGTTTTACTGGAGTGCTTTGGGGGTCATTTTTTTTACAAGACGGCATCTGCTCAAAATTCTGTTTCATTTACCTGTTTAATACAAATACATCGACTTAGAGCATATTTGGTCTTAAGAAATTGCAAGAGTAATTTTATAGTGCAAAGAAACATTTTAAATTGTTTTACAAACCTAGACATGGACGTACATCCTTTCTAACGACAAACAATCGCCAAATTAAATCACCGTGACCGATAACGCTACCTTAAATTCACAAAGTTTAAAACAATTACAGCCAGTTACTTCTTGAACACCCGTTTAAACCAACAACTACATTAAACGTTCTGTTAATTCTTCAAAAACAAACTTGTATTAATCGCAGTTAACGAGACAGCAAAGAGCATGCGTGTTCTACAATAGAAATAGATCCGGAAGAAACGTGTCAAACAACATTAGTTCCGCTTTTAAAACAAAAATAACGTACGTACGCCAAAATATTAAGTTATACAAATTCTGTAATAACATTATTAGCAAAAATGCTGTTCCATTCAATAAGAGCGACTTTTATACAGAATTGTAATGGGCGTCTGTGTGTGTTTTAGCATATATAACAATCTCTACATTTCTCACATTTTGAAGCAAAATGGATAAAATATGTTTCGGTATGTTGTTTAAAATGAGTTGAAGTCCACACTAACTTTGAAATAGACAGATTCAAACAGTTTCCCAAAGGCCTTAAGAAGATGTTTTTCTGCAGCTCGTTTCTTGATCAGTATAAATAATTTAAATATTTAAAACATTTTTATAAAATACAAAGAAAACATGCCAGAGTTGTTTATATGAAGTTGAATATATATTGCATGCAGATATCTCCAAAGATCCATGAAATTTGAGAAATTAACTTTTTAAATATCATACGAAAAAATAAATCAAGCACAGTTTTGCACAAGTACTAAAAGCTTCTTTATGAATCAAGGTTTTTCCATTCAACATTTACCTGTCCTAAAACCCTAAACAGAAAAGCCAGGGGTCAACAGTTTGTGCATCAAACACAGAGTTTACTTATTTATTTATTTATTTATTTATTTATTTATTTATTTATTTATTTATTTTTGCAATAGTGGCAAGAAATAACATACTATACCTTTAATTCAACTTTCACTTGATCTGGACTAAGTTCCATCACAGATATTTTTCCATACAGCCGTTAAGTACTTTTAGTATTTATTGGTGGATTAAACAAAACAAAACATATACACACACATAAACATAATAGTTAAAGATTATTTGTAAATTTCAACCACTCTGAAATTGTTCTATTTTTATTTCTTTAGACAAGTGCCACTCGGACACAGCTGCCACACTCTCACTATGTATAATAGCTGATCATAGGATGAGCATGTGTTAATGTGACATTGAGTGATGTCCACCCTGACCTCACCTTCTCTCTCCTCTCATTTGCATGTTAAGCATCCTGCCTTGTCTTGGTTTGGCATTGTGAGTGACACAAAGAGACGTCTGCCTCCTCTTTAGCCCCTTCTCTTTAGAATAAAGCCATATGCAGATGACTTCACACAAATCAGAAGGGTCAGTCTTTCAAAGAGCTTAATAGACCGAGGGAATGTAACTTCTGTCTGAAGGACAGACATTGAAGATACGGGTTGTAAACCAGAAATAGTGGCACTGAAGACAAACAGCCTATAAATACTCTGATGAACTAATCCTTTCAAAAGAGCTCCTGGACTCAACGCTAAACTTAAGAAGTTGGACTGTCGTCTAGATTTCATTTCATCATCAGCAAAATTGAGACCAATTAAAAGTGTCTAATCATGCTCACTCTTATCTGATGAGACCTGCATGGTAGCATAAATATTTTGGTTGGTGGTGCAGAGTGTTGGGATATCGATTGAGATCTAGGTGCCAAGATATGCAGAGAAGAAAAAAGGGAAAGACAAAGAATGACCTTGAAACAAGAGCTTGCCTTGATGAATAAATCACAGGAAGGAAATGCTCCAGAAAACAAATTTGGTGGCCTTTGGGAAGACTGGATTGGAATGTTTAAAAGTTAACTTAATTGATAAAAAAAAAAATCATGGCACATTTTGATATGTCCTTTTGTGATTAAAAACTATTATATAAATATTGGAAAAATCTTTCTCTGAGATCAAATGCTAGATGGAAATAAAGTAAAGGAGAAATCATGGTATTTCACCATAATATATCGTTAATCTGGATCCTCTGGCATCGAATATAGTATCCAACTTGGGTTTAACCTCAATTGCTAAACTGGTTAATCTTAAAGACAGCAAGTGAAGGCGAAAGCTTTTGTATCATGCCTTCATCACATCTGGGTTGGATTACTGTAACTCATTTGTTATTAAGGAGCAGCCCAGTTGTCCTTCTCAAGTACCCAACTATTGCAGAACTACTGCTGCTGCTCAGGTTAAAGCACAGACGATGGGCCACATTACGTAATCTTGGTTTCCCTTCACAGACTGCCTGTGTATTTTAGAGAAATTTGTACGAGCCAAGCAGCAAACTTGCACCTATATTGTCTCTGTTTGCTTCCTTAACATGACAAAAAAATTTAAGGTTGTATAAAATTAGGTTAACTTTAGGCTACGATTAAATCCTAAACACATTAAAGGCTTTGTCATGTAGACCATACATTTCTAAGATCTTCCAAAGTGAGAGATCATGTATTAATGGAAACATTTGGACGCAGTGAAAGGGGGAAAACACAGTCTGGAACAAAACCTATAATCACTGCTGCCAGGGCACAGTCTCATCATAAATGCCAAAGTCACCCTGCTTTAAAAACCAAGTGGACACAGGTTGCAGTGTGTCCTATGTTTCAATCACACAAATTGTCAAGGTGCATGAAAAAAACCAACAACCTTGTTTTTCTTCCTCACAAACAATACCACTTTGGAGGACAAATGTAGATCTCTATTTCTGAAACTCAGTGTCGTGTGGACCCTACAACATCCAGAGTTTAGAGGTGAGAGTAAATGAAGCAATGTGAACCATCCCTGCTGTCCATCGTGCAACCCACAGAGGCTCTGACAACACGGAATACTAACAATGTGTTTAATGGCCACATCTTTAACCCCTCCAGGAGGTGTTAGCATGGGGTTTTTGAGAGAGGGTCTTGGTATTAGGGCATGTGTCTGGGCCCAAGTCATCTGGACTCAACAAAAGAGTGTTTTGTGTGTATTGAAATGAAAGAAAACAAATCATTACACCCCGTCCCCCGGAAAAAAAAAAAGATCTGTGCCAGAGATTACAACTATTGAAAGAAAATATAGAATAAACAAGACACATATAATCATAATTTGGAATATATGTTAACCTTAATAGTTTACACAATTTTTCCACAAGAAACCTGAAATTGTACAAAAAGTATATGTTTTTAATTTTTATAAGGAAAAATAGCAAAAGCAGTTTTTATGTTTTCTAACAAAAATCAACAAAAATCAACAAAAAACAAAAGGTGTTAAGACAAAATAAAATTTCATACCCACCACCCCCTCACCCAAAAAGCATAGAAAAAAATTGAAAAAAACTGGTGAACCTCTCCTAAAGCTTATACACTGTTTCAAGCCCTTTTTGAAAAATACAAGCCAAATCACAGGTATTCCACTTCCAAGGGCAATCACTTCTTTTCACAACTAGATGGCACTGATTTGTGGACTGCAAAATGAAACCGAAAGGTGTTCACACATTTACCCACATTTTAATTTGAATTACCTCAATTACATATAACTCTTGCAATATTCGCTTAAAACCAAAATATCACAACTAATAACCATTTTTGAAACTACACATTAAATTTGAAATCAATATGTCATTCCTACTTAGTTCTAAGCAGACGCTGTGACAAATGCACCGGGGCATGCAGGGACACACACACAAAAACTGTTTAAATGTAATTTATTACAGCAAACTAAAAATTGGTAAAAAAAAAAAAACACTCAAAAGGTCCGATCTTCTAAGGGTTAAGTGACACCAGACCATAACTCTTTAACAAAAAACAAAGGTGCTTAAAATCGCCCATAAAACTCCCCTGATGTGTTCATTTTTGCCCCCTTGTTTCCACGTCCGTCCCAAACATGTCAATCGTCTCCCTGTGGCTTCTGTCTTGTTAAGAGCTTTGATTGATTAAAGGGGTCTGGCAGTATGATGTAAGTCATCGCCCTCACCATCACCTTTCCTCACACATTTTCACTTCCCAACCCATCTGCCCTCCGTCTTCTTCTCTTCTCTGCCAATTCTTCTTGTTTTCTCCATGTGCAGGAGGGTCATTTGTCTCATGAGTTACGATGGCACTTTTTTGTTCAAAATACCCCCTGCATAACAAGTCAAGAACTCATGATTGGTGACTGGCCTCCATCTTCAAGTCCTGGCATGTCTTTCTAAACTGTCTGATCTTCATTGCAAAAGAGGTTTATTACCCAAGAAGCTAAATGACTGACTGACTAGCTAACTAAATATACCTAAACTAAATTAAAGCTATAATTGAAATGCAAATAAATTATGTTTGTATTAGACAATATTTTAAAATGTGAATATAGACGTTAATATAGTTAAATGTTGATATAGACGTTTTTATTTTTAAAAGATATAACTGAAAAACAACTAACTATGCATTTTTTTTATCTATACACAACAATCAATCACTCAAAATAGGCTAAGGCTAGTTGAAATGCAAAAATTGTACATAAAAAAAATAAATCTATGCTGCAAAATATGATTTAACATATTATACACACGTATACTTATGGAAAAAAAAAACGTATTAATTGGCTAAACTAAATAACTGAATAAAAAATTTTTAAATCCAAGCTTCCATTTCGCTTTCACTATTTTCAGGTAAATGTATTTTTTTTGTTGCAACAATTATAACAGCACACACCAACACTTTAAATATTTAATGACCCTTTACGTTGCCTTGTTCCCACATCCACCAGGAGGCAGTAGAACTCTTCACATGTGTTTAAAACCTCCATCCCCCACACTTTAACTCAACTCAGTGGATTAATCTGAAGGCATTTCCCAGGCCAGCACTTCACTTCTAAACACCACCGTTATCTATGAAGGTACTCATTAGGGGGCGCTAGAGTTCCACAAATCTCCCAGAATGCACAGCTTGCATAGTCACCTCAAGCTGAGGTTTGGCTGGGCTGCATGAGGTCCTCTGAGACCTGAGCCTCTAAAGCCTCCTTCTAAATCATGTCTCTGTATCCCTCCTTAACCTCAGCATGCTCCTAAAACAAGGCCTTACTTTTCCTATTTGAAAGAATGCCATAAAGCAAACGTGTGGGAGAGTGGAACTACGCTAACCTTTCTCGGCAGAGCAGGGCGCTGTCTGAATGTCAGAGGGCTAATGTGGGGACAGGCTGAACATATTTCTGTAAAACAATGAATGGAAAGGTTTCACAAAATGGCTGTTGTCCAATAAAGACATGGTGGGCGGCACAGGATGAGAGAAACATGGGAATGGATTCTCATGTTATTCAAAAAATATCTGATATTTGTGCACTGCATGTCCAGAAAAGTCAGAGCTATGTATAAAAGTCATGGATAAGTGACGACCAAACAACTGGAGCAGAATGTTTGGCTAGAAATAGATTTTGCTTTAATTTAAAATTGAAATCTTTGTGCCTCTTACTATAGGTCATTTAATACAAGACATTCAAGAAAGATGGGGTCTTTAATCATTTTACTAATGGTCATTAGAGGATGTTTGTTATTCCCGATTGTAAAGACTTGAGTTTTAAAACGGCGTCTCTTGACTTGGTTTGGCTAAGCTCTAATCGCCACAATTTGCCTTTGTGTTTCCACTGACTTCCAGTATCACCTCTCTCTAGAGGTCTCTCTAGTTCTGCTTGGTGACATCATAACGAATGTTACAGAAATGCACAGCCCCTCCATAAAACCCCAAAACAAGAAGAAACGCACAACAATGGCCAAAAAACATGGAGCAATTGAGACTAACCACAGAATAGTATTTTTATGTGGTCTTATGAGTAATTTTTCTTTTAAAAAGCAACACAAACTAACAATACTTGCCGGCTATTTTGAAGCTACGCGGTTGTACAGCGGTTTTATGTTGCAGACTGTAATGAGACATGCAGTGATGATTCTTTCTGGCCAATCAGTGAGCTTGACGACTGACTAGTCAGCGATCAAGTAAATGTGGTGTCACACTTTTCTTTCCAATCAGAGAAAACTATTGCCAGATTTAGCCCGAAAAACGTGTAAGATATTTGAATACTGTACAAAATTATAATTATTTATTCTAAGATTCTAACTTAACCTTTAGAAGTCTCTGCACACACTGCCAGGAATGACGCGGCCAACCTATTGTATAATTTTCATTTTAAATATGTGCGAAAATGCACAATTTCATTTTGCAGACCCTAAATCAATGCCATCTAGTGGTGAAAAGAAGCAAAAACTTTTGGAAGTACAAGACCTGTGAATTTATAAAAGGATTCTAAACGTATAATAAAAAAATGAATAAAACAAATTTAACACTCACAATTGCATTTTTTGCACAATTTGAGGAATGTTGTGAAATTTGTGTCTAATCAAATGTACAAATATTTGTAAAAGTGTAATGTAAAGTACTGTAAAGCACTGTAAATTAGTAAAAAACACTCAAAGAGGCCCCTGACTGTATTGATTTGCTCAACTAAGGGTTAATGTAAAACTTTATTTTAGTGCTATATGATTAAAATGATTAGATTAATAAAAGTTTAAGAATTTCAGTGACGATGTGATAGTGGGTTTAAGTATGACACATCAAAGCTGAGCATATATATTTCAGGAAATGTTCAAAGCTGTCCGCTGTACAATCTGGGCATGCTGTGGAAGTGTCTCAAGTGTAGAGAAAATGTACATCAGCGTTTGATTAATAAGATCACTCCAAGAGCATGTGAAAAACTGATGGGAATGGATGAGAGGGCTATAAAACATGAGGTCTCAGGAGTGGAGGAGCTGAAGTTTCACGGAGTGAAAGGAGAAAGGAGATCAGGTCAGGCTAGATGCATGTGTGGGAATTTCAGATCTGGTCCCAGGAGATGCAACGGGGATGTTAAGTGGGCTAACCTGTGCTGGAGACCAGGCGCTGGGTTTGCATGCAGCTTTTTACAATTTGTCGTCTTAGTTTAACATACTGAGTGAGCAGAGAAGCTTGAGCGAACAGATCTCTGGCCTGTGGGAGACACAGCTATGCCATTTTATATCGGTCCTGATCCAATGGCTGTGTGGATAGAGAAACTGTTGAGTTAAATATAGATCCACTGGGAAAGAGAGAGCGGATATAGGAGCAAAGCTGGCTGGGCTAGAAGTTTGGTAGTTCTTTAATTTAAATCAAAATATATGCAGAGTAGGGGTGTAACAATATATTGTGGCACAATACGTATCGTTGAATTACTGGGATATGTTGCCTAGCAATTAAAGTCTTATTTGCTTGTTGGTGATGGTGTTTCTAGTCACTTCTGAAACTTCTTTAAGTTGCCTTTTAGTTTTACTTAATATTTACCAGTACACAATAATACTTTAGTCACATTTTAAATTAAAAACAGGAGGAACATTGTAAAACAAGCACTGTACATCCAATGTAAATATTAGTGTTGCCCCCTAGTGGGTGGATGATATTAAAAACTATAACACAAATCTTTTTAAATATTTTTTCCCCACTGCCTATACAAATAGTTTCAATCGTTCAATAGTTTTGCTAAATATTGCGATACATGTCGTATCATATCGTTACACCCATAATGCAGAGTAATGTAAATGCAACTGAAATAAAATCAACCAGAGGACACTATTTCTGAGAGATCTACAGTTTCATGCCATTTTCCAAAGATGCATATTACCTATCGTTATTATTGATTACTAAATTGCCCATGGGGAGAGCAGAGAAAGATTGATTCACCTCTATCCTGTCTAGATTATGTAAAAGGACCACTAATGCAGTTCTGTTGGAAAAAATGCTTTTAATTTATCGTTTATTAATCATGCTAATCATTCAAAATTTGACACGAGTACCTTGTTGGTACCACGACTTGTTGCTGTGCTCAATCATCCTAGATCAGATTTAAGCCTCCTACAAAGATGTTTCTGTTTCAGTTCATGACTGCATTCCAAACAATGTGTGGCATTGATGATCATTAACACCTGTAGGGTATAATTGCTGATCACGCACTTAGCCCTGACTAAAATACTACAAAAGTGTACCTATAACACTTTTTGCAGTTTTGAAAGGTTACACAAAGTATTGACGAGTTTTCTTTTTTACAGCATTTTTTGCAGCCGCTGTTGAAGTCTTGATCAAATAGTTAGTACTTAATGACCAATAACGGTTGCCTCCAAAGGGTTTACTAGACTTATAATGCTACAAAATGTTGAAGTGTCCAGTGAAAACCTAAATTCAGGCTCATCTACATTCAATATTTAATGTATTAGAAGCCCCTTTTATACGTTTGTATCAGATGGGAATTGCAGGAAGAGTAGATGTTGAGTTTTATGAGTGAGAATGAAGCGAGCAGCTCTAAACCGACAGCTCTGGTAAGTTGTCAAATTCGGCTTGGAATGTAAAAAAATACCACTTTAAATGTTAAACCAATGAATGTACAAATCTACATTATAACCCCAACCCCAATCATAAAATCCAACATCAACCGAGGCAATGTGTTTGCCAGAAATGAAACTGAAAATTACCCATGGGTCACTGCTGTAGCCTTTGAATGCTTCAGGATAAACACCATCTAGTATAACATCTGGATTTTGAAGCCATGCTTTTAGCTCTTGGAAGCGAGGATGCTAGGTGGTGCACTGGCATATCCAATGAGAAGCAAGCTCAAATGGCCGGCAAACTTCTTAAACAAGCCTTCAAGAGGAAATTATCTTTTGAAAACACAGCCAAATCAATTTGTAGTATTTTTTTTCTAGTTTTGTCCTTGAATTGCAAGTCAATCAATTGAAAAAAAAAAAGTAAATTTTTTTACTTTCTAGGTGGAAGATCTGGATCTGGCAAAATAAATGACAGTTTTGTGACCAAATTAATATTTCAAAGGAACAGTCACACAAGTAAACAGTGGTTCTTAAAAAATAATGAAACAATTAAGTTCTACAGCGCTTGAAGATAAATTAACATTTTCGCAAATCCTTCTAAAGAAGCATGTATTTCAAAGATCTCGACCTCCTTATATGGCTCTCATAGAATCCTCATCAGTTTCACATATAGTAAAGGTTTAGATTTACATAAATATATAAATAAAAGACAAATACAATTATACCTTAATTATCATACTATAAACAGAACTGAAGGCATATCCTCCTGGTAAAAATGGTTCACAATTGCAGCCGCCACATCAATCCTTGAAAAATTGAGAGCAGACCCAAACATATTGGTAAATTATCGACCAATAAAAACCTTTCCTTTCTAAAACACTTGGAGGAAACATAGACAATCATATCATTGGTTTTCGTCCCTCATGCAGTGTTAAAACTGCTCTTGTTAAACAGACTAATGATCTTCTGATTGCTTCTGATTCAAGTCTTCCTTTTATTTCTGGTGTTTTTAGATCTCTCGACGACAGTTTTCGCTGTTGCCCACCACAGTTTGTTTGATAGACTTGAGGGTATTGGGTTGTCTGGTCTTCTCATGGTTTCGCTCCAACCAGATTGAATTTGTCCAACTAAAACAATACAGGTGAAACTCTCACGTTGTCACATCTGGTGTTCCTCAGGGCTCAGTGTTGGGTCCCTTTTTGTTCATCGGTAAATTATGTTTTTTTTTGCAATATTTCAGTTAATACTGCTGTTCTGATGCCGCAACACTACAATCACATAGGTGACAATCATTGTCAACACCTTGTATCATTAATGCAAGATTCTTGGCCTCAGTTCAAGAACTATACTACCATTCTATTCTATCATATGATCAAACTGTGACATCACCTGAGAAATTATGGCTGTTTGATCCCTGTGTGATTGTAACGATCATAGTCTGAGCGTGGCATTTCTCACTTTCATTAATATTATTCATGACATTTTCCAAGACTCTTCCATCGATAAATTTCTCACTGTTCTCTGCAGATTTCTCTTTTCGCATTAATCATGATAGAAAAATGCTTCTGAAAGCCATATGTGAAAACGAGAGTAAAACTTGAGATTGTGGAAAAGATTTTCAAAAGTTTACCCAGCCCCCCACGCTGAAGTTGTGAGTGGTTTGCTCAAGGGGAAGCTCAGTCATGAGTGAATGACAAGCTCTGGACAGCTCCATTAGGAAAACAGATGGTGCAGGAGTGGAAAAAGGGCTACGTAACAAATGTAATATTGTCTGAAAGCAGGAGGCTGCAGGACCTGCTCACAGCTTGAGCGCTTGGCTAGAAGTCAAACCATCCGTTTTAGCCAGTGAGCGGCCGGCGAATGGTCGGTAACCAGCCGGGGCGCAGGTTGATTTGCACGCCCTGTAGTCAACTCCTCCCCGTCACGCATCAGGTAGTTATCTCCACAGCGCTCATGAAGTGAGACCATGCCTTACCGACTGCCTGTGAGGCCGTAGAAAAGAGACGAGATTCTGTTGAAGGGAGACTGATCTGTCTGGCATTGCTTTCATCCAAATCAGCTTTTTAGAGATCACAACTGATGAGAGACCTGTGCTCAAGTTCACTGTGTGCAAGAGTAACAAGACTCAACAGAGTAAAGTTCTATCCAGTAACAGCAAACTGTTATTGTTAAATTCATCTTCCCAATACTTGAGCATAAGAATACCTGCTAGAAACATGAATTTCCCAGAATATCTTCAGAATATGTGTGATCCTCACAGAAAGAGGTCTTTTTACACATTCAGAGTAAAGTGATGCTTGACTTTGCTTATTTTAAAGAGTTGGTACTTATTATACAGAGCAGAGTCAAACATGGTGAATGGTGAAGTCACCGAGGACCAGTAGTTCCATGCTGAGGGAGATGTTGATGATGGACATGAACATTGAGTCATCAGGGAAGTTGTGTAAGTCAAGAAGAGAAGGAATGAACCTTGTGGAACTCCATTGAACCGCTGCTGGGTTTATTGGGGTTTCCCCGCACAGGTTCACATCCTGCCAACAACGCCAATTATATTGTTGAAAATTGAACTTTAAACCAACTTCAAATAGTTAAATCCCTTCGAAAAGTTTATTTTTTAAATTACACAAGACTGGTTTAAGCTGGGGCACACCCTGGCTTCCTCTGTTTGGTTCCTCTCTTCTTCTGCCTCCTTCTGCTCTTCCTCAGGCAGTAAATACAACCAATGGTTCCTGGTCCATCTAATCAGATCATTCGAGGCTTGTGTTTGTTTTAAATTGTTCTCCAATGGTAACACACATTCTACCAACTTCTCCCGAAAAACACACGGCAAGGAATTACATATTTTGAAGCATGTTGATTCTAGGCCTTCTTGAAGAATTTAATGAAGTAATGTAATAATTCAACAACAGGTCTATGAAACTTCATCCCTCCAACCAACTCTGAAGCATCTGGGAGTGAGAAAGGAGTCAAAGCAGTCCAGGGCAGTGGCTGTGATGCTGTCTGCTGCAAGTGTGGACATTAGGATTGGATGGTTTAGCTTATTAAAGCTTGCAGAGATGTCCAACAGGAAAAGAACACTCTTTCCCCGCTATCTTAAGTCATTATCCATTTGGTGTCGTCATTACCCATTTAACTATTTCAAATATGTTTATTTCACTCGGTAACTTGGAGCTATATAAGCCCTCAAAAATGAAACCAGCTCTGTGGGAGTTAACACTCAACATTTAACTATGAAGGCATTTTAGCTCCAACTGTGCTTCAACACAATCACCAAAAGCACAAAACAAGCCAATAACACAATAGAGTAATCAGGGGTGTTGCATGAAGGTTGAAGCTGACTTTTACTTTGCTGAAAAGTTGCCTGGCCCTCATTTCAATAAAAATGATAACAGGATTCCAAGAAAACGTCTCTCCACTTTGTATCGCGATACAGAGATTTAACAGGCATTTCCAAATTACAAAGTATACACAATAAACAATGCTATTCAGGTTATATCAGAAAATAAGACAGAAGCCAAATCCTGGCATTCATTAGACACTCTAACGGTGTGAAGGAGAATAAGGACAGAGCTGCTGATCACGGTGCCAGGAGAAATCTAGCCAAGTCCTTCAAAATTGGTTGAGTGAGCATGAGACACCTCACTGGTAACACAATCAGTACATTATTCCCTAACAAACCACCTTTTACCATTTAATACCAAATAATTCAATATCAAAATAACTTTTTAGAATTCAAAAATGAAATGTCACTTTCAGTTTGTGTGTCTTCTCCGTGCTATATTTAAGATTCTGGACTTCTTGGAAATAGCGGTCACTCATGTAAACACTGCTTTCCCAAGACTGAGCACAAACTGGCTAAGCGGAACAGCTCTGGGACCCACTGTGGGCTTTTGCTGCCCTTTTCGTGGTTTGATTCATACAAGCCCCATTAGTGGTCGGAGCTGAGCCGTGTCGACAACCCATGCAATGTTACATTGGATCCCACTTGAGAGTTAGTGGAAACATTATTCAACTTCTTTATTTGGAAATCGATTAGAGACAATGGGCAAACTCATCTCAAATAATCTAAAGAATGGATACAGACATGAATCTGGCTCATTGAGGCATATCTCCCTTTTTCTAAATTCTGTTCTTTTTGGGCAGACTGGGAGTGTATTGATTTGTTCCCACTAAACAGGCTGGATGGATTCTGGGTGGCATCTTGTGCCATTATTTCAGGGCACACTGTGTAAATGAAGCAAGTGTGATCAGATCTGTTGATCATTTAAAAAAATATATGTAAATAAATAACAGGTTTATTGCCTGGTAAATACACTATATTTGCATGGTGTCTCTCCAGAAATAAGATTGCAATCTTTTAGATGCATTTCAACCTTTAGTTGGAGACTTGACAAATAATCAAATAAAAAAAAAAAAATGATGATATAGGCTCTTTAAATTTTTGGAAATACCCAATACTGTCTGATCATGCTCATTTTGCACATGGAACAGCTGCTCATCGGATACTAATTCTTTTTGAATCATTCAATCAATCATGAAAACCAGTGGAACCCAGGTAGACCAATCTACTGCGCAAAGAAATCTATCCAGAAGTGCTCGTCATGCAGACAAAAAGCCATAGTGAATCAAGTATGAACGAATCATAGGAACTGGGGAGCAGAAAACTGATGAGTCAAAATGTGAAATATTTAGCTGTAGCACACCATTTGTTGAAGAATGGACAGTGGCCACAGTGAAGCATGATGAAGGAGAATGTTTAGGGGTGCATTTCTACAAATGAATTTGGAGATATAGTCAGAATTAATGGTGAGAAATACACACAGATACTTATCCATCATTCTTTACCATCTTGGAGGCATATGATCGGCCCCAAATTTATTCTGCAGCAAGAAAACAACCTCAAACATACAGGCATTCATTACTTATCTTTAGTGCAAAAGAAGAACAAGAACTACTGGAAGATAGCATAGTCCCCAACACTGATTATCTCTGGGATAATCACTGATTATGAACAAACAGAAGGATGTGAGAAAGTTACATCCACAGAAGAACTAAGATGTTTGGAACAACTGCCCAAATGTACAGAGCAGAATTACTGCAGCTTTGAAGGCAAATTGGCCAAATATTGATTTATTTTGATCTTAGATATATTTATTCACTGCATTCTTTTTGTTGATAATCACACTTACTTTTTTAATAATCATTTATTTGTTGACAGCATTATTTTACACCTGTCTAAACTTGTGAACAGTACTTCATGTATATATTCTTCACTCAATAAAGCAACGTGTATAACACCTAGTGCTCAATGACTTCCACTAACCTTGTTTTACTTCCCTGTAGCAACATTTCACATTGAAACTTGGCCACAAACACACCACAGTGTTAATGAGTTCCTGAAATCACTGGATAAGACCCGAGGCTAGGCATCAAGAGACCAACAGGTACAATGATGGAAGTCAAGGGTGAGTCATGGGATAATTGTGTACATGTACATGTTTGAAACACATACACTTGAAAAACCTGCAAAGTTTCCAAGCTATCCATTGTTAAAAAAACGGATTTCAAGATTAAATGTTTTTTTAGATGTTATTTTCTTATACACGAATATTTAAATGCATTGTTTTAAGACAAAGGTTATGTAATGTGTTTCAGACTGAGTAGGAAGCATAGCCTTTGGCTGTACATATTTGTGATTACATTTATATCAACTGGTTTGACCCACATTGTGTTTATTAATGCCACAGCATGACTGGTCTTTGACTGGTCTGGAAGCTATCAGTCCACCTCCTTCAGAGAATCAGTACTGAATGTTTCATGTAACATAATCTGGTGAAACACATGGGATACTTTTATCATAAAATAAACATGTGTATGTGTTTGTGTAAATGAAGCTGGCAGAGAGAGGGCATGTAAAAAGGTCAGCGTCTTGTCCATTGTGTTTACTGTACATCCCAAGCTTTCAGTTATTCTGAGAACCCTCTGTTGCCAATGCTTCAAGCTCTGTGACCTCATTCTTCTAGGGTTTATAATGTCAACAAATTGCAATCTCAATCAATAAAGTGCACAGAAAAGTGCTAACTCCCAAAACAACCTCCAGAATGGTTCAGCATTTAACAAAATGTATATATGCTATTCAAGTGTCTTTTAGAACTGAAATCCCAGTTATTCCCATTTAGTGGTCAATACACAATTCATACAACCCACGCAAACCAGTATTTATCCGGCACACATAACTAGCATTTGCATGGTCAAAGTACAACAAATGAATTACAACATTTGGGGAAAAAACGACAATCTGCCAAACCTGGACCATGTTTGTCCCACACCATTTGCAAGAGCAAACTGTAGCTCATTTAAAATAATACAGTGGCACAGAATAATGACATTCCTTTAAAAGGTGTATGGGAAAGATGGCTCGTGGGAAAGAAAGTCCTGAGTTCCAGTGTAGAAACACTCAAAGTCACAGCGAAGAATGGAAAACATGACGAGGGTTACCAGAACGGAAGACGATGGAGATCAGGTGAGTAATATGGAGTGTGAAGAGTGAGAAAGACACCATGCAAGAGACGAGGTCAGTATCCAGGTAAACGATTACACCATGGAGAGGAAGCAGATGTGAACTGAAGAACCGACACCTAAGGAAGGTGAAGTGAGGGGTTATATGGTGAAGTGCTGATGGGAACCCGGCACTGATTGGCTGATGAGTGAAACAAGGACAGGTGTGGTCAGTAGCACCACTCCCTACACATTGGGTATGCAGTCTGCGTAGGGCACCAACGACCAGAGGGCACCTTTATCCAGTTTACTCACAAAAAAGTTATCTATTAATAATAAAGGACGATTGTTATATGCATATATCTGTGTGTATATTATATTTAAAAATATTCTTTAAATGATCAATTTATATAAATTTGAGCTTCTCGTTGATTCTTCCCAGTCCACCGTAAAAATCTGCGACACTTTCTTTTTAAACTTACTGTGTCATGTTCCTGTTATTGAAGGAGATCTGAGTGGTTTCTTACTCAGGGCAGGTTTATTGTTTCATTTTCAAGCTTTGAACAGTGTGTTTGCTGTTCTAATATTTCACACTCTCTCAAGTTATAACATCAACATTGTTTTTATAAAATGTGTTTTGTACTCAGTCTGTTCATATGTGTTAATAAATGTGAAATATTTAATTAAGGTTACATTTTTTATGGAATCTATTAACCCCAGGATGTTTAGATAAACTGTTAATTGTGATTTCTTGTTTTCTCTTATGGATGCATTCAAACACTCTTTGTATCACTATAGTAAGTATTATTGACTGCCAGAATCCCAAAAGTAGGATTATTTTACTCTAGCATTTTTGAGTTATTTTATGCTTAAATTGGACTTTTTGGAGTACAGGGACACATTTAGTGAAATTGTGTGTTGGGCATATTTTGTGGGGCACCCATTTGGCCAGCAGCGGCCCTGGGTGTGGTGGTGATTGAGTGAGTGGGCTGTGATTGAGTGCAGGAGACAGATAACGCAGATCTTGAACTTGACAAATGCTCGCTGACTTGATATTTTATGGGTAGTGGCAATGAAGACTTATAAGCTGCAACGTGTATTTTGGTAGAAGATATCTAATATTGCTAATCTTTTTTTATACCATATTAACTTAAAAAAAGGCACTAGGCTTGAACTTCTAAAGTGAGAAGATCTCTGTAGTTTCATTGTTCTCAAGGGCCATCTCTTAGATTTTTTTTCTTTCTGAGTGCCTTGGTGAGATGGATTTGGGATTTGCAGTGCAGAAAAAAACCCAATGTAGTGTAGCAAGCGTAAAAATGGGTGTGACATTTATGGTTGAGAGAAAATGGTCTATGAAATTGGTGGATGAGAGAGGATTTTCAAGCAAAAAGGACAGTAATAGAAAACACATGTTTGAAAGTAATGGCTGTAACCGTTAAAAGGAAAAAAAATGTGGGAATTATACGATCAGACAGTGTTTTCACTTTAAGATGTTTGTTTACCCCAAGATGAGCAGTTTCATAGAGCAATGCACACAGTCACACCATCTAAATGAACCAATACAGTGTGCTGTAAACCCCAATGATGTTTTTCATTTATTTATTAACTTAAAAGTTTAAAATCTATAGTTAATTTTTTTAATATTTGAACTTTAATTGAGTTTTTAAAACTTTACAAGTAAGCTGAGCAATGACGTTACTCAAGATGTCACTTTGTCTTACCCACATCCTCAGAAGCTCAAAGACTTACTTTAACGCATATATTCTAATTGATAGATGGTAGTAACGTAAAGCTGCGATCACATGTTAAATGTGTTGCAGGGCAGAACATTTTTTCATTTTCTTACAGTGTTTTAATGTAGTGCTAATGTAGTATGTTTACCCTTTGATAATTTACCCTTAGTTCATTTCGAATAATCAAAATTAAGGGCGCTATGACGATGACTAAGCAAGTAGCACCGTGGACTACTTTCGTTTAGAAGGTTGCTGGTTTGAGACTCGCTGGTGACTTTCTTGTGTGGTGTCTGCATGTTCTCGCTGTGCTTGTGTGGGAACTCTGGTTTCCTCCAAAAACATGCGTCAGGTTAATTGAATACTATAAATTCCACTTAGGAGTGATAGTGTGACAACATCTGTGTTGAAAATTAAAATTTTTAAGCTAGGCGACTTTAAGCTATGCCAAATTTAAATCTATAACATCTATTAGTAAGCAAGTTTTTTTTTTTTAAACCAACCTGTTTACCAAGCACACTTTAACATTATGGTAAAAAAAAAAAAAAATTCATTACAGTATTTGTGCTCTCATGAAAGCAACTCTAGAGTGCAATTGATTTTCAGGTTTGATCTGTTTGATTCCTGAAATGTATTTGTTTTTCAAAGGTACCAATGGAGACAGAAAGTTTCTTGCCAAACCATTTAGTAACTTAACATCTAAATAATGTTGTAATTAAAGCATGGTGTAACGTGTCCAGGTAAAAATGATGGGGATTCACCATCTTTAAGAGGCTGTCATAAACAAACTGACATTTTTTTTTATAAAAAAGTACCAAGGAGAAGGTTGAGGGACAAGAAAAAAGAAAAAAAGCACAAAAACAACAACAAAAAATCAATTTCTGAGGCAGCTCTCGGTTAATTACTTTAAATTCCTGAATGACCCACATTTCTTCAATTTCCCCTTTTGGCATCTCCTATACCACAATTCCTCCCTTTTCCTTTCTGTTAGTATTTCTCTCAGGAGGCTTTTAGTCTTTGCCCGAACAGCGTGGCAATGTACTTTTGTGTGTTAGTGAATATAATATGGGTTTAACATCTCTGAACTTAGAAGAAAACCCTGGATGCCGCCAACAAACCCAATTAAGAGAGAGTCAATAGAGAGCAAATTAAAAAGCCTCTAGGCTTTAAACGGTGCCAGAAAAAGCCAGTGATATCAAAAACGATCAGGGGTACAAAGACGAGGACAGCCCTGGATTTATCTGTCAGCACTGCAGTGCCATGATTAGATGGGAGGTTTAGCACTCTCTTTCACAGGGCAAGAGCAGAAGCGAGTTCATTCACACGGGTTTATGGGTCAAACAAAACGGCAGCCATGGGGGCAAAAGGCATTGAGCTTGCTCAGCGAGGTGTAAATGACCACCTCTCACAAACACCATAAAGAACATAGGAATAGGATCATAGGAACATTGCAATGGATTAAGAGAGATGAAAAGCAAAAGAGGATTGATGGGTGGCCTTTCAGGAAAACAAACAAAAAAAATTCTATTGTGGTCCTCATCCACTGCATGGTACTGGATGGTTCAGTATGGTAGAGGTTTGGTTCAGTATGGTACTCTTGCTTTTTTCATTGTATGTAATATTACTTCAGAGTGGTTCTGCATCATGCAGTGCCACCCGTCCTAGTAATTTAGAAATATTTGAGTTGATCAAGATCAGCATTGGGCGAGGGGCTTTGAAAGCACATCATCATGCTTAATTGTAGCACAAGATTAATTAAATATCAGGAGACACGATCGAGAAATATGAGTAAATTGAAAATAAAAGTAAAGCACGCATGTTTGACTTTAGAACTAATTAGTCAGAAAATCCCCATAATGACTGATACGCTTCTGGTGGATACGTGAATTGCACTAAGAAAAAGTTAATACAGATTTCAAAAACATCTTTTATTTATGTCCGTGATAAATGAAATGTAATATTATGGCTTGCTCATGTGAATGTTTACATCAGTGGAGAGCATGCAACCTTTTTTGTGTCCGAACTGCAAGACATATTTGATTACATAATTTGATTTTGATTATAAAAATTGTTTAACTATCACTATGAAGCTGTACTTTCAATATGGGCCTCCTAAATGTCAAAATATGGGGAAACAGTTAAGTTGAGTAGCCTTAAATCTGCAACTGAAGGATATCAAACAGGAAAAAAGGAACAGCCTTATTCTGGGCACCCAGGAAAAAAATAACAGAGAACTACAGGATACAGGAACAATGTAAAAAGTCACAGAGCAGTCCCTGAAACTAATCCACAAACAAGACAGAAGTAATTAAGGCCAGATGAGACTAGACTAAAACATTGAGACAAAACCACAAGAAAGAATACAGCAAACAGCAAGAGCGTATCAGATGTATTGTGTTCAGACAGACAGGTGAGTGCTCTGCTGAAAAACAAAAGAGGAAGGAGCAAAAGGGGATTGAATAAAAAGATTAAGACATCCAAAAGAACCAGAGTGGAACAAAACCGGAATGCACTGCCGTTTCTGATTTTAAAAGAGCGCAAAGATGTAACAAAGAAGTTCTAAATATTAAAACATATTTCAAAGTGACTAAATAAATTGTGGATAAATATGTCAATGAAGTAATGTTCACTGCTGTGAAACAGGATCTTTAAAACATTCAAATATTGCTTCACTGTGGCATATATGGTATGGATTGATGTTTTCATTTGCATAAACCAGGAATCTGAGCATTTTTATTGATAGACCAGAAATAAACCACCAAAACAGCTCAAAAACTTAACGTTATATAGCATCTGTTAGCAGTACATTGTAAATACATTCAGCTGCTTCACGTCTTGTATTTTTTTCCACCAGAAAGTAAAAATCTCTCATCAGTGAGAACACTCTTGTTGCCTCTCTCACAGTGCACAACTTCAATTGGACTCAGTGTTTCCAGAGGGCTTTCCTCTGTTCTGCCTTACAGAAGCACTAGTAGCATCTAATTTAGACAGTTGTTTGGAGAACTCATTCATGTTTTTAGTCATGAGCGAGGGAAAAGTTCTCACTTCGTAACCTCAGGATCAAATAGATTTGAACTGATTCCATAGCCTCTACACTGGCTTTTACCACCAGGGTTTTGTACACCTCTTTCTAACCACCAGCATGAGAAATGGATAAAGGCTGTGGTTTTCCCTGACTAAAGACTCTCTCCTGGCACGGGGTAAAGCGAAGAGAGCTAAACTAATTACCAGACCCACTTCTCAAAGCCTGGAGCTCAAGGAACACAATGGATGCTTCAGCCTCTCTTCTACTCCTTCTCTTGCTCACATGCTGCTATAATCGGAATAAACAAAAAGACTTCATTGAAGTAATTAACAGCTAAATGAAAAGCACTGTTGTTTTCCATGTTCAACTTTTTTTCACCACGTCTTTTATCCTTTTCTGTGTTTTTTTGTTCTTACGAAATATTTCATTTTTTTATTGGATTGACCCAGAACCTTGAAAGCTACAAAATGTATTATTTATGTTAATAGTATAAAACCACAGAGTCTATAGGACTCAGAGAGTTTCTCAGAGTTACTCCTTTTTCATTAGTCTCAATGTCACTGTGTGCCAAATATGTTGTAAAAAGGATCACTCTAAACACTACTGGGAATCTTGAACCTCTCTGCAGGAGTTTGTATGGATTTGGGAAGACTACAATGCAATTTGTTTAAGACTAAAAACAATCAGAGCATATGAATTGATTGAAGAACATGCAGGTAAATGCATAGTAAATAAATAAAATAAATAAATAAATATTTATTTTACTTTAAAAGTCACTTTAAAATTTTCAGAGGATTATTCATCCACATTTGCATACTGGTGGTGATAAGCTACCTTGGTAGCTCTCAGCTGCCTTGGAGCAGTATGAAACAAGGTGGCAGCCATTTCGCACCTACAGCCTCCTGCCCAGCACCAAATACACCCCACCAGTCACACACATCCATACAGGGCAATGCAGGTGAAATGGCTTGCCCAAGACCACAACAGCAGAATGGATCTGGTGGGGATCGAACCACCAACCCTTTGGTACTGAGGATGACCAACTCCACAACTATAGCACTTGCCACGATCGTTGCTCCATTGTATTGTTGGAAAAAGAACTGGAGACCATTGTAGAAATGTTTTGATCAGTTCTGTTAAATGAGTTTAAACTCTATTTGATAGACCGATATCTTATTATGTTCTTTTCCAGTTTCCTCCAGCTGTTTAATATAACCATACATTGAGGAATGTGAGCTAATGAGTGAGTGATGAACAGGCAACCTTCTATGGATGTGCTAAAATTGTGGTGCCGTGTGCTCCAGACATGTTACCACATCACATTTTTATATGGCTACAGAACTAGTTTTTGCAGGGCCATGTACTACAACGACTGACCACATATGGGCAAATTCTTGGCCCACGTTGCATGCAATTTTAAAACTACGTATGAATTCATCATTAAAACATACCACCTCAGGTTCGGGTCATGTTTGTTCCACACACTGTACTTCAGATGAATTCCTGGAGTGCCAGACAAAAGCCAAATTTGAGTAAAGACAAGGTTTGTTAGTCTATTTACATTGTATACACTGTATAGATTTCTCTCAATGTCTGTGTCCTGGGTTGAAAGTTGTGTAGCAGACCTACATCTACACCACCCTTGTGTAATAGAGAAATCATTTACACTCTGACCAGTTCATGGTAGAAAAATTGCTGCCTGTACCTCAACACTGGTTTTTGGATTATAATATAGCATTTTATAATATAGCATTTTAACATGCATTTAGGTCAGGCGTCTGTAAATTCAGTAGGTAAACATTGACCCATCAGATTGTTACTATGGTAATTAAAGGGGTTTGATGATGAAAAAATAGAAAATGTAATAATCATTAGCTTATGCCATCTTGTTTAATCATATTTGTAAGAGTTGCACCAATGAACCACAAACATTTTATCACAAATTAACAATTTGTTAAAGATAAACCTGTAATTTAGAAAAGTTGCTTTCTTTTTGGTGAATATTTGCATATCCATGCCCTGATCTCTGAAGGGAGCAGACATGTCTCTGTTGGAAATTTGTGGAACTTAAAATGATATGGAATAACAAAATAAAACAATGTAACTAGATTTTAAAGTTTGCACGCAAACTTCGATGTTGGCTTGCGTTGGTACCGTTAATACCTTTTTTTTTAAATGTTGTCAATTCCGCAACAATAACATAATCCAACCCTCATGTCTCTATGATTCTCATAGGCTGAGATAGATAGGTACATGCAAAATTGGTTGCTATGGTAACAAGTCTGGTTGCTATGGAGGGGTCAGTGACCTAACATATTGTTCCCCATGTCAACACGAGTAAAATACACCAACCCCCATGTCTCTATGACTTTCGTAAGCTGAGATAGAGATACGAAATATTGGTTGCTATGGTAACAGTGTGGTTGCTATGGAGGGGTCGCTGACCTAATATATTGTTCCCCATATGAATACGAGTAAATTACAGCAACCCCCATGTCTCTATGATTTTCCTGAGCTGAGATAGGTACA